>WAAF01007047.1:1530-44113 GCA_013400475.1 Tricholaema leucomelas
TGGAATGGGCTGCCCAGGGAGGTGGTGGAGTCACCGTCCCTGGGGGTGTTCAGGAAAAGCCTGGATGAGGCACTTAGTGCCATGGTCTGGTTGACTGGATAGGGCTGGGTGCTAGGTTGGACTGGATGATCTTGGAGGTCTCTTCCAACCTGCTTGATTCTATTCTATTCTATTTCAAAAGCTGCTGTTTCTAATTTTCTCTGAACTTCCAAAACTTTCTGTTAATGTGTCTTCCCCCTTCTCCATAAAAGCATTCATTACTTTCTGGTTAGTCTTATTAATCTGATTATTTGGATTAAACCTATTTAAAAAGCTATTTCCTAGACAAATTTTCTGTTTCAACATGTTAACCTTTTTCTGTTTATTTCACTGGCAGTATTTGATACACAAAATAAAGGGAACACAGAAAAAATAACCGTGAGAATAATGCCAGAGGAAATACTATCAGAAAGCTACAAAACAGAGGGAATTTATGTATGTACTTTGAGGCAAAACAATATAATTAGAGTATCTATGTGAAGAAGACAAGTTACTTTGATCTTTTAGTCTTACCTGAAACCATTTTTTCACGCAGCATTTTTTAATGCATAAGAAATTCAAATGTCCAGATAACTCATAAAAATACAACGTATTCCTATATGACTATGAAAAGCAAGTAAGATTCAACACTATTGTAAAGAGAAGAAATGAATTGTAAAAATATTTTCAATCATCAAATGGAAGTCACATTCACTTAAGCAAATATTTTGCTACACTGATAGAAGCCAATGCCATACATTTTCCAAAGCCTTGCTTTAGTTGTTGCTTGTAAACTACGGTGCTTTTTTTAATCTGCTTCATATAAAATGACACAAAGTTTGTATTCACATAACACTATCAGTGAAATACTTTTTTAAAGTAGTTTATAATGAACACTTCAGCTCTCAAAAGGTGAAGAAGAGAATCAATCAACCTCTTTGTGCATATCCTATGATACTCATCTTCTGTAGAAACTACCCTAGTAAGTGAGCTGCCATGGCATGTCATAAAACTACTGACTGATACCAAAACCTCACTTGTTTATTAGCAGCAAGATACAACAGAATACGCTCTCAGAAACTACCCAAGTTTCCAAATCTAGTGTTTTGATACTTTCATTGTTGAACAGGGACTTGATGCTTCACATTCAATCCATGCAACCCATTTTCTCCTTTCTCCCTAAATTCTAAACATTTTTCTTAAACTTCTCAGTTCTTCTGAGATTCAATAGTGACAGTTTCTTGCTTATACTCCCACATATACTCTGCACAAGCTGCTAAGAAGAATTAGCCTATGCTTCTCTTATGTGTCATTCACCATAGGCCATTTTTTTTTTCCACAGAACTTGGTACAGAAGAATCCAACTTCACAGCTGCAAAATCTTAAAGCTGCCAGGCTATTAAATAAAACTGAGAAGGCAAGTATTTTTAAGTGGTATTTGGCCATAGAGTTGGATGGGAGGCTGTTTTTCTTGTGCTCTGAAGGAACCTAATAAACTGACCTTAGACAAATCTCAGTTCTGACCTTCACCACCCAACTTCTAACTTGTGCAAAGACAGACAGGCAGCAAAGCAAACTATGATTATGCAGACTGCAGACTCTCCAAATGGCCACGCGAAGTGCCTGCTAGGTGAAGACGTGCCCCAGGTGGCTAGCAGGCAAGGCAAACACAGCATTCGGAAGATAGTTGAGCATGCCCACTGTCAACTTTTTACATCGCGTTTAACTATCATAAAGGTATCACTCAAAAGCAGGTAACGACAAAAATACTGCCTGGTATCACTTGCTTGTTACACTTCACATAGTGCAAGTTTTCACTTCAAATTCCCCCTTACCATTCAGAGCCAGCAGATATAAACTTCAAAAACAAACAAGTTAGAATTATCTAGATAAATTAAACCATGTGGTCTTCAGATCTTGCAAAAAAAAGAAAAATTCATATAAGCAAATTCCCACGCCCTTCCTAAAATGAAAAAAAACACAAAACTATACTCTGGTCATTCTTTCAGCTACAATTTACTAGCATATCTTTTAACACTGAACAGGAGCAACCAGTTTTAAAGTAATTGGTGAACTCGAGGCAGGCACTTTCCAGGCAGTTCAGGATGCAATAAAGCAGTAAGTAATGGCAGCAGGAAATAGCAAGCAGCAAGCAAGCAAGCATGAATACAATGGCAGAGCACATTATGTTTACCTGCTCATCTCTTTTTATCAATGTAGCCCAAGACTAATGGGCCTTTGAACATAAAATAGACAATCAGAATGGCAGTTAGCTGAGCTTGACCATATTAGGTGAAGCCATAGGCTTGCTTTTCCCAAATCTGGGAAGAACATAGGCCTTGCACAAGGCAGGCTAAGTGTGTGCACCTTGTTTACCACAGTGGGCAAGCCAGAGTCCTTAGACTCAATGGCTCCAGGTTCTTTGTCCTCTTTCCCACAGTTGCTTCTACCCAAAACAGAAGGAGGGAGAGCAGAAAAACATGTCTGGGCAAGCCAGGACACATATAGCCTATTTTGGCCTATTCAGACGTACCACAACACTGATGTACCCTGAATTCTGCAAACATTTGTTAGTTTGCTCACAAAGCTCATCTGAGAACAGGACAAGATCATAAGGAGCTCTCCAGCAAAGCAAAGGAATGAGTCATCAGCCTGCAAGCTAAACGACGTGCTCATAGATTTAGATCAAGGTAAGCAAAGTAATGAACAAAACACTAGTCTCTAAATTACACCTCTGGAGAAAGCAGTCTAGAATGGCAACTCATAAACATAACTACCTAGCTTAACCTTAAAAAAAACAGCATAGAGGGAATTCAGTGGGACACTTAAAGAATGCCTATGAGCAGGATGGAAAGCAGCTTGGAATTGTCTCCTTTCACGAAAAACACAAAAAGCTGTGAAAGACTGCCTTCCCATCAGACTGTGGTTGTATCACACCACGCAGTGACCCAGAGCACCCCTACCACATACACAATTAAATTCTGTCAAGCCACTACAGTCAAGCCCCCCCAGTGCACAACACATGGCACACTTTCATTTAGCATTAGCAAAATACCAGTAGCCCCTGAAGAGATTTGGTTTTAATTCCACTCCAAAAATATGTTCACTGCACTGCAAGCAAAGCAGGAGCAGATAATAATTATCATCAGCTCTTTGACCATTTTCATGCTTATACTGGATGTCTTGGAAAGGATAGCTCATTTGCCCAACAGGAAAGTTAGAAATAGTACTTTTCTGAAAAGGAAGACTGTTTCAGACCGCTGATGCTAACTGCATTTTCTTTCTAAACTATTAAAATTCTAGAAGCAGAAGAATTCAATATGCAGAATTGCAGATCAAATATTTTCAGAGCCCAGTAAAATCCTCTATTTTTCCTCACATTCTTGTGAGTTAAAAAACAGATCTGCTGTGAGGCACAGCATGCACCTCATGGCAACAGCAAAGATTCATGGTTTTGCTCCCTGGGAAGTCAGTGTAATGTAGAAGGATATGACTGGCATCACAGGTCAAAGTAAAGTATACTGCCCTGAAACAGACTGAAAATGGAAAGCAGACCTAGCAGCCTAAACATACAACACTATGAGGATAGGTAGGAAACACCACCATCACCATTTAAATAGCACAATCTCCATTTGATGACTTCTGGTTTGGCTTTGCATCTTCCTTCTTTTCAGCCCTTTGGAAACATCACTTCCAAGAGAGATGATGTGACATTTCCCCTGACAGGAAACTGATGAATGACACATTGTGTAATTCCAAAAATAATGTGTCAAGACCATAATTTCTTGTATCTTCTTTTCCAGATACAATTTAAAAAAAATTCTCTGCCTTATACACTTTTATCACTGTAACAGAGAGTGTCTTCCCACTTACCATAAGGTACTCTGCATGGGAGATTTCCAAACCTATTGGGTAAGGTCCTTGTCAGTCTCCTCTTGAATGTACTTGGTCATTGTGCAAGTGATCTCAAATTTTGCGAAGGACTACAGCAATGATATCCATGCAATACTCCACAAGTCTCTAGGAGTGGGGCCTGGCAATTGTTCAGGCAGAACCACAAAACTTCCTTGGGATATTTTCTATTTTTTATAGATATATATATGCTTCCACTATATAAACTTTATGCCCTCTTATCTTTTCTAGAATTACAGCTTCTTCAACTTCATGCCCACCCACCTTCTCTAGAATTACAGTTGCTTTTCGTTTGATGTAAGAAGACAGGGAGAGAGAAAGAGATCTATGGGTATACTCAAGTGCTTCGTAATGTCTTCTGGTGGACAATTAACTGTAGTCTGTGTGTTAGAGAACTGCAAGAAAATCACCTGCTCACAGGATTGTGACATTTCTGGTTATTTTTTTGGAGTTATACACCATCTCAGATAAGCTGCCATCTATCTTCATGACAGACCTCACCTGGTCTACATAGATCTTGAAGAAAGCAAAATTATTGGCAGAGCCATTATTAAAATGCATCAGATCCTCTTCTTTCTGCTTACTGTAATACCAAGGTAGCCCTGAAGTGACCTAAGATGAGGGGACAGCTGGCAGCACTGTCAATGACACCACAAGCAGTACAGTCACAATACGACCCAGCATCTCTACCTTTTCCTTTTTTCTCTCTTTATATGCCTTTTTGTCACCCACAACCCAGGTTTTTTGCACATGCAAATCAAGCAACCTGTGCACCATTTTTTCACAGGATGTTGAAAAGTCTTATTCCCTAGTGTCAAGAGTTTGATGTTATGTCGAATAACAGGAACAGGAACTAAAAAAAAACAGAACCCCACCCAAAGTAATAAACTGATGCTGCTGAAAATACTCCTGCTTCTCCAAATCAGCTTTAAAGTAGCAAAAGGAAAATATGCTTTGCAAAGATCACAGAATGTTAGGGGCTGGAAGGGACCTCAAAAGATCATCTAGACCAACCCCCGATAATAAATACAATAATTATTTTCCATAGCCTTCAATACACAGCCATTTGCACCTGTGAAAGAAAATTACAAAACATTATTCTGCCTCTGCATTCACTGTTTTGCTTTGGCAATGCACCATGTACTGCCTTTGTACCACTCTTGGACTCTGCAGAGACATCTGGGAAAAACACAAACCAATATCCATAATTGTAAAAAGTCTCCTATCAGTTTTTGTTCAATTCCTTCATAGTGTTACCATCAACAATCAGAGCACCATTCACTGTCATGAAGCTGCATATCCTGTACATTAAGGAAAATCAAAGCTCTCCTTTTCAGAGCAAGTCCTTGGATGCAAACATTGCCCAGTTGAAAGCAGTCTGGCCGAGTCATGAAAAAGGTCAGGAGGCAGTGCTGCACGGCAATCTTAGTATTTCTGGATGCAAGTATAGGACAAGGAAAGCAAAGGCAGGTGCTGGCAGATGCAGAGGGTACCCAAGGAGTCACTACATGGCAAATACATACGTGGGTTAAGACTGACCATACCTTTCCTTTGTTTATGTCAGAGCAAGCAGCCCAGACAAATGCGCATAGCACCATCATCATCCATTGGTCAATTTGACCCAAAATATCTAGTTCTGCCCAGCATCAAAGAAATTAATGGAGCTGAAATGCCACTGCCAAGCTACAGAAAATGATCCTGACTTGGGCAAGCAGCTCTGAAAGAAATAGGAGGAGAGACTGGAAAACGCGTCTTTATTGGGCCAAACATAGTCTTAGTCATGTCTTGGCCAACAGCTACTAATCTTCTGATGTTTGCGTAATTCCTTCTACAACAAGCTGTGTTTGACACAATTTTTTAAAAATATTTTTTTAAAAAAGAAACAAAAATCTTTTTCACAGATTGAATTAGTAAAACTACGAAGGCTAAAAACTTTCAGATCATGGATCTTACACCAGTCAACTTCATTACATACCATACATGCAAAATTATTACAAGAAAATGTTACCTAATTACATTTATTATGCTTTTGACTTCTTTTTGTTAACTTCTCCCTTTATGTAATTCATGACTGTTAATGAAGCTCACAAAAGAGCTGTTCAATAAATTCATGCAAGGGAGATGAAGCAGAGCAGAATGAGGAATTATGTTTCCAGACTTCTGAGACAAAGAATTCTGAAATAAATGCAAGTTGCGAGTGTTTGGAGCAGAGGGTACATTCACTGTAATTACTTCAGACTGCATGCCGATGGAAAAAGAATAACATAAATAGGAGCTGTTATTGCAGATTTTTTTTTTCTTAATAGAAAATTCTTTAAACCTAGGAAGAATAGGAAAAGAAACGTGAAGGTGGCTGTGCTACAGCATAGCAATTCTGTTCTTTTTCCTTTTCTTGACATACCTGAAGAAACATACATCTGTTCATCTTTAGGCCTTGAAGGGAAAATACCACTACTCTCCAGTAACAGGATGAAACATGTGAATGTAGCCTCACTGCTCAGCAGTGAGTATTTTGGCACATTTCCTACTCCCTTCCCAAAGTGCCCTTTGCCACAGCATCAGGTTTGCTCCAGAAACTACAAAGCCAGCAGCTACAAGTACAGTCAGTACATTAAAATTCACAGTCATTAATGACTTTTAAAAACCCTGCTTCTCCATTCACAACAACATACTGGACACACAAGCAATTCACACATGACTTCAGTATTTTCAATACCCTTTCTACATTAAGCAACAGCGAAGTTTCCATTTGGTTTGGGAAAAAAACCCAAATACACAGAACTCTTCTTTTTGAAAAATTTCCAAAAAATAGAAGTATGTAAAAAAGTCTAAAACCAGTACTGGAGATGCATATAATACAGCTCATTATACCTGGAGCGCATGACCTATAAGGAGCATCTGAGGAAGCTCCGGTTGCTCCATCTGGAGAAGAGGAAGCTGAGCAGAGACCTCATTGTCCTCTACAACTGCTTGAAGGGAGGTTTGGAGTGAGGAGGGGGGCAGCCTCTTCTGCTTGGTGTCAAGCAACAGGACTAGAGGAAACAGTTTCAAGCTGCACCACAGCAGATTCAGGCTGGGTGTTAGGAAATATTTCTTCACAGAGAGGGTTATCAAACACTGGTATGGTCTCCCCAAAGCAGTGGTGGAGTCACTGTCCCTGGAGAAGTTTAAGCAGTGTGTAGACCTGGCGCTTGGAGACATGGTTTAGTGTTGACCCTTCAGTGCTGGGTTGAGGGTTACACTCAATCTTTGAGTCTCTTCCAACTGTGTGTTTTCTGTGATCTTCTGATTCATTTCCTCACTTCTCATAATTCACTTTCTTGTCACAGTAGGATCACAACACACAAAAAATGAGAAAAGTAAATGGCTTAGAGCAGGGCTTTTTGACTGCAATTTCAATTTGTTCAGGTCTATCACTGAAACACTCTTTTAAGGAAGAATTATGATGCTATTCAAGCTCTTCAGTTATTTGTAGACTTGCTGTAGTAAGTATTCGCCATGACTCATCTGCTGAAGCATGGCGCTGCTCGTAGATCTCTGCTTGCTGTGGGAAACGCAGTAGGCCTGTGGACCAACATGGTCAAGGCCTGCCTACGAAGGACTCCAGAAGATTCAATGTGAATTATGCTGGAGACACTTTATTACGTACTGCCCGAAATATATATACACTCAGCCAGTAGAGCACACGTCTACACATCAGCATAATTAGTCAAGGACAACCCCTCCATCAGCATAAACCACGCCTTGTTTTCCTCATTAGTGAGGTTTCCATTATCTATCCCTTCTGAGATAAGCTCACCAGCTGCTTGTGAAAACCAAGGTTTGTTATTATAAGGATCTGCCTGTTGTCATTCTCTTCACTCCGTTCCCACAGCTCTTCCACACCTGCACCCCACAACTCTTCTGCATTCTGCATTCACACAACTCCTCTTTCTGTTTTTTCTTAAAATGGAGGTAGTGTTTCTCATCCAGGTTGCAGGGCCCTTGCAAAAGAAAGGAAAAACACAGCACCTCAAAACACTAACAACAAAGGCAGCTGCTCCTCATCTCATCCAATGCGTAGGCTCTTCTGCACTCTAATAACAGAGGGTCAAGCTGGCAACTCTACTTTTGCAATTACCTACTCATTAAAATAGCATTGCTAGAAGCATGTAAAGTAGGAACCTAAATCATTAAGCGTGGTCAGAAACATACCCATATACATTCCAATACACAGGCATCTGAGCAAAAATCTTTGCTCACCACCAAGAAAACAGACTGAACATACAAGGTGATATCCATCAAACGAAAACCCAGGCACATTTAACTCTTTTTTCCCTTTTTTTTTTTTTAATGCTTTTTGTGAATACAACAGTGTGCAATCAGCATAAGCAGCTGCAAAGTATAATATCTGAGCATGTAACTTGCATAAATGTGGTGGTACAATTGCAGTGGCGTGTAAGCTGTCGTGAAACTGGTCCAAAAATCCTTGCTATATTAACCTTGACAAAATTATAACCATGTTACCTCTCTGTGTTGTTTTGTTGTGTTTTGTTTCCATATGATTCTTACCCTTAAAAGAAAAATCCTAAAACAGAAAAAAAAAAATCATCCTAAAATATACCTATTATAAACTCTTATCCTAACCATAGTAATGCTAAAAATTGATAAAGGAAAAAATTTGAACCCTGAAATCGATTCCAAATACAGAAAAAAAAAAAGAAACCCAAAGGAAAAACTGAAAAAGAATATTACACTACGTAGTGCTGTTAAAAAAAATAAAAAATGATAAAGCCATGGCATGTAGGAAAAAAAAGAAACTTTTAGGTCAGTCAACCCCAAAAGGAAAAAAAAAATCGTTAATCTATTAGTTTTACCCTGGTAGGACCAATCACAAACTTAGTATTCTTACTCCAATATACCTTTACACTTAACAAGCGCTTCACATCTTATCCAGTAACCTCTCTCTAAAGTCCAGTATGATCAGAAGGCTAAAAACATTATCAAGATTTACAACAGTAACATACAGTCAGGAAGATACAAAAATGTGAATCGGTCACTTTAAGAATCAGCTGAGCTTCTTTGCCGAGAAGATGCAGGGAGGTGTGGGGGCCTCCCTGTCCCGCAGGGTAGGAGGAAGGAAGTGTGTGGGGAGTATGTGTCCCGTGGAGCCTGCGCCGGGGGAAGGAGGCGGGGTGCACATTCTGGTGCCAAGCTGCACTCTTGCGGGGAAGGAGGGAGGAGGGGGGTGAGTCGCCCTTCTCCGGCAGGCACGGGGTTGGGGGGAACGTGCAGCTGGCGAATCCTGCGAAGGGACACCAGCCCCATCGTCCATCTTGCAGCCAAAAAGTTCCTCTTTTTGGTGCAAACTTTGTGACGCTATCCAAGGCGAAGAAAAAAAAACTCGATCAGTCATTCAACCCGTTGAATGCAAACCGCCCAGCTCTCCGAAGCCCAGAGACCCAGCACCTCTCCAAAACAAACCCACCACCCTCGGCTGTGACCGATCGGCCGCAACCACAGGAAATGCTGGATGGGAGCATCTCACAGGTCCCACAGTCAGTAACGAGATGGATTATACTCAGCCTTCTCAGGAAGATCTGTCAGCCACTTCGACCTGCGGGGCTTTGTCCTTTCTGGGGGCGACCTATGAAGCATGGGGGATGGTAAGGGTGGATCTCCGGAGGAGGATAAAGTGTGGGATTCAGCTCATCAGCGGCTGCAAACACAAGTCTCTGAATAGAGGCAAAAATTCCTGAAATACTTCTGCGGCTTCTGCCACTGGCTCCATTACGCTCCCCAGTCTGACTTTAAGGGCAAGCCTAAGGGCCTCTAGAACCCTTGTTTATGTCTTGTTTCAGGGTTTTTCCCATTGTCTTCCAGACGGGCCACTTCAAAGGCCACATAAACTGCAGGGATCAAGAATCGCTCCTTTCGTCCAGCAAAAATAGAGCCTTCAACATCTCACAGAGACAGCTTCTCATAGAGAACTTTTTGGGGGGGGGCTCCTACCACTGCTTCTCCAAGCATGGACCTCATCCCCTCACCAGCCACCTACCCGGATCAGGGCAGAAACGTTTATCTCTTGATGCGTGCACGACTTTACCCAATACCCGGGGCGGGGATCAAAATGGCCGGCTTTCCGGCTCCCTTCTCTCTCTTTAGCCTTCTTCATCTCCTCACAAGGAGAATTTACAGCTGCTGAGGAAGGTCAAGCCTCTCTGTTCCGTACACCTAAGGGGGGTCAAATCCCACTGTTCGGTGCACCAGATGTTGCAGCATCGTGCTGCCTGTAAATCTCTGCTTGCTGTGGGAACCACAGTAGGCCTGTGGACCAACGTGGTCAAGGCCTGCCTACGAAGGACTCCAGATAATTCAATGTGAATTATGCTAGAGACACTTTATTACATACAGCCCGAAATACTTATACACTCAGCCAGTAGAGCACATGTCTACACACTAGCATAATTAGTCAAGGACAACCCCTCCATCAGCATAAACCATGCCTTGTTTTCCTCATTAGCTTCTGAGATAAGCTCGCCAGCTGCTTGTGGAAACCAAGGTTTGTTATTATAAGGATCTGCCTGTCGTCATTCTCTTCACTCCATTCCCACAACTCTTCTGCACCTGCACCCCACAACTCTTCTGCATTCTGCATTCCCACACTCATCAATACTACATCTGTCTATATTCTAAACATAATTTCCCATGGTTTTGTATTAAACATGAAACAAAAAGGTCATTTGGGCCTTTCCATAGAGCAATATATATCTCCATGCATGCTATGTCACAAATGGCAGAGCAGTCAGCTACACCACCATGGCCCAGTCCTCAGTTCCCACTGCCTGGAGACTAAGGGGGTGCAAGCCCTTTCCCTTTATGCTCTTCATCTCTTTACTTACTTCCTCTAAACTGGTGACAGGCCCACATCAAACCTAAATCCAGTGTTCTTGGCCTGAGAAGGACAATGGCTTCTGCTGCCTAGGACTCACTCTGCCACAAGGCCAGAGTCCACCAAGGTGGGCTCAGGACTCTGGGCATCTCTGCTGCCAAGCCTTGCCAGCAGATGGGCCCGGTTCCTTCCCAAAAGGAGATCAGACTATGGGGGACAGACACATTGCCACCAGTGGTCTGAATGCATCAGGAAACAGAAGCCCATCTGTCTTGCAGCACATCTGTCATGCAGCACAGACACTGAAGTGCCTAGCTAAGACAGTTTTAGTAGCAAACTCCACTGGCAGGACAGCACATCTCATACTTCAAATCTGTCCTATGTCAATGTTATTAAACAGTATCACCCACTTACAGTTCATGTACGTCTTTAAAACAAAATGTACTAGCACAAAAACAACAACCCTGTCTAATATTTGCAGAGCCACTTTCAGTGGAGCAGATCCCATGGGATTTCTTAAGTCTTTTACAGTCAATTGTATGATGCCACAGGTTTTCACAAGCATAGGTAAGGGCAGAGTTTGAATTTTCATGTACATGGTTTCTTCCATTCACTGACAGCTGTGAGGGGTCAAACACTGACATGGCACAGAAGCAGTTCTACATAGCAACATTGCAGAGGAAGGGAAACAAGCTCTGTGGCACTAGAGGAGGGAATTCATGGGAAGTACAATACAACCACTGAAGTTTGAAAGAGGGAAGAAGCATTAAGTCAGAAATGCTGTTCCCCCAACACAAACAGTAGGACAATTAAAAACATCCTTGACTCACACTGACAATATTCATGTTAAAAATTCAAATGGCAGTATTATAGAGCACAGTAAATGTAACTAAGTTCGGCAGAAGTAGGTAATGAAAATCTGTAGTTGTTTCTCTTACACTCTGGACCAACCAGTCATCCTATTAGAAAAACACATTTTTGCAGAAAAGCTCAGTCCTCAAACAGACTTTTAAGATGACAAGTTCTGAACAAAACCTATTACTGCTGATAGCTATGACCCCTTTGCACAGATGCCCAGAGTCAGAACTCCTGTCTGAGATGCTTCCCTGGTTGGATTAGGAGCTCCATGACTTGCCCTCTGTACCAGCGTTTTGTGTCTCAGCCTTTAAAATCCCCCTGCCCTTTTTACACTCAAGAGGCCCATTCCATCAGGACTGCCAAGAAAGTAATTATAGGTTTAATAAGGATATGCCCTAGCTTTAGAAGGATATTTTATCTTTTACCTTTCATCAGAGGCACAAATCTTACACAAACTGTTTCAGCATGTCCTGATCTTTCTGCCTTTCATCTCTTTAGATGAGACTCCTGATGCAGGTATTTTTTCCTGGTACATTCCTGCCATCTCTTTATAGAGAGCACTTCCCTGTCATGCTGTCCCAAACCTACCTACGCCAAACTGTGAAGCAGTGCTCCCATCACATCTAAAGAACTATTCCTGACAGAGACCAGCTACTTTTGTTAGGCTCGTTTGGGGTTTTGGCGATGGTAGTGGTATTTTTTTTCTGGAAGAGCAAGGAAAACAAGATTCCCTTTCAAATAAACCCAGGGTCAAACCCCCAGTGAAAAACCAAAGGCTTTCATTGACAACAGGAACTACAACACTGTCTAACAATTGCAAGGTGAACTTTAAAATGTCCCATAGTGCACCTGAATCAGAAGTGTGCCCCGAATCCATAGTCTGATGTGGTTGTAGATGCACACTGCCCTTGCTGGGAGGAGGTTCACAGGGAGCCTGCAAACACCCAACTTCACATACTAAGAAAGGGCACAGAGGTGATACTGCAGGGAGAGTTTCTCTCAGGGTTCTGCTTGAGAGAAAGGACAGAGTCTGTAGAGTTTGTTTGTGATATGGTGATATGTACAGCCATACAAGAAGTCCAAACTGCAATGGTATTGTTATACAAACTAATCCTGAAATCAATGCAACATATATTTTGTTGGACCTGACCTGCAGTCTGATTTCATATTAAGGAGGATTCCCAGCAGAACAGCTTTTTCTATGTAAAATACAGAATTTGCATGCCAAAATCAGTGTCAAAGGTATAACAGCAAATACCTCTCAGCAAGCTTGTGATAAAGAACCATTCTCAGACAATAAAAGCTAATACAAGAGGATGCATCAATTACTGCTACACATACCAGATCAAAAGAACAGCACAATCTTTACTGATGATCTGGACAAGGGGATTGAGTCCAGCATCATTAAGTTTGCGGATGACACCAAGCTAGGAGCAGGTGTTGGTCTGTTGGAAGGTAGGAGAGCCCTGCAGAGGGACCTGGACAGGCTGGATGGGTGGGCAGAGGCCAATGGGATGAAATTTAACAAGGCCAAGTGCAGGGTTCTGCACTTTGGCCACAACAACCCCAAGCAACGCTATAGGCTGGGGACAGAGTGGCTGAGAGCAGCCAGGAGGAAAGGGACCTGGGGNCTTAAGGGAGGCTGTAGCCAGGTGGGGTTGGTCTCTTCTCCCAGACAATCAGCAACAGGACAACGGGACACAGCCTCAAGTTGTGCCGGGGGAAGTATAGGCTGGATGTTAGGAAGAAGTTCTTCACAGAGAGAGTGATTGGCATTGGAATGGGCTGCCCAGGGAGGTGGTGGAGTCACCGTCCCTGGAGGTATTCAGGAAAAGACTGGATGAGGCACTCAGTGCCATGGTCTGGTTGACTGGATAGGGCTGGGTGCTAGGTTGGACTGGATGATCTTGGAGGTCTCTTCCAACCTGCTTGATTCTATTCTATTCTGTTGAAATGGATGCATGGTTGAGCGCATAGCTGATATGTTCATAGTTGTTCATGTAGCATGACAATGAAAAGGGCTAAGATGATATTAGACAATACAATAGTATGCATTCAATTTTTAACAGATTCATGATTTTTTTTTTTTTGCTCACAACCAAGGGAAGTTGCAATGCTACTGACACTGCAGTTGACTGTTGTTGTTCCAATGTGTTAAAAAATCTGCTATAATTAAGAAATTGCTTGGCCTCTGTCCGTTTTGTTCTACCCTCCTGCCTCTCACTTGTTTAAAGAACTGAGAAAATCCACTGAAAATGTGCCAGATAGTGAGGAAAAGAAACCTTTAAGGTTGACTCATGCAAATTAGGCTCTATTTGTACAGATGGAGCACCTGCTGTGACTGGCAAGAATAGCTATGTTGATTTGCAAGAAAAGTTTCTGGATCAAAAGTTATCTAAATACATTTGTATCCATCAAGAATCACCAACACATTTTCTGAACAGGAATTATTAACTCTTAAATGAAACAGTCTGCTTAAAACCAAGAACAGGGCCAGAAACCTGGTCTATAAGGACATGACATCACAGCTTTGCAGCCTTAATATGTACTTAAAGGGAAAGGACTGCCTATTTACTGTACGCTATCATCCATGTGCTGTTTTTAAGTCAAAGCTCAGATGTTCTTATTGTGATGTGCACAGAGTGTGACAAATGACAACTGAAGGTCTGAAAAATACTGATGAGATTATTTTTGGAGTTGCTTCACTCTAAATGTGAAGATGCCCGAAAAGAACAATTGCCAATTCATACCCCACTTCACAATGTGATGTAAAGCATTTTCATTGAAACAGTTTGGACTCTCTAAGCATTAAAAAAGGGAAGATAACCTTGCATCAGCAGAGTGAAGATCAATATTTGCATCTACAGAACAGGATCATGTACATTCAAAACTAGCAATATGTGAGTATGACTACCTATAAGCAGTCTCCTCTGATACATGCCTTCCCTTTCAGCACTTGTGCAGACCATAACAAGCATATATTCATGAACAGTAATACTCTACTACAAACTTTGTTAAAAAGAGACTGTCCAAAACCTGCCAATTCTTATCTAAGTAACTTGGTGTCAACAAAATTGAAAACAAGGGCAAAAAGGAAACACTATTTGAAGGTTGTGATGGCTGTTAACTTCATTTCAGGAGAAAAAGAATCAAGAATCATTCTCACTTTCAATATTAATAGCAACAAATTACACTTAATAATACAGAAGAATCAAAACGAATCTTAGAGACCATTTGAGGTATACCTAGGAGAAGAACCCATCAAATCCTAGCCAGACTTGCCAAAAAAACTGACCCCCTGTCCCAGGCTGAAGAACTACAGGGTTAAAAACATCCTCTGGGGACTAGAAGATTGTTATCCAATTCCATAATTCTGCTCTTTATAAACTCACAAAAAAAAATTAAAAATATTATTCTGTTGTAGTTTTTAAAGATAACCAACAGAAATGAAGCTCTCAAATGAAACTGGGGAAAAAGAAAACAGAATTATATTTGGAGAGAGATACAGAGAAGACATTACAAAGCAATTCATGGCAAACTGCCTTGGATTTTTCCCCAACCCAAAACTAAATCTATACTCCCCAATCCCCCCCTGCCAATGTCTCCATCATTCAAGAGGCCTAAACACTAGCGTTTGGAGGCCCCAAAACAGGCCTACTGCTTACACGTTTTTTCCCAATAAAGTGGCTCCCGCCAGACACAGGGCAGGTAGAGGAAGAAAGGAGCACTAGGGAGTATAGATTCAGTTTTGTGTTATCTTCTCTGTATCTCCATCCAAATATAATTCTGTACAAAAATTATCCGCATGAAGAAAATTCTGCCAAAGCGATACGCATCTGTAATCTAGATGAGGGAAGAAGCCCTCACATACTATTCACATGTCCCACTAACTGCTAGTACAAGCATATCAATACGGAGTTGTTCAGACATTCGAATGAAACGCTGAATATCCATGATTTTTACATACAAAATACCTTTAGATAGTACAGTTGCAAAAGACAGTTTTGGTAAACTACAGAAAACCAGTCCTTTTAAGATCAATGCTATTATTTGTTGGAGGAAGAAGTAACTTTCACTGCAATTTTGACATAGAAGAACATTTTAATGCCATTAAATCTAACAACATTCTCAAAATACCACCTCTTAAGAAAGCCTGTCACTAAGGCATGCCACCTTTAAAACCACATGCCCTATTAACTGAGGTTGTACATCCAAAGATGAAACAGGAACATGAAGTGACCTCCCAGGAGAACACTCTGTGTCAGACTGCCACAATTTGAGTAAAATGCAGGTTGCTATGTAAGCACTGCAATATATGAGTTTAATACAGATACTATTTTCGAATCAAAAAACTTCAAATCCATTCCTTGCCCCTTTAATCCTTTCCTGTCCACCTTCTATTTTCTTCATGCATTGTTTCACCTTCTCAACTTTCTTTTTTTATTCTCTCTCCTTTTAATGTCACTCTATAATCACACTTTTCATTTACTGGTCCTTAAATAATTAAATTGTTTCCATTTGCTATCTTGCTTCTAAGCCAGAATAGCATCCTTTTATGTGCTATCACTCATTTATATCACCTTTCATTTTCTAATGTTGCCATACCTTTATAGTACTATTTGGCAGGCAAAGATCAACCTTTGTTTTCCTCTCAAAGGATGTTATCAGCTCTAAGAAAATGTTATTCATGAAGGACAAAATTCACATAATACACACACTAGCTAGTTGAACTGACCCTGAAAAGCAGAGCCAAATCTTAAATGAATATAACAAAATCTGCAGTACTGATTTTCATTGCTAAGTAAAAACTGCAATTATCCCGCTCAAGCTATCTCTGAAAAGGCCTTTTACCACCTTCATTTACATTACAGGCATTTTTATCTCCTTTCTATCTGTGAAGCTGAGACACAAAAAGCCAAGTTCAATCCCTCAGCAAGGCTTCTGGTCCCAGTGAAATCAACCAACACCTTGGTGCAAAGTCATTGCCATCATCATCCTTCATAAAGGATGGAGAGTTCAGCCACTACTTTCTTTTACTTTTATCCTATTTTGAGAGCATCTGGCCTTCTTCATCTGTTTCCATTTATCTCATTTTATCATCCTTCCAAAAGTTTGGACCTTCCAAAGAATGAAACCTCATTTTATTTCAGCCACTACTGGATTTTCCTTGCTGATGGAAAATAGAACTGAGAAGCTGTACTGATCCTTATGGTAAAAGTTTTTCATATGTCCAGTGTTGAAGTCAGTGCTGAAAGAAGCTAATTTAAAAAAAAAAAAAAATCTACTTGCAGAGGGTACTCAGTAGAGCATTTATATATCCAGGGGAAGAGGAATAAAAGTTACTTTCTTGTTTAGTAGCAGAAGGATTGTGTTTATTCTTCAGAGTTCAAACCAAGTCTCCGTGTAGAGAGCTACAAATGCTGCTTAGTCTACATGGGTAAACAATGCAAGTCATCAATGGCAAGTATGGACACAGACACCAATTACCCACAGAAATCTTTGTGAAGCAGGAGCATACATCTTTAAACATTGTGAAATAATTGCCAAACCCACTGCAGAGCAGGATCTCATTGTTTATCTAACCCATGACCTCAGATGAAGCAGCGAGTAAAACCAACACCATACCTTACTGCACCCACATGTCCACTGAGACCAACAGAGTTTATGTGGATGAAGCATCACAGAAATCGTATTATAAAAAGAGATGGATTAAAACTAGCAGAGATTTTAATTCACCAGAAGACAAAAACATTAAATTTGATGCGACACATCAGCTTTAAGAGCAGAAGGCACACATTGTTCATGCATGTACTTATAAACTGTAAATACTTACTGAAGAAATCTCTGTATCCTTACTGCTTGCAGTTTCTGTTGACATACTGATATTTGATTCAAAACAGCACTGAAGTGCTCTAACCAGAACTGCACTTTCTGGAGATTACTTTAGGTAAGTAAAGTAACATTTAAAAATGCTTGTCCTAACAAGCCAAGGTAAATGTTACATACTCTATAAACTTGAATAATTTATTCTTGGCTCATACTATCATCACTTTAAAGTATGGTTCCATTTAGCTTGTTTTTTTTTTTTTTAATTTATTTCATGGCTCCATGTCAATATTCTATAATTTTGCAAGCAAGTTTTACTTTTTTTTTTTTAAGCAAAATTATAAAAAAAAAAAAAATTGCTAGTCACAGAACTCTAATTTCAACTGCATTCTCAAGTAAGGGTTGATTCAAAGACCATGTATGCAAATGACAAGGACAATAGTTACATGCAAATCCTTTAAGTCTTTGCAAATGCTATATTGTACTCTGAGAAAAAGCACCTCAGTCTATCTCCTGATTTAGTGAAATGGTAAGAACAAATATTTCTACCCATACTCCTGCTTGGTTAAATTATTAATTTCACTAAAAAGCTTAAAATCTTCCTGACAGAGAGCCACATATCACTTGTGTTACTCTCATACATATTCCTGGTGAAGTGACAGGAAATAAGGATTAAGAAGCAAGATTCAGGAGCACCTCACTACCCCACTGAGCATCTAGAGGTGATTTTGCAATAAAGCAGTTAATTTTCTCTGTACTTAGTCAGGTCAGCCCTTTTGAGTAAGCTGAATTTTATAAATTTCAGCTCTACTGCTTGGACGTTACTTCTCAAGCTAATGTATCATGCATTTGCTCTGAAGTTACTTTTGACTCAGCTTCAGCGTGAGCAGTAAATGTTTTTTGTTTCCGGAATGATTTGGAATATGGACACTGCAATGCACACTGAAGAGACAAATCACAAATGTAACCTTAAATTAAATCGTGCTGTTCTGTTCATCTTTGGCAAAACTCTCATGGACTTCATCAGCACAGGACTGGATCCAGAGCATGAATTTATATGCTTACTAAATTACACTTATTTTTTGATTAATCTTTCATTTGAGGCGGAACACGTTGATTCTTGACAGTTACAGATATAACTCACTCAGACCCCAATCTCCAAGATACTGAGCAGTTTCAACTTGCTCTAAGGCAATGGAAAACTTCAATTACCCATAGAAGCTCATCCTAGTTGGGCTGAAGTTGTCATAGATTTTATAGTAGACCTCAGAAAAAGCAAGATCAGGGCTCAGTAATCCAACCAGCAATAGCTAAAAAAACGTTAGAGATCGGGACTTAATCTCAGGTTCAACTGATATCAAAGACCTCTCATTAGCACCTATGGGCACATCCCCACATAGTGCTGTACGCTGGAAACATCTGACAATGGAGCCAATCCTGCTATCCTGAGTCACCGGACTCAATCCCACAGCACTGGCCAACTCTGAGGAACTAAACTAGAAAGTTTCTGAAGAGGTTCTGAAGGTTTTGCAAATTAGTTCAGTCTACAGCTTAAATACTTACTTTCCCTCTAAATAGAAGCCCATTGTATACCTGTCTTTTTAAACTACATTACTAAGAACAAGACCATCAGGTAAGCCATACAAACAGTGTGGTGCTCTATATCAAAGCCTTCAAGCTACTGCTCAGTGGAGCATGACGCACACATTGCAACTTAAATGTACAGTTACATTACTACAAAAAGAAACTGGTGCCAGTTATTTTTCAACATTTACAAAAGGCTATCCTAGTCAGAGTTTTCATCTGAAAAAGTAAAAAATTTCCTTTCCTTGCAAAATCCGTAACATTCTCTCACAGATATTGTGGGGGCTTTTTAATAGTCAACAACCATTACAAAAGTATTAGCTTGTTTTTTCATTTTCATATATATGCAAATACCTCTGGCTTACTTTGAAAGGCACACTAAGTATTGTTTGTCTCGTCATTCTTTTTAACTAGTTGGTTTATTTAGGCTTTTCAAGTTACTTGGCTAGTTTCATTCAGTCATCACACTACTTCTCTCAATGTCCCTAGACAGGAATGGTAAGCTGCAACCTGAAGCACTTCACAATTTCCTCATCAATACTCTAAAATCTTCTAATCTTTGAAGGCAGGAGCTAAGAAAGAAAGAAAAACACCCACTGGCACATCCGAGTCATTTTCCAAATTTTTGGAATGGAAATTCTGGACGCGTATATCGCCAGAACGGCGAGATAAAAGCCTGCAGTCTCCAGAGCTCGAAAATAACACACACAGAGAGCGTACTCACTGCAAGCAATCGTGACATTTCCGCGCGGGCTCTAAGGTTGCGGCCGTGCCCTGCTTGGAGGAGCAGTGCCGCCGCGGAACCCCCTGCGACGGCTGCGCGCGCCCGCCCATCTCCCCTCCGGAGGACTGCACCTGTCACCCGGGGAACCCCAGCGGCCCCCGCGACGGTCCACGCCCGGTGCCTTACCGGGCAGTGGGGGCGGGCTAGCCGCCGGTGGCTGCCCCTGCAGTCCGACTGTCGCCCATTTGTTGCTCGCGTTCAGGCGGAGCTGCTCTCTCATCACAGCCACCGCCGCACGCTCCGTAGCAACCGTTCTTGGTAGGTTTCAAAGCGGAAAAATCCCACGGCAACACACATGGCGTCTTCCTACCACTCCCTGCCTCCCCCGAGCCCCGTTCCGCTCCCCGGCGCTGGTTTTGCATGCCGATCAGAACGACCTCCAAGAGCCCGCCCCGCACGCAGCCGGGGAACGCAGCAGCCAGGCGCTTTGGACAGACACATACAGGGGTGCACCTTTTTTTTTTTTCTTTCTTCCTTTTCCGCTGTTGCTCAGACAGGGGATCGGGGGCCGCGATTCTCAAATCCTCCGCTTGCTCCCAGGCTGAAGGTGATAGCCTCCTCCCTGCAGCCTATGCCACTTGATTCCCTTCCCTCCCCACTGCTGCCTCAGCAGAGCCTCGACCCTGTGGCCATCCCCCCTCCCCCGCCCCTCACTCACGGGCGCCAGAGTCTCGCCAGCGCGGGCCGTGGGAGGTAGTATCTCTGCTAGCTGTCACCGATCTGTTCTGGGCAAGGCGACAAGGCGCGCAGTAGCCCCTGGACAGTAGCAAAGCTTCTCTCCTCCCCTCCCTCCCCGTCGAGTTTCTTCCTACCTCTACCGTTTCCCTCCCATCTTCCTCAAGCGCAGCCCCGAGGCCCTGCAACTCACAACGCAGTACGCCGCCTTCCCGCAAAACTTCGCAGTGTGCCGCCCTCGGCACCTCGGCTCGGCCAGTGCACTATTGGCGCAACAGGCAGCGCGACTGCACCTGGCACCGAGCCGCCGCGCCATGGAAGAGACGGGCGGAGCCTGCCGGCGGCTCGGCCGGGCCTGGGCGCAGCTACCACCCTCCTGGCCGTCTGCTGCCTCTGCTGGGCGGGTACCGGGTGGGTGTGTTTGCTGTTCTCCGTTACCTCTTGGTCTTTGCGCTGCGGCTGCAAGCAGGCAGGAAAAGGAAAGCGGGGAGGAAGGAAAGGAGAAGAATCTCTTGTCGCTAGCCCAACGGCGAGCTGCCCCCCTCGGTGCTGATTGGCTCTCAATCTCGGGGTCTAGTGGCTGAGTCGGGGCTGGTGCGTGGGGAGCGGCTCTTTTGCGGGGGGCGCAGCCGCCGCGGCGGGGCCTCGTTGGAGCCCTGGTGGCATTCTGCCTGCCGGTAGCGCTGCTGCCAGTTGGTTGCCTCTTTTCCTCAAGCATGCATTTTCTGTTGTGCACTTTTCTACCCTCGTTCTGCAAAGTAATCTTTCTGTTTACCTCGCTGGTTCACTTGAATCACCTCCTTGTCCTCCATGTGCCTTGTCAGACCTTCTAATAGAATCTGCTCCATGGTCTTCCGAGGCACAGAGTTGAAGCTAACAGGTTGAAAGTACTCAGGGTCCTCCTTTCTGCCCTTTTTAAAAATGGGTAAAATGTGTTCCTTCTGCAAATCACCAGGGACTTCACTTGACTGCCATGTTTCAAACATGATGGAAAGTGGCTTGGTGGCTACATCAGCCAGTTCTCTCAGGACTCTGGGATGCATCTTACCAACTCCCATAGGTAAGTTCAGGTTCCTCAGGACATCACAAACCTGGTTTTTGTGTACAGTGGAAGGGACTTCACCATCCTGGTTCCTACCTTGTGATTTTTTCTTTCACTTAGGAGGCATGGGGTGAAAGTGTCATAAATAAAAGGCATAAGCTTAGGTTCATGCAAAATAAGGCTTTTAATAGAGTTGCAGGAATCAAGCAATGTACAGGCCTGGGTGCGCGGGGAGGCTCCGCTCTACCCTAATGCACACCCTTTGTTTTCAGATTTCTCTTTTTATTCTACTACATATTCATTACTAATTCTAAGAAAAGGTTGGGTTTTCCTTATCAGTTCCAAGGATGGGAGGTGTCTCTTCCATGCATGTCTCTTTTTAGCCAGTGGTCTCTCTGGTGGTCTTCAGTGATGAAGTAAGGGGTCTTCCTCAAGTGTCCTTTTCATGAACTCAAAACTAGTAGTGTCCTTTGTATGGCTCTTCCCCTGTTTGCTCATGCTTGAAGGCTGTCTCTGCCGCCTGCTTCACTCCTCCACCAACCTTCCTAGTTTCTAATTATTTATTGCTCTGTTATCTTAAGCCAAGTGCATACTTTTGTGATGGCTGTGCAAGGAGGAGTGCAGCTCCATTCAAAATCCCCCTTCTTCCCTGCCTGTGGCCTCTTGCCACGAATTGATTGGATCAAACATGTATTTCTCACAAAAGGTTGCCGGTGAAAACTAAGGAAAATATGTTCTTGAGTACCTCAGCCTTCTCCTCACCTGTTGTAACTAACGCACTGTTCTCACTCTTCAGAGGGTATTATTTGCTCATTAGCTTATTGACATCACATGTGCCTCTTATAAGTAGAAGAGAAAGGATTAGTCCTCTGCTAGGAAGGAGTGTAGGTTCAAAAGGAGGAGGAGAAGGCTATTTGTCTGCCCTCATATAAGAAAGGAGCTGCTAATCCTTGTTGACCTCTACAAAGAGTTACGTAAATTAGCATGAAATAATAAGTAATACCAGAGCATTCTTAAATTTACCTCAAAAATATTTTAAATAAGTATTTAAAAGCCCAGCACTACCAACCTTTACACTAATTATTTTTCCTAATGCAAAAAGCCCTTCATAATTCACCTGATGCCATGTTTCCTTTAAGCTTCCCAAGTATTTATAACTTTGTACGAAAAACAGTAAACAATACCACTTCTTCCAATGCTGGGATGAATTACAGGATCACAAGATGTCAGGTGCTGGAAGGGACCCAAAGAGGTCATTGAGTCCACCCCTCCTGCCAGAGCAGGACCATACAATCTAGCTCAGGTCACACAGAAGCACATTCAGACAGGCCTTGAAACGCTCCAGAGAAGGAGACTCCACAGCCTCTCTGGGGAGCCTGTTCCAGGGCTCTGTGACCCTTACGGTAAAGAAGTTCCCCATTGTGTTGAGGTGGAACCTCCTGTGCTGCAGCTTCTATCCATTGCTCCTTGTCCTATCTCAGGGAGCAGTGAGCAGAGCCTGTCCCCCTCCTCCTGACCCCCAGCCCTCAGATATTTATAAATATTTATTAAATCTCCTCTCAATCTGCTCTTCTAAACGGCCCCAGGTCCCTCAGCCTCTCCTCACCAGGCAGTGCTCCAGTTCCTTGATCATCCTTGTAGCCTTCTCCAGCAGATCCCTGTCCCTTTTAACCTGGGGAGCCCAAATATTCAAGATAAGGTCTCATCAGGGCAGAGTAGAGGGGGAGGATAACCTCCCTTGATCTGCTGGACACACTCTTAATACACCCCAGGATCCCGCTGGCCCTCTTAGCCACAAGGGCACATTGCTGTCCCATGGATAACTTGTTATCTACCAGGACTCCCAGGTCCCTCCTCCATGGAGCTGCGCTCCAGCAGATCACCTCTCAGCCTGTACTGGCGCAGTTTAATGTTCCTCCCCAGATGCAGGATGCTGCACTTGTCCTTGGTGAACCTCATTTGGTTCCTAAATGCCCAGCTCTGTCTGTCCAAGTCTTGCTGGATGGCCACACAGCCTTCAGCTGTGTCAGCCAAGACTCCCAGTTTGGTGTCATCAGCAAACTTGCTGAGCAGACTCTGTCTGTCTGCCCCTCATCAATGTCACTGATGAAGATGTTCTCCCAAGTGACCAATCCCTTCTTCCATGAATTGTAAGTTTCTTTCTTCCCTAAGAGTTCCTTCAGGAGCTCCTTGCTCAGCCATGCAGGTCTCCCAGCACATCTACCTGATACTCTACTCAGGGGAACACACCTAGCTTCATCTTGGAGGAAGTGGTCTTTAAAAATTAACCAACTTTCTTGGGTTCCTTTACCCTCCAGTGTCTTAGCCCATGGGATTTCTGCAAGTATGTCTCTGAAGAGCACAAAGTTAGCTCTGCAGAAGTCCAGGGTTGTTATTGTACTTGTTGGTCTGCTTCTACCCTATATAATACTAAACTCTTATCATGTCATGATCACTGTCCCCAAGGCTGTTCCTGACCCTAATGTCCTCAACCAGTCACTCTTTACTAGTTAATAAAATGTCTAGCAGTCTACCTCTCCTTGTTGGCTCCTCCACTACCTGCATTAAGAAATTATCTGCACTGCAAGAGCCTCTTGGATAGACTGTGCCTGGCTGTGTGAGCTTCCCAACAAATATCAGGGTGATTGAAGTTATCCATAAGTACCAAGGAGTTAGCTCTAGAGGCTACCTCCAGTTGACTGTAGGAGGCCTCATCATCTTGGTTTGGTGGTCTATAGTAGACACCTACAACAATTTCCTTTCTCAGATCCCTTAATTCTTACCCACAAGCATTCAACCTCTTCTACCTGCCCCCCTGGATAGAACTCAGCACATTACAGTTGCTCTCACTCATGGAGAGCAACTCCCCCACCTTGTCTTGCTGGTCTATCCTTCCTGAACAGTATGTAGCCATCCATGACAACATTCCAGTCATGGGAGCTTTCTCACCATGTTTCAGTGGTGGCAATTATATCATAGTCATTCAGCCTAACACAGATCTCCATCTCCTCCTGCTTATTCCCCATGCTCTGTGCACTGGTATATAAGCATTTCAGGGAGGGAGTTGATCTATTGGCTTTCACTCTTGTAGTCAGACCATTCCCAGACAATTCCATAGCCACCAACCTAGCAGTGACCTCTATGTATGCTGATTTCTTACTACTTTATCTGCGTGGTACATGTCTGTAAGACTTTAAGAGTTCTTGTGTGTCCCCATCATGCTGCAAGGTAACAGGCTGAAGGCTCTTACTAGCCTCCCACCCTGGTGTGCCATCCCTCAGATTGTACTTGCATCTTCTTCAACACACGACTCACTGTTACCTACCTCCCCTGAGATAGCAGTGGAGCTGACACATCACCCCACAATTGTCTCAGGCTTAATTACAGTAAGCCTGGCTTTTTCCCTGCCCCCCTTCCAATCTAGTTTAAAGCATGATTAATGAGCCCAGCCAATCTCTGTGATAAAACCTTCTTCCACTTTGAGAGAGATGCAGCCCATCTGCTGCCAGCAGACCTGACATCATGTGGGGTGACTCATGGTCAAAAAAGTCAAAGTCCTGCTGGAGGCACCAGTCTTGAAGCCAAGAGCTGAGCAGGTGAGTCCTCCTCATTCTTTCTGGGTTAGTCTCTGTAATGGAGGAATAATTAATGTGAGATGGTATTTTTTCAAAATTGTCTCACCCCCCCGACCACTGATTTCAATAATAATAAGGTTCTTCTGCAGTGGTCATGAAAAAATATACAAATAACTAGCAATAATATAACATTAATTGAACTGAAAGAGAAGGTTCCTGTGGTCAATACACTGCTTGCAGTTAATTATATCACTTTTCCACTAGATGGACTCGAGGAGCGCTTTTCTGCTTATGGCAGAACGCAATTAGTGAATTACAGGAGGCTTTAAGTATTTACTCACAAAAATTATCTCCCGACTTGTGGGGCTAGCTACAGCTTCAGACAGTATTCAGATGCTTGCATGGGGTTCTGTAGGTGTCTTGTCAGCCACTGAGGCTTCTGATTCTTCCCAGAGTTCATGGGCTGCTGAATGTGATGGTTTGGGTGTTACCCACACCCCCACTCTTATGAAATCACCCAGACAGACTAGACTCAGCTGACTGGAAATTAAGGATTGAAGCTTTTTATTTACAGCTTAGCGCAATAAACAAGCAGATATTTACAATATATACAGCTGTATACAGAAATAGAGAAGTTAAAAGTAATACAGAAACACAACACCTCTCCCAGAAACCAGAGTTCTCAGGAGGGGCTTCCAACCACCCTTCCACCTTCTTTCCATCCCTCTACCTTATCCCAGAGTTTGCCTTACATGCAAGGCAAGTTTGGAGGATCAGCCAGGAGGGTTAGAAAGCAGAAGGATTGGTTACACAGAAGCAGCCCAAGGAGGAAAAGCACAGGCTCTGACAGAGACCCACACCGACTTTCTTATCTATGTTTATGTTCTTGTTTTTATACATCTCAGCAAGCCTATAGTGAGTGGAGTAGACATCACCATTGTTTCCTTTTCACAGCCTATAATCCAATTTATCTCACTAAAATATTCCTGTTAGCCTCAAACTACCATAATCCACCTCTATCTGTTTCACTCAGTTTTGCTGAGAGCTATCTGTCATTCTGAAACAATATTTACAACAATGAATATTACAACTTCAGTTCACACTTCATTCTGGCTATCTCGGAAGTAGGTGATTCAAAAGCTCAGAAAACAGCAAACAGTTTGTCTCCTCACAGATGAGATGAGAACAGGGACTCCCAGGTGACGTTGAGTTCGTGCTCATACTGTAGATTCCCTCATAGATTGCGTCTTCGTCGGACACCAGGTAATACCTAGAACAGAAAACTCCTAACACTTTGTACACTCTGTCAGCTAAGGTTAGATTTCTCTGTGGAATACACTTAATTTCACCATTCTCCTGCATCACCCAGTAGGTATGACCAGGACCTCCAGCAGACACCACCCCTCGGACAGGTTTCCCTTCACCTGAAGGAGAAAATACCCAAACAGTTTTCCCTAACATTCTTTTCACGTACAACAGGAATTTTATCACCATCTGCTGTTTATACCATACTATTTACCAACCAGGTAGCTTGTGCTAAATGCTTGTCCCAGTTTGTCAAACTTCCACTTCGCATCACTTTTAGGGCACTTTTTAGCAAATCACTGTAGTGCTCCTCATTCCTGAAGCTGGAGCATCGTAGGGTATGTGGTCGATCCACTCAATACCGTGGTCTCTGGCCCAGTTTTTCACAAAATTGTTCTTGAAATGAGTGCCATTGCCTGATTCAATTCTATGTCTCCACATGATTTGTCTCTCCAAGACAGGAATAGTATTACATGCAGTAGCATGTGGAACTGGTTAGGTTTCCAGCCATCCAGTGCTTTCCTCTACCGTCGTT
Organism: Tricholaema leucomelas; assembly: GCA_013400475.1. Taxonomy (NCBI): domain Eukaryota; kingdom Metazoa; phylum Chordata; class Aves; order Piciformes; family Lybiidae; genus Tricholaema lacrymosa; species Tricholaema leucomelas. The sequence goes on from WAAF01007047.1 coordinate 28,516, forward strand.
AGCACATACTGCTTGCCAGAATGAGATTGATGTAAAGTGAATCTGCCAGGCTTCACCATATTTGTACTTTGACCATCTCTCACCATACCATAAGGGCTTGATTTGCTTAGCCTGATGAAAGGCAGCACAAATATCACAGTCATGTATGACTTGGGTGATAGCGTCCACGGATAAGTCAATTGACCTATCGCGTGCCCATCGATAAGGTGCAACTCTGCCTTGATGTCCAGATGAATCATGAGCTAAGAACAGTTCACCTTGGTATTTCCAATCAAGCTTAAGATCAGAGTTGGTATCAACTTGAGAAATCTTAGCAGCTTGGTCTGCCTGCTGGTTGTGTTGGTGTTCCTCAGTGGCTCTGCTCTTAGGCATGTGTGCATCTACGTGCCGCACCTTCACTGGAGTTCTCTCCAGACGTGCATCAATGTCCTGCCATAGATCAGCACACCAAATAGGCTTTCCTTTCCTCTGCCAACCATGCTCTTTCCAGTCCTTTAGCCAACCCCACAAAATATTGGCTACCATCTATGAGTTGGTGTAGAGATAAAGGATAGGCCAATTTTCACGTTCAGCCACATCAAGAGCAAGTTGGACAACCTTTGCCTCAGCGAATTGACTGGATTCTCCTTCTCCATCTCTCGCGTCGGTAACTCTCCTGGTAGGACTCCAGACTGCTGACTTCCATCTTTGCTTGTTCCCAACAAGACAACAGGAACCATGTGTGAACAAAGCATAGTTCTTTTCCTGATCAGCAAGATCACCATAGGGAGGAGCTTCCTCAGCATGGGTTACTTTCTCCTCTGGAGGTTTTGTACAGTCTGTGCTTTCTGACCAGTTGATGATCACTTCCACCAGAGCAGGCTGATCAAAATTACCCATTCATGCCCTGATATGCCATATCTTGCCTCTTCTCCAGCATGCAACTCATTGTTACCTACCTCCCCTGAGCCAGCAGTGGAGCTGCCAGTGGAGCTGACACATGGCCCCACAGTTGTCTCAGGCTTGCTTGTAGTAAGCCTGGCTTCCACCCTCCCCCCCTTCCAACCTAGTTTAAAGCATGATTAATGATCTCAGACAACCCCTGTGATATAAACGTCCTTCCACTTGGAGAAAGGTGTACCCCATCTGCTGCCAGCAGACCTGATGTCATGTGGGGGGACCCATAGTCAAAGAAGACAAAATCCTGTTGGAGGCTCCAGTCTCGAAGCCACGCATTGAGCATGTGAGTCCTCCTCACTCTCTCTGGGTTGGTTCCTTCAACAGGGAGAATAGAGAGAATATTACCAGGGCTCCCACTCCTTTGACCACTTGACCTGAGGCCCTGAAGTCTCTCTTTATAGCCTTTATTTTTTTTCTTCTAAGGTCATTGTAGCCTATCTGGAAAGTTAGCAATGGGTAGTAATCCATGGGCCATACCAGGGAGGGAAGCCTTCTTATTACATCCTTGATCTGGTCCCCTGGTAGACAGCAAGACCTCCCTTTGGAGTGGGTCAGGTCCACATATTGGGCCTTCTGCACCCATCAAAAGGGAGTCTCCTATGACAATAACTCTTCTCTTTTTTTCATGCAAGATGTTTGTATGGAGGGCTTAGGCTACCTTAATTTTAGGAATTCCTCCAAGCCATATGGTTCACCTTCCTGGCTGGCTAGTTGTACCTGCAGGACATCAAACCTGTTCTGCAAAGGCACCAGGGGAGCACTGTTAATAACTGAAGCAACTCTCCCACCACAGTGGGTGTGAATTTGTTGTCACAGCCCCTCGTTGATTTGGTAGGGGGAGTTTGGGGGGGTGGGAGATGGACAAGGCAGGAGTTTCTTCACTGCCTTGACCATGGACTTGCCTCCCCTCCCTATTTCCCTTTGAGTTACTGGCTTCAATCTGACAGGAGGTGGATACAGGGGGTACTTGACACTCAGTGTCTGATAATGGGTAATCTTGTCTCTGCATCGGGGCTGTCTATCTCATCTTCTGCTTCTCTGATTTTTCTAAGCCTATGAACTTCATCCTTCAATTTTTCAACTTCACCCTCCACCTATGCTGCCCTTCTGAGTAGGAAATCCACCTGTTCACAGTGTATACAATTCCCTGGTACAGAGGAGAGACTGAGGCAGTCACTGCAGCTTGTGGTCTGCATGTTAGCTTGTTTCATTTCAACCTCCATCTGTGTTCCCATTTCCGTCTTAGCTGGCACCAGGAGTCTGCGCTTCTTCTGCCAGGTGGAGACCATTATGCTTACCTACTATGGTGATGTGGTTATAGGCGAGCAGGTTAGGTTTTTGGTTGTGTGAGTGTTTTTGTTTTGGTTTGGTTTTTTTCTTTCCCCCCACCCCCGCAGGCACTACTCCCCTCACTGCAGTGAGCAGGCTGGCTCTCCTCTGCTGATCTCGCGTTGGAATGAGGGGCTCCCACTATTGGGCTGTTTAAATTCTATGCAGTCCCCTAGCAACACCCCCCAGCCACGTCACTTTTTGAGCAGGTGTGCTGAGGACAGCTCTTACTGGTCCTGCTCTTTCCCTGGGGTTCTTCTGCCCACAGCAAGCCCCCAAAGAAGCCTGGAAAGCCCAAACTAACCAAATCCAAAGCACACCACAGCTAGCTGTTACTGAGGCTCTCCCTCTGCTGATCTCACATTGGAATCAATTTGATGGCAATAAAGTACACAACCCTGTGTCAACTAACACCCTGTATTTCTGAACTTTTGAACTGCCAGGCCACCTAATGAATACATTCCAATAGTGCCAGGGTTGCCTAGATTGTGCAGGGACCAGAACGATGCTAAGACACCAATATGATGCGTAAGTCGAACCTTTATTGCAGCTAAAAGCAATGCTTATATAGAGCACCAATATGTGTATAATTCTGATAGGTTACGTAGCAGAATATGGACTGTCCTCATGTCTTAGAAGCAAATTTGACTGGCTGGTCCTCTTAGTCCTCTCACTCAGCTAACTTTGCAGCTTCTCTGCCAGCTTCTTCAAGGTTGTTTTCCTCAAAGCTGCACTCCTTATCTCACATCCTTCTCTGTGTCCTAATGTTACCCTTGAGCTTTCCTACTTCAAATCACTCATCACTGCCCAAATCACAACACCATAGATTCTGTTTTCTCCACTATCCCTTTCCTCCTGCTGGCTGGAGGCAGGACACCCCTAATGCTGAACATGGCATGTGAGGTGTGCACAATGATTGGTGTTGTTATGAGAGAAATTGCAATTATTAGAATAATTACAATTACTGTGGAGAGCTGAAGAAGTGATAGCTACCTTTCTGCCACTCTGCAGTTCCCTGACCCTCTCTCAAAAGAACTGCAGTAGGTTGACCATCCCACTTTTTCGTGTTCTTACCAAATTGGTCATGCAGGATTATCCAAAGTGACCCATTTGATTGCTGATGTCTAGGTGGAATTTGTCTCGTGGGCCAGAATTACCTTGGAGACAGTGGGTGTCTGTTCCTGGTGGCAGAAACATGCACGTATTCAGATGATGAAGGGGTGATATCCTTTGCCAAATTGGATATGGAGGTTTTAAGTTCCTCCTTCAGTTTTTTCATGCTATCTTTAATGCCATCCTTTACCTCTGTAGCCATAGTTTTTATGGAAGAGACTAGGGCAGAATCTGACAAGCTGTGCTCTATCTGTCTCAGCTGGTCAGTGAACTCACTAACAGTGAGAGGTCTTCCATTATCATTCCTTGATGGAAACCTGCTAACCAGGATGTTAGCATAGGATGAAAGAGCAAGTTTAATAAGCTTCTTTGTGAGACCTGTTCCAAGAGGAATGTCATCAGGCTCATGCATGCCATGATCTCCATAAAGCACTTCCTTCACAGCAAACTCCTTCAGAAGCTTAATTGCTTTCTCAATTGTGTTCCACTTCTTGGCTGCCCATGGTAAATCATCTCAGAAGGATATCTCACAGCCACAGCTAACAGGAGGTGTGTCCACAAGCTAACCTTACCAAGAGGACTTGCTAGGTATTTGTCCACTCCACTTGCCTTTGTGAGTGGCCCTAGCAGCTTTGCAGACTTGTCTCCTACCTGTAGGGCATTTGCATCCATAGTAAGGCATCTCACCAGCCAGCTTAGGATTTGCTCTCCTGATTCCTTTGCATATTCCTCTCTAACTTCCTTGATCTCTTTGAGGGGGATCATTGGAATCCTGGATGTCATCTTTCTCCTCTTCCTCTGGTTGTCCTGGTTGTCCCTGGCCTAGAAACAGAACTTTCCTAAGGGCACTCTTAAAACTCCTCAAAACCATCCTCCTTCTTGGCATCGAGCCACACATATCTTTTCTTGTCAGAGTATTGAGATCTGAGTATATTGGCTAAGTCTCTAAGGCTGTATTTCTCCTGTTCTTCCTCTGATGTACCAGATGTTCCCTCTCCTAAATCCTCTCTTGAATCACTCTCTGTCAAATGTTTCATCTTAGCCTTAGCTTTTGCTGAAGCGAGGAAGGCTGGAGCCTGAACAGTGGTAGAAATTCCTTCTAGTGGGTCTGAATCATTGAGGATCTGACCTGATGCCTGTGAGGTTCATCTGGTTTAGGGTTAGAGGTTTCTGCTGCCTGAGGATTTGAACTAGGTGAAGAGACAGCAGAGACTTGAACAACTGGACCTGTTCTTTGGCTGCCTGCCATGTTATTGTCAACAACCAAGACTTTGGCAGTTGTCCCAGGAGCTGCAGGAGGAGGTGCAGCAGTGAACAAAGCGGCTTCCTCTCACTCTCTCCCTGAGCAGATATTGGTTTGGTTGTCTCCAGGCTTTATTTCTCACTCTGTTTGCGAGGAAACTTTTCTCTTTTGTTTTCTTAAGGCATCCACATTGGAATTTCTTATGCACAATGCTAGAGTTAGTCCTAAAATGAGAGTTATTAGGGCTACATTAATACATGATAAATATAGCACTGTATTACATGTGTAAAACTCGCTACAGGGATCTGGGAGTTCTGTTTTAGGCCAAACAACACACATTAAAGCTGCTGTAGGAGAAAAAAGAGTTGTAATATTTCCTGACTTATTAAAAACTGAGTTGGTAACAGTTTCAGTAATATTAAAGCCTACCCACCTGAGAGGATACTCCCCAAAATCCAAAACCATTCCTTTAATCTTCCTCCACAGTTGCCGGGGTTTGAGCAGAACTGAAGTGAAAAGAACAGGCAGGGTAACATTAGGTATTTCTGATAAAAAGGCACAGCTGCAGAAAAGTGGCCTAGGGGAGGCTAGCAGAGCTAGCTGTGAACGTTAGTTGTTGTCTGTAGCTACCTGCGCAGAGAGTGCCTTGAAGAGGGGCAGGCTAGTCAGCCCTGGGAATAGCTGATGATGGAGCCTATCAAAAGTACACGCTCCTGTACCGAATCCATGATATAAGCATCACTCTTAGCTTCAATTAACAGATTGACCTTCTATGTATCATATTGGTATAAGCTCGTGTCTTTCTGATCTCCTGCATGGCCATTTGAGAAACCTAGCACACAGTAAATCAAACAGGAGGGAACCAAGCTTCACTGTCAACCAGTGGTTAAAGTAAAAAGCAATAGCTGGCCATGCAAGAGCCCGAAGTAAACAAAATAGCTTCATTTTAACTTCCGAGACTATTAGCAGTTAAATTGAATTAGCCCCATGTTGGGCATGCCAAAATGAAAGATGTTATGGTTTGGGTGTTACACACATACACACACGCCTTCCTTATGAAATCACCCAGACTAGACTCAGCCTGATGGAAATTAAGGAATGAAGCTTTTTACTTACAGCTTAGCATAATAAACAGATATTTATTATATATACAGCTATATACAGAAATAGACAAGTTAAAAGTAATACAGAAACACACAACACCCTTCCCAGAAACCAGAGTCCCCAGGAGGGGCTCCCAACCACCCTTCCACCTTCTTTCCATCTCTCTAACTTAGCGCCTTACATGCATGTGAGTTTGGAGGATCAGCCAGGAGGGTTAGAAAGCAGAAGGATTGGTTACACAGAAGCAGCCCAAGGAGGAAAAGCACAGGCTCCAACAGAGACCCACACTGAGAGTCTTGTCTATGTTTATGTTCTTGTTTTTATACATCTCAGCAAGTCTATGAGTGAAGTAGACGTCACCATTGTTTCCTTTTCCTTTTCACAGCCTATAATCTAATTTATCTCACTAAAATATTCTAGTTAGCCTCAAACTAGCACACTGGTGAAAGGAGTAGGATGATCTCTGGCCTTATCCTGATTTCTCTGGATGATCTGTGTACCTCCAGGACTTCCCATCTTGGCAGGAGACTTTCAGGTGTAGGCAGGATGTCTTGCAATGTGCAGTCTCAGCACAACATCACGCTGGCTATGCAAGCTGATCATGTAGAGGCATTTAGACCCTGCTCCTCATAAACTCGAGGCAGGCACTTTCCAGGCAAGCAAACTCAAAGCATCCTAGTTGTTACTGTGTAACAGAGAGAGCTTACAGCTTAGCATAGCATAATGCTGAGGAAGGCAATGGCAGAATTATTGACAGAGACAGAGAGCAGTGGCAGCAGGCAACAGCAGGCAAGCAAGCACAAATACAACGGCAGAGCACATTGTGCTACCTGCTCATCTGTTTTTATCAATACAGCCCAAGACTAATGGGCCATTGGACACAGAAGAGCCAATCAGAATGGCAGTTAGCTGAGCTTGACTGTATTAGGCGCAGCCATAGACTTACTTTTCCCAAATTTGGGAAAAACATACACCTTGCACAAGGCAGACACAAGCCAAGTGTGTGTACCCTGTTTACCACAGGATGTAAACAGGAGCAAAACAAGTCTGGGCAAGCCAGGGTCTTTAGATTCAGTGGCTCCAGGTTCGTTGTCCTGCTTCCTACAGCTGCTTTTCTCCAAAACACAGAGAGGGAGGGCAGAAGAACATGTCTGGGCAAGCCAGGACATATTCTGGCCTATTTTAGCCTATTCAGGCTTACCACAACAGTCCTTTCAACAGGGAGGATAGAAGAGAACACTGCTTGTGCTCCCAGTCCCTTGACCAGTTGACCCAAGGCCCTGAAGTCTCTCTTAATAGCCTTCAGTTTTCTTATTTCAAGGTCATCATTACCTATCTGTAAGATTAATAATGGGTAGTACTCTGTGGGCTGTACCAGGGAGGGAAGCCTTGATCTGGGCCCCTAATAGACAGCAGACTTCCCTTTGAAGTGGGTCAGGTCTGCATATTGAGCCTTCTATTGCCTTCAAAAGGGAGTCTCCTATAACAATGACTCTTCTCTTTTTTTTGATATAAGATTTTTGTATGGTGGGCTTAGACTTCCTTAGTTTGGGGAATTCTTCCAAGCCAGATGATTCACTTTCCTCATTGGCCAGCTGCACCTGTAGGACATCAGACCTGTTCTGCAAGGGTACCCTGGGGACTCCAGTAATAACTGAAGCAACACTCCCACCATGGCGGGTGGGAACTTGTTGCCACAGCCCCCAATAAGGGGGTGAAGGGAGATTGGGGAGGGTGAGGTGGACAAGGCAGGAGTTTGTTTACTGCCTTGACCATGGACTTGCCTCCACTCCCTCTTTTCCTTTAGGTTACTGGCCTCATGATGTTTGGGGGGTGGGGGGTGCGGCTACAGGGGGTACTTGACCCTTGGTATCTTTTAATGGGTAATCCTGTGTCTTCATTGGGGCAGTCAGAGCCTGGCACCATCCGTCTATCTCATCTTCAGCTTCCCTAATGCTTCTAAGCCTGTGAACTTTGTCTTTTAATCTTTCAACCTCACCTTGTAGTTGTGCTGCTCTTTTGAATAGAAAATCTACCTGTTCACAGTGTATACAACTCCCTGGTACGAAGGAGAGATAGGCATTTTCTGCAGTCAGTGATCTGCATCATTGCCTGCTGTCTGTGTTCCCACCCTCATCATAGCTGGCACCAGGAGTTTGCCCTTCTTCTTCTGGGTGAAGATCATTATATTTACCTGATATGGTGTTGTGGTTTGTAGGTTAGTTGTTTGGTTTTTTGTTTTGTTGGGTTTTTGTTGAGCTTTTTCTGTTGTTGGTTTTTGTTTTACCTCTCACACACTACTCGCCATGTTCCAGCGAGAAGGCTTTCCCATAGCTGCTCTCACACCACAATGGCAGTCTTGCGCTAATTGGTGTTTAAATTTCATGTGGTTCCCTGGCAACACCCCCCAACCACATCACTTTCCCAAGCAGGTGTGCTGGAGGACAGCCCATGCCAGTCCTGCTTGTTCCCTGGGATCCTCCCACTCTCAGAAAGCCCTTAAAGCAAACCCAGAAAGCTATTAAAGCAAACCCAAATTAAAGCACAGCTGAGCTATCCGTTACCTAGCTCTTACCAAGGCTTTCCCACATCTTCTCTCACGCTGGAATATTGAGTGACCTTCTCATCCATTAACTAATACTCCTTTTATTAGAGGTTTTCATAGCCAACAATGTCATGAAATTCGTATTCTAGATGTTGGTACATTAAAGAACTGTATCTCACAATGATTTCACCTCTAGTGGTGTGTTCTTAGGAGTCTGAAGGGAATGTTTCCTCTGTTCATGGCCCAGAGTGTGATTTTTTTGGTAAAGGACAGTGCAAATATGGACCAGCAGCACATTCTCCTTGGGCTTACTCCACTCTCAAAGGGATGATAAATGCAGGGCCCAGAGCAGTACACTACATTGAGCCACAAGAGCAGCAAAAAGCATGTAATTTTGCACCTTGTGAACACCAAAAGCAACACAAACTACGGTGTTTACTCTATAGCCATATTCTGAACTTGTACGTGTGCTTTTGGTGTCTCTCTAGGCTTGATGGAGCCAACAGTCTTTATGCTTCTCTCAGCATACATATACACTGCCAATGCATGTGTAATTGATGAGACTTTGCTTCAAGAAGATTAATAATGGAGAAAAAACATCTTTGCAGAGGGCCAGTACAACTCTTTTGTGTCACTTAAGTCCTGTGTTAGCAATAGAATCATGTTTTAGGATGCAAGGGACCTCAAAGATCATCTAGTTCTAACCTCCTGCCATACACAGGGACACCCCCCACTAGAACAAGTTGCTCAAGGCCTCATCCAACCTAGTGTTCAACACTTTCAGGGAAGGAACATCCACAACCTCCCTGGGCAACCTGTTCCAGTTTTTCACCACCCTTACTGTAAAGAACCCTTTCCTAACATCCTGTTTAAATCTCGCCTCTGCCAGTTTAAACCCATTACCCCTCATTGTGTCATTACAGGACCTTGTCAGTAGTCTCTCTCCAGTGTTCTTGTAGGCTCCCTTCAGATACTGGAAGCCTTCTCTTCTCCAGGCCGAAGAGCCCCAGCTCTCATAGACTGTCCTCATTGGAGGGGTGCTCCAGCCCTCCTCTGGGCTGGCTCCAACAGTTCCATGTCCTTCCTGTGATGGGGACTCCAGAACTGTACACAGTACTCCAGGTGGGGTCTGATGAGAGCAGAGTAAAGGGGGAGAATCCCCTCCCTTGCCCTGCTGTCCACGCTTCTTTTGATGCAACCCAGGACATGTTTGGCTGTCTGGGCTGCATGCGCACATTGCCAGCTCATGTTGAGCCTTTCATCAACCCAGACCCCTGGGTCCCTTCCTCAGGGCTGCTCTCCAGCCATTCGCCACCAAGCCTGGAGTTGTGCAGACCATCTTGATTTCTAAGCGCTGCTACTCTTACAGGGGCTTGAGGACTGGGCCTGAAACACCCTCTTCAAGGAAGTACTGGTAGCATCTGTTTTGCTGTATTGGGCAGGTTCTGTTCCTAACCCATTACGCTATGAAAGGCAAACAACCAGTTGTAAAAATGCTCACCTACTTCAGCTCATACTCCACCTAGCTCTGATTCAGAGAGAGGGAGGTGTATTTTTCTACTATGTGCCATCTGTTACCTGAAATCAGTGTTTGGGCCTACCTCCAAAATAGCATGCATTTCTGGAATACATAAGTATTAGAAAAAATAACTGGAAAATAAATGTATATAGTGCTAGTCAGAACAGGTTAGTGGACATTATGCCTTGTCAAACACACTTGTGGAATATTTGGCTATGTAGAAGATTACATAGGTCTGCATGAGAAAAGGAGCTGTATTGATAGGAGGTGCTTGGATTTCTGCAAGGCAATTAGCTTAACATCACAAGATGTTTTGATTTCAAGTGTTGTATTGCATAGAATTAACAGGTCACACTTACAAAGATTAAGAAGTGTCTCAATGACATTTCAAAATGTAGTCTTTTAGTCAGGAAGTTTCATTCAATGTGGGGAGCTTTCCCAGCAGAATCACAAACAGTCCTCACCTAGTAGTTTTTTTATATTGTTTTCAGCAGTCCAGGCCATGAGATAAAATCTTTTCTTGATGGGCATCCATATGACACAATGTATTTCAGCACAGTATATAAAGAATGTATACTACTTTTTCAGTGATTTGATTTGGCTAAATGATCCAATGTTCTACAAGCAGCATGCTAAATTAATTTTAGTATAGTCAAATGCAAATTAATACCTCTGGAAACCAAAAGTTTGTAGGAATGGATATTGTCTCAAAAAGTAGAAACTTAGGGAGTGATAAAAAATGATTACCCTAAATAATCACCCCTAAAATGAGGTCTCAGGGCATTGCTGTGGAAAGGACTCAGCAAAGTCTTGCTTGTTTCCAAGTGGTGCCTGCACTTTAAAGATGATAAAATATTGGAGAAAATCCACATGCTTTGTAAGTCCAGCATACATCAAGATGAGAGGCTTAAAAAGCTAGACATACTCCACTCCATAAAAAGCTGAGAGTATATAGCGAAAAGGTAGCAGCAGATAGCAGTGAGCTTTTCCTCTTTTGCAGACAAAAATGCAACTAAATCCAGTGACTGGAAGTTTAAGGTTAGGTGCAATCAACTTTGACATCAGATGCAATTTCCTATCAGTAAAATTAATTAAACTCTGTAAGAGTTTACGAAGGGAGGTGGTACATTCACCATTGCTTGATCCTGTCTGAAAAACTGTCTTTCTTAAGTATGTGCTTTACATTAGCTTTTGGGAGAACTTCTAATGAACAGAGCAGCCTTGAATGATGTTCAGGCTAAGTACTCTCATGCTCTCTCTAGCCCTGCGTCCATTAGAATAATTCATCTACACAACTTCTTGCATTATGTCTAAAACAAGATGGCTTGAGTTACTCCCTGTCCACTCAGACATTTACAGATTGGCATTAAGGTAGTAAGTATAATTGGATCTCATACTTGAGAACTATAATTGGCTGCCTACAGCAGTGAGGAGAATCCCACTCCTGCCCAAGAATAGCTGGCCTCATACATCCTGTGGTAGAAGTTTTTACCTTCCTTTGAAGCACGGAATGTTTACTTTGCTGTATGCAGGAAGAGAGTAAGCCAATGGAGAAAATTAGCTTAATCAGCTGATACTTGCATCTGAATTAAGCCAAGTCCAGGGGCAGTAGAGTTTTTCTAGCTCAGATTGGCTGGGATGGTAGAGTTCTTTTTGGTGAATTGTTTCTGTGATTGTCTGGACATGCCTAATCAGTTCTCAAGTACTGTGGGAATCTCAGGCAGTGTGCTGAACACGTAACAGTTTGTTTTCTCAAGACTGTGGGGTGAGAGTAATCATCTCAACCTTGAGGTACATGTACAACAGTTAATAGCCTCTGATACACAGAATATTAGACTAGACCATCTGATTATCTCTCATAGCCTTAAATTGTGAAGAAATACAAACTTTTATGTAACATAATAACAGCCTCTACTTTCTCAGGGCTCCCAGGAATACAGGTTATTATGCTATGAGTCACAAACACTAAACAGTCTCCAGTACCTCTGATCAGGGAGAGACAAACTCATGCAAAATTGAAAAACTAAGTCATTCCCGCAAAAATTAAAAGAGACGCCACACAAAATACTGCCATTTGTGGGCAGATCTTTGCCTTGTATGTGTGGGAAGGACTTTGCAAATGTACCTGTCTAGTTGGAGACACCTGGCCTCACAGCTGTAGCACATTTTTGCCTCTGCTCATAGGACAGGGCTGCAAGGTGGCTTGGTCATGGAGAAGCTCTTTTCAAAGCATGTTCTGAGGACTTCCAGCCCTTAACTATGAGATATTTCCTCTTTATGAGGATGCTCAGCATTGCTGCATGAGAACTTTATACTTAATACTCTCTCTGGCAAAATATTCACAAAGTCACCATGTTGTTTTGGTGGTATTGCAAGGTGCATGTGGTTTCATCCAGAAAACCATTACTAAAAAAACATGGATTAGGTTGTGTAGACTAACATAACTAGTACTATCTTGTTTTCAACATCTTACCCAGAGAATCATTGAAAGGAACAAATGAAAACCAACTCAGACTGATGAAATAAGACTGATGAAATAAGACAGAAAACACATACACATGTATCGTACCAATATAGATGCACATCTACATGACTTATTGCCTCTGGATAATACATGTATAAAATGACTGTTGTATTACTTGATAATAAGTGTAATGAATACTGTGACACTGCAGACTATTCATAAACAAAATGAATAAAGCACAGTATTATAGATCTCCAAAATCTTTGCATCTGGCAACCTGCAAGAGCAAAGGAGGTGCTTTATTAAATTACGGAACTGTGGCTATTTCATGTTGCTGCAAAGCAAAAGGGAAGGACACTACTACAGTCTTAGCTCATCAAGATATGCTTCTTGTTTTAACTTTAGCATAGGTTTCCCTTGAACTGCAGTTTTATTTAAGAAATGAACTTATCTTGTTCAATGCATGTATAAACTGCAAATTCTCTACTGTGTCATTCTTGCTGTCATTTGTAATAGCTAGGTGATGGGGGAGGGGAAAGTAAAATTGTTTGTTATGAGACCTGTAAGATGCAACAGCACTATCCCAGCAGCAGTTTAGCATTTTGAAGGGTGTCTAGGTAGGAAATGAGAAGCTGTAGTGGATTTCTTATCTTCTTGAAATAGAATTTAAAAAAACAACCAATCAAATAGCAACAACTAGCTATAACATAGCAGGTTATTCATTCAAGCCATCTGAGACTTGGACACCTTAAACACTGTCCAGAGGATAATGAAGATACTTTTTACTTCTTGTACAATATTGTGAGGACTTCATTGCTGTGGGAGAACTCATATAGTATCCAGGAACTGTTATCCTAAGTCTTTCAAAATAATCGAGTGATTTTTTGATTGATATTTTTCAGTTATATCTACTATTGTTATTTAGAAAACTTCTGGCCAGCTTCACTGGAATATTATATGTATTTGCTGAGCTTGCATGTTTTGTTACACATCTACATGTTACTTTACATTAATAGAAAGAGAAGTATGATGTTGCCAAAAGAAGCTACCAATTTAAATTCCTGATCCTGCAAGTATTTATACATCGACTCAGTATTATGCACTATTGACTTCTGTGGTGGTTTGGGTGTTCCCCGCCCCCCCCCCCCTTTAGAAATCACCCAGACTAGACTCAGCCAGCTCTGGGAATATGAATGAAGCTTATATTTACATCTAGCAGAATATACAAGCAGATATTTACAGTATATACAGATATATACAGAAGTATACAAGGTAAAAAGGTAACACAGAAACACAACTTCCTTCCCAGAAACCTGAGTCCCCAGGAGGGGCTCTCAACTACCCCCTCACCTTCCATCTTGTCATGGAGGGCCCATAGACCCGAAAACAGACTTGCATATGCCTTGCCCTGTCTGGACATGTTTTTTCTGCTTCTTAATCAAAGGTGAGCACATGGCCAGCACAGAGGGGCACAATGGGTCTGGTGCCATGTGGAGTCTGGCCTGCCCAGGCTTTAGGTTGTGTAAGCCCCCACATGCTCAGCTCATGCTTGCTGGGTGCTAAGCCCATATTTGGAAAGTCCAGGCCTGTGGCTGTTTGCCTATTATGGCAAGGTTGGCTGACTGCAAGCCTGATTGGTTATTGGTGGCCAATGAGACCATTGATCTTGGCTCACAGTTGATAAATAGACGTGCACTCACGTGCCAGCATTCCTCTTTTGCTCGCCGGTGCATTCACTCACTTAAGCCTGTCATTACTGGGCTCAGACTCCCCGTGCAGCCGTGCATCCCACTGCACGCCCACTGCCTTATTGCCTGGTGTGTGCCATAGCCACGAGTCACCAGGTGCAGACTCACTTGTCTGCATGGGATCATCTTCCCTCTGACCCGCCAGCAAATCCTGCCTACGAGTTCCCTGGACGCAGCAGCCGGAGGGACCCAGCAGCTATGGGCGGAGACTATTGCTCCTGAAGCCAGGAGTATTCCAGCCTCGGAGTCCATGGGCGGAGACCCTAAGGAGTTGGACACTTCACATAGGCTGTGGCATAGCCCAGAGGGTGATTTATAATTAATCAAATCGTGAGTAAATACCTCTCTAACTTCTGTTGTGCCTGCCATAGAGCAGANAGGCTCCCTTCAGATACTGGAAGGCCACTATAAGGTCTCCTCGAAGCCTTCTCCTCTCCAGGCTGAAGAGCCCCAACTCTCTCAGCCTGTCCTCATAGCAGAGGTGCTCCAGCCCTCTGATCATCTTTGTGGCTCTCCTTTGGACCCGCTCCAGCAGTTCCATGTCCTTCTTGTATTGGGGGCTCCAGAACTGCACACAGTTATTAATAAGCTGTTTGTTTGTGAATATTATACGCATAAAGTCGACCCATAACCGTGAATGGAATCATATTTAATATAGTGGTTGGGGGTGTCGAGAGTTAAGAATATTGAGTTTAATAAATATATTTTTATATAAAATTGTCTCGCACCAATTGATTTCTCCCCTTGGCCACAAACCGGCGTAGGCAGCAGACCCCTACCCATCTCAACCTTACCCCAGTCCCAAGGAAAAATGGAGGGTTGGCCAGGGGACTTAAGAAGCAAAGGTGGATCAGCCAAAGAAAATGGAGGGTGAGGTTAGAGAGTAAGATGCAGTTCAGCCAGCACCCCAGAACTCTCCAGCAGGTGAAGCGAAGAGAGCAAAGTGACTTTATGTTTTGCTTTCCTTTTTTACACATCAAGACTATGAGCGAAGTAGACATCACTCTTTTTTTCATTTTACAGCCTATGATCTAGTCCTTCTCACCAAAACATTCTAGCTTGCTTCAAACTAGCACAATCTACCCCTGCCTACTTCACTCAGAGTATTGCTGAGAACTATCTCATCTAATCTAAACCAATATTTACAATAATGAATATCACAAGTTCAACTCACACTTCATTCCGGCTATCTCAGATGTAGGTGATTCAAAAGATCAGAACAGTTTGTCTCCTCACAGGTGAAAAGAGAACAGGGACTCCCAGGTGACGTTGGGTTCGTGCTCATGTACTGTAGATTCTCTCATAGATTCTTTTGTTGTTGGATGCCGGTGGTACCTAGAACAGAAAACTCCTAACACTTTATACACTCTGAATTTAAACTCTGTCAGCTAAAGTTAGATTTCTCTGTGGAATGCACTGGATTTCACCATTCTCCTGCATAACCCACTATGTATGACCAGGACCTTCAGCAGACACCACACCTCGGACAGGTTTCCCTTCGCCTAAAGGAGAGAATACCCAAACAGATTTCCCTAACAGATTCTTCTCACGTANAAAGGAGAGAATACCCAAACAGATTTCCCTAACAGATTCT
>WAAF01007049.1:0-310209 GCA_013400475.1 Tricholaema leucomelas
TAAACCATTCTATGATTCTACGATTCTATATGAAGTCAAGCCTTAGCATTAAAGCTTTAGTGCAGTTCAGAGGACTTGACCAGCGTACGAATACTGAAAGCTTCTGTGACAAAACTCTGTGGTGTTCCTAAGGAGTCCAATCTTGGCCTGAGCAAGAGAAAAGTTGAAATGCCAGAGGAATCCTAGATGGGTGTCAATAAACAAATGCAGACTGAGACTGCAGTTTATCTATTCTAATATTCATTAATACTTTCACCTCTGGAGAAGTTTTTCTAAATGTCTTTTATCACTCCTAGCCACAGCTAAAGCAAAATAAAAAAAAGAGGGAAGTAAAAAATGACTAAATTACTTTTGAGGACAACAAAATGAATTGTTTTTCTTTTCCTTTTTTTTTTCTTTCTGTCTGGAAGACCCTCCCTTTATATCTGCAGGTGCAGGATTTAAATAGCCCACTCTTCATACTGCAGTGAAATGAGAACATTTTGTTACAAACACTGAATTTTGGGGGCTGGAAGAAACTCAATGGATCATTTACTCTGTGTTCATAGCCTGAGGCTGAACCAACTGTAGTTGCATTGCAGTTAACAAATGGCCGCCTGGTGCACCTGGATATTTCTTGTGGTGCATACCTGGAGACCTGCCTGGTAATCTATCACATCACAATCCTCATTTGTCCTAAATCCAGTCCAAATCTTGTTTATCACAATTTGTCTATTGAATTTTGTTCCACGTTCTCCCTAAGGGAGAGCAAACAGAGCAAACTCACTCTTCAAAGATGTGCTGCAAAGCAAGAAGATTATCATCAGGGGCCCATAGCCCCCCCCCCCTCTAGTTTTTTGGTATTTCAGATGAATGACTTCAGATCACTCATTCTTTCCTTGGAGGACAGGCTTTCTAAATCTCTGATCATTTTTACTGCTTTCCCCTGGAGTCTCTCCAACTGGCCTACACTTCTCTTGAAGTGGAAAGCTCAAAGCTTTACCTGTGGAGGATGAAAGGATTTCTCATGTGTCTTATAAGTTCTACCTCAATTTATAAATCCCAATATAGTATTTGAATGTTTCATCACAGCATGATGTGTAAAAGACAAGATGCCACAGCTAACAAAGTTATAGATACTCTTCTATGAGATTCTTTTCCTACAGTTTTCTGTTAAGTATCATTTAGTACATGGTATATTTCTGCTGAAAGCACCTAGCAGTGGTGTCCGATGAATTCAATCTTTGTATTTTTCAGACCACTTTCAATGTTAAACCCTCCCAGCACCTGATGACACCTGAGAAAAATATGAAGAAGACTTTCAAAAGAGGAGTATGGCATCCTCTGATAATCATTACACTTCAAACTGTTTCTAGGTGCTTACAAAGAGATTTCCTGTTTGTTTCTCTGGGGTTCAGAAAGCAAAATCAAAGCTTTATAGTCTTTTGGCTCCTCTTGTTAACTTCAATGAAGATGAGTTTTCTGCTTACTCTTTGCAGTTTGTCATGTTGTCATCACACTAAGAAAAGGTCTGGTTTTGGTCTGTTCAAAACCAACCATAGTTAGCACCCAGATTTCGTCACCTAAATTTTGATTGCCTGGGATCAAGACCATAAAGGCCTGCAAGTGCAAAAATATCTAACTTCTTTAAGTGCTGCCAGGTTTGCTGCTTCTGTATTTGAGGGTGAGGTCTTGTCCCTCTGTTGCTGGTTTTAATTACAACAGCAATCTTATCACAGATGGTCTTTCACAGAGAAAACTAATGCCAGCAAAAAGATTGGCACTTTCTGTATCATGCCTCAAAAACAGTTACCATCTCAACATTTCTCTGTAACTACAAAGCACATCTCTAAACTACAAATATTCTCACTATGTACAGAGTGGATGTGATTTGCTATTACAGAATTTCAAAGTATTATTTAACAACAACATTCAGGAATTGGGGCTATGACATTTGATAATCATTAGAATTTAGAAATTGCACACATCTGACCTACAGACTGTGGATAAAATTTACCCCTGGACTACCATTTGCACGGAGTTAAGTTTTCAAGCACAGTACATGAAGTGTGACTGTGTCTTCAATAAGCGACTTTACTAAATTATTTGCTGCAACTTTAGGTTTCCCCATTTCGTGTCTCTCTGTTGCAGTGACTAGTGTGCCCTTCACTTAATTTCATAGAATAGAATCGAATCAACCAGGTTGGAAGAGACCTTCAAGATCATCCAGTGCAACCTAGCACCCAGCCTTATCCAGTTAACTAGACCATGGCACTAAGTGCCTCAGCCAGGCTTCTCTTGAACACCTACAGGGACAGTGACACCACCACCTCCCTGGGCAGCTCATTCTGATGCCAATCACTCACTCTGTCAAGAACTTCCTCCTAACATCTAGCCTAGACCTCTCCCAGCACAACTTGAGACTGTGTCCCCTTGTTCTGTTGCTGGTTGCCTGGCAGAAGAGACCAATCCCCACCTGGCTACAGCCTCTCCTCGGGTAGTTGTAGACAGCAATGAGGTCAGCCCTGAGCCTCCTCTTCTCCAGGCTGCACACCCCCAGCTCCCTCAGCCTCTCCTCACAGGGCTGTGTTCCAGGTCCCTCACCAGATTTGTTACTCTTCTCTGGACACGTTCAAGTACCTCAACATCTCTCTTGAATTGAGGAGCCCAGAACTGGACACAGGACTCAAGGCGTGGCCTGACCAGTGCTGAGTACAGGGAAAGAATAAGACGACATCCTATGTGTTGTTTTGCACAAGAAATATCACAATAAACCCTAGAAGAGAGTTTAAGGGGAAAAAAGAAAAAAAGGTCTATTATGTCCTTATTTGCAAACATCACTTTCCAACACAAAAATGACAAGCATGCCTTGAAGATACTGTTCTTTTAGCTTATACAACATAACTTTTATCATATCCTAAAGACTTTTTTGTGTCATTGTATACTTTTACACATGTCATTCAGCTCTAAGATCTTGCTATGCAGCTGTTTCTTACTATCAAAGACAATGACTGGACAAAATTCCTTCCAAAAAAAACCCAAGAGCAGGCTTCTTATTTGCTCACAGAAATCACTACTCAACGTTTAGAAGCCAGCATCCAGGGTAACAAACACAGAGCTTTATGCTCTAGGAATACCTTGTATATACTAGATGGTGTTTCTGTTTTCACAGGAGGTTCCCTAACAGATATAATTTCTTATTTTAAGATTCCAGAAGTACATTTTTTTCTCAGATATGAGAGCAAAGACATTAAGCTGTTTCCTTGCTTTTGTCATATGAAGTCAGCCAAAATATACCCTGGAAGTGGAGACAGGATTTTTTTTCATCTACCAAGCACACCCAATGCATCACAATGGACTGCCCAGGGAGGTGCTGGAGTCACCATCCCTGGAGGTGTTCAGTTTAGAGTATGTACCAGGAAACTTAGAGCAGAAATGGCAAGCTTGGAAACAGACAAAAAAAAAAGGAACAATATAAAGGACAACTGCTTCTACCATCTGGAGATTGTGGTGGCCTAAGTATAAAAAGACTGGATGAAGCACTAAGAGCCATAGTCTAGTTGATTGGACGGGGCTGGGTGCTAGGTTGGACTGGATGATGTTGGAGGTCTCTTCCAACCAGGCTGATTCTATCATTCCATGACACTGAGGAAAGCTATCACCTTCTCATTGTCCCAAGTGGCAGAATTTATGAATGAAAATAAAATCTTAGATGAGTTTCTGTAAGATAACAAAAAGAAAATGTACTCTCATAAATCACACGGATTCACTGCTCCCTCAGATGAAGGGCTGAATTGCAGCTGTTTCTGTGTCATGCAGTACAAGTCTTTCGCACAGTGATCCCATATGTTGCTTCTGCAAGAAGCTGGATTTCACTGTGTCTGCACTGTAGGAACCTCTGCTACAGATCCAAATAAGCTTTGTACAGGTCAGATGCAACACATGCTATACCAGAATGTTTGTGCACTGAAGTCCCAGAGCCTGCACTTTTCGGTCTCATATCTTAAAATGGCACAATTGGAGTGTATGGCAATCTGCACAGACATCCATTTCATGGCAAATGGCAAAGGATCTTCTTCCATCCAAAGTCCAAAAGAAGGCCTGTAATTTCTTGGAATATAAATACCTGCCAGTATCTGAAGGGAGCCTACAAAAAAAGCTGGGGAGGGACTTTTTAGGCTATCAGATAGTGACAGGACTAGGGGGACTGGAGCAAAGCTGGAGGTGGGAAGATTCAGACTGAATGTGAGGAGGAAGTCGTTTAGCATGAGAGTGGTGAGAGCCTGGAATGGGTTGCTCAGGGAGGTGGTTAAGGCCCCATTCCTGGAAGTGTTTAAGCCAGGCTGGATGGGGCTCTGGCCAGCCTGCTCTAGGGTATCATGTCCCTGCCCATGGCAGGGGGGTTGGAACTAGATGACCTTTGTGGTCCCTTCCAACCCTGACTGATTCTATGATTCTATATAAAATATTTAAGGAAAACAAACAAACAAAAAAAAGAAGCCCAAAAACCAAAACACAAGAACAACAAGAACCCAATGAAAAAAAAGCCAATTTTCAAAGCTGTTTGATATGTGGCCTAAACTAGGAAACAGTAAGTTAAAGCTAAAATACTGTAGAGAAATTTCTTTTTGCCAAGATGTGGTTACCCATTCTCACTGTCACCTAAGAAGAATCCAAGCAGTATTCTTTTGTTCTCATAAGGAAAATCACAATTTGAGGTAGAATTTTTAAAACTTAAACTAAAATGAGGATGATAGACCTGCAGAAAGGACTCAGACATGCTATTGTTAGCTGAATGATAATTTGCAATCCATTGCATTGGTGTCTGGCTTCTAAGGCAGCCATTCCCTTCAGAAGTTCAGAGGTATTTTATGCATCTCCTTCCTTTTGTTAAATTTCTGGAAACAGAGGAATAATATTGAAAATCCTTTGTGTTTTTTTTCCTTTTAATAGTCTGCAGACTGGTATTTTATTTACCATATCACCTGAATCTGTGAGGCTTCAGAACACTTAGAATATTGACTCACTGCCTGTATTTAGGACTACAGAAAAAAAAATAAGACAGGATCAGAAGAAAAAAGAATAGCTACAGTTCCTCAAGATATAAAAGAAAATAGATAAATATAACATATTCTTTTAAAAGTGCTTTTCTTGGCATTGCAGTATTTTGCTCATGCATGTTGTCTTCCAGAGAGTAGATTTCTTGAGAATGACCAGGTCATCCCCTTGGGTAGAGGCCAATGGGATGAGACCTAACAAGGCAAAGTGCAGGGTCCTACACTTTGGGCACAACCCTAAGCAGCGCTACAGGTTGGAGAGCGGCCAGGAAGGGACCTTGGAGTACTGGTAGACAGTAGCTGAACATGAGCCAGCAGTGTGCCCAGGTGGGCAAGAGAGCCAATGGCATTCTGGCCTGGATCAGGAACAGTGTAACAGTGTAATCAGTAGGATAAGAGAGGTTATTCTGCCCCTGTACTTGAAGTTCTTGACAGAGAGAGTGATTGGCATTAGAATGGGCTGCCCAGGGAGGTGGTGGAGTCACTGTCCCTGGAGGTGTTCAAGAAAAGACTTGATGGGGCACTTATTGCCATGGTCCAGTTAATTGGACAGGGCTGGGTGCTAGGTTGGACTGGATGATGTTGGAGGTCTCTTCCAACCCGGTTGATTCTATGATTCTATGATTTAGTTTTGTTCCAATATGTGATAATGTGTTTTGTTCCAATATGTGATAATATGTTTTATACCAACATGTAACAAAACAAACAGCAGG
Organism: Tricholaema leucomelas; assembly: GCA_013400475.1. Lineage (NCBI taxonomy): Eukaryota > Metazoa > Chordata > Aves > Piciformes > Lybiidae > Tricholaema lacrymosa > Tricholaema leucomelas. The sequence goes on from WAAF01007049.1 coordinate 5,750, forward strand.
CTTCAGGGTTTAATTGTTAGTCATGCTAAGTTGGGCAATAACTTCTTGACTACAGGCTACAGTGGCTCCAGATGAGTGTAAGCCGTGGGTATGGAATCATCTCTGGTTGATTCTATGATAATATGATTCTGTGATAATGACACATCTAAAACACTACCAAGAAGACAGAACTTGCTACATAGATAATGAGCTGAAGAATGAAATCACTGCTCTATAGTTTCACCTGGTTAATTTGCATATTTGGCTTTGTATTAAAAAAAGGGGCGAAGCTTTGCAATGAAAGTTACAAGTAACAGATGTCATGACAGTGAACACATTCCACATAGGATACTAGAGCCTTAAAATCTATCTTCTCTTGCACCAGGATGTAAAATCAGGCTTACAAAAAACGTTGTCATATAATTAGTCATTAAAGTTGTGAAAGCATAATCTTTCTCTAAAACTTACCCAAGGAATTTGTACAAGGAATATATAGCTAGTGAAAAAAAAGGCCAGAAAAACTCCCACTCCCTAAAAAAATTCTCCTCTATGAGAACAGGAAGATTATAGAATCACAGAATCAGCAAGGTTGGAAGAGACCTCCATCATCATCCAGTCCAACCTAGCACCCAGCCCTAGCCAGTCAACTAGACCATGGCACTAAGTGCCTCAGCCAGGCTTTTCTTCAACACCTCCAGGGACAGCAACTCCACCACCTCCCTGGGCAAGCCCATTCCAATGCCAATCACTCTCTCTGGCAACAACTTCCTCCTAACATCCGGCCTAGACCTTCCCTGGCACAACTTGACACTGTGTCTTCTTCTTCTGTTGCTGCTTGACTGGCAGAAGAGATCAACTCTACCTGGCTACAGCCTCCCTTCAAGTAGTTGTAGTCAGCAATGAGGTCACCCCTGAGCCTCCTCTTCTCCAGGCTAGGCAACTCCAGCTCTCTCAACCTCTCCTCACAGGGCTGTGTTCCAGGCCCCTCACCTGCTTCGTTGCCCTTATCTGGACACGTTCCAGTACCTCAAGATCTCTCTTGAAGCCTGCAGAAGGAGTTCTTTCCAGACTCAGCTCAATAGTTTGGCAAATTATGGCATTCTCCTTCCTCATCTTTTGATTCATTATGTATCTGGAAATACTGATGACACAATTAACACTCTGCTACTCTTTCTGCTGCATCTTCTCCCTCTCTTATGTTGGACTGATGAAAACAGCAGTAGCAAGCATAATGAAAGCGATTTTGTGTAACTCCCCTTTTAACAACATTCTAGAATGGGAAAGGAAATGTTGAAACTATTCCCTGACCCAGGAATTTATAATCTAAAGGAAAAAATAAAAGAAAAAAAAATGAACACAAAGGTGTGTCATAATGACAAACTTATAAGTCTTAACTGTTATTGCATTATTTTAGCTCAGAAGAAAATTTGAGAATTGGAAAAAGAAGTTGGACAAGACACATTGGGGAATTTGTGTGCAACTTGTCACAGACAAAAGGAAAGGAAAAAAAAAAAGAAGCAATTAATGGTGGAGACAAGTCCTTGGGATTTTTAAAAACACCCAGAGGAATAGGAAGCAGTGTTAAATAGCATCCCAAAGCACAGGCATGACAGTTTCCCATACAAGCCCGAGAAAAAAGATGCTTCAAGGAACTTTTCAGCAGTACACTGGAGATCACTAAGTAGCTGGGAAATCCATTTAGTAAGCACCTTCCTTTGAAGTATTTCCACGTGGATAGGATAAATCAAACACAGAATTATTTTCCAATGGTCTGCTTTATTCTCACACAGAGCATGTTGAGGCAAACCTCGAGATGCATGCATTCCTTGCCCAATAGCTAAGCACAGAAGCTAAATGCCTTTTCTAAATGCCTTTTCTCTCTCTATTGGTAGATTAAGTGGATAAAGAACAAAAAAAAAAAAAAAAAGCACCATTTTCCCCCAGATTTCCAGTGTTAGATTGTCCTGTCGGGCTGGTTTAACCCTTTCTGTCCTCCTTCTGTTGTGGGTCTGAGAGTGAGTCAGATGAGCAAACAGTAAGGGTTTGAACCCAGCAAAGCCTTGAGGGCTAGGGGGCTTAGCACCACCTGTCAGGTGTCTTGTGCTGCCCTCCCCATGCCTACGTGGTCAAAGGAGGCAGGAAGCTGTGAATTCATCGGCCAGAACAATGGTGCTAGTGCCTATTGGCAAAATGAAGTATCTAAAGGGGGATGATTTAGAAACCTGCCTTTCTACATTTAGCCTTTCTGCACCTGCCTTTCTGTATCAGCCTTCCTGCATTCAGCACGCAGCCATCCTGCCTCTCCTTGTTTGTGGCTGATTAAAGGTGGATATATGTATGCAGCTCCCACCCGTCAGCTTAGCAGCATCTCCTTCCTCTGCCTGAAATATTTTATATGTTACGCTGGGATCATCATTGTGAGTTTGAAAGTGTCTTTGATGCAGGAGACTTACTCAGGGACCAAAAGAGTCATGAGTACATCTGCTGGAGTGAATGCCAAAACTCCATAGGCATATTTAGAGTTTTTTTCTGTTCTCGTGATTCTATTTTCCAAGTTCTGATTATTTAAACTTTTTGATTCCATGCAAATGCTTCCTGTCAGTCGAAAATCCAAAGAACCTCAAGGAATTTTCCTGATTTTTTAATATTAATAATAAAAATTAAAATTCACACAGAAATTAATAGTCAGAATTCATAACTATTGTTAATTTCTGATACAGAGATTACAGATGTAAACCTGCTAAAGTGATTAGACGAGCATCAGGGGAGATCTAGAAAGTCACATTAACTGTTCTTGATTCTAAAGTGAAAGCCACAGAAGTAGCTTTGACCAAGCTGGGGGTACTGGTAGATAGTAGCTGAACATGAGCCAGCAGTGGGCCAAGAGAGCCAATGGCATCCTGGCCTGGATCAGGAACAGTGTGGCCAGTAGGACAAGGGAGGCTATTCTGCCCCTGTACTCAGGACTGGTCAGGCCACACCTTGAGTACTGTGTCCTGTTCTGGGCTCCTCAATTCAAGAGAGATGTTGAGATACTGAAATGTGTCCAGAGAAGGGCAACGAAGCTGGTGAGGGGCCTGGAACACAGCCCTGTGAGAAGAGGCTGAGGGAGCTGGGAGTGTTTAGCCTGGAGAAGAGGAGGCTCAGGGCAGACCTCATTGCTGACTACAACTACCTGAAGGGAGGCTGTAGCCAGGTGGGGGTTGGTCTCTTCTGCCAGGCAACCAGCAACAGAACAAGGGGACACAGTCTCAAGTTGTGCCAGGGAAGGTCTAGGCTGGATGTTAGGAGGAAGTTGTTGCCAGAGAGAGTGATTGACATTGGAATGGGCTGCCCAGGGAGGGGGTGGAGTCACCATCCCTGGAGGTGTTGAAGAAAAGCCTGGCTGAGGCACTCAGTGCCATGGTCTAGTTGACGGGCTAGGGCTGGGCGTTAGGTTGGACTGGATGATGTTGGAGTCTCTTCCAACCTTGTTGATTCCATGATTCTATGAAAAAGGCTGATGTCCTCCAACAGACAATGATAAAAATTAAGGTCATACAGGTAAGAACTCCACTCACTATCTCTAGTCAGAGCTGAGAAAACCAATCTAGGCAACTATATAACAATATTTAATTCCTACTTAATTCAGAAAGGACAAGCTCAGAAGATTTTGTCAATTGAAATGTCAATGGTCTGCTTAGCTCCAAAGATGGATGAATTTGGTCTGATGTGACAACAATTTCATACCACCACCTTTTGTCCTTCAGCTGCAATTGTAATAAACAAGAGGAGACAAGTTTAATTTCTTTCTCCACTGAAGATAAAAAGAAGCTAACCAGAGCTTTTTTTTTTTTAAGCTTTTTGATATCCAAGCCAACCTGCACATCAATCTTTCCTTGTGCTGCTGCTTTTGCTCTATTGCAGCCCCAGTTCATTAGGATGAATCGTGTTCTGTGGAAGCTGCCTCATCAGTAAGTATTGCTGAAGCAATTTTGTAATGATCTTAATGTGGAGTGTTGGATTTTTATAGCCATCTCAATTGCCTATTAAAATACAGCATTGCACTTTGAAATTGCTACTGCACCACTTCAGAAATAGATGCAGAAAGCACCAGAAGAAACCTTACTCTTTGTGAATGATTTCTGGAAATTGATACTTAAAATCTACTCTGAGATTCAATGTTTGCATTGCATATTAACACAGGATTCTTAGAACTGCTTGGAGAGTTCTTAAGAACCGAATGGTTTTGAGGGAAAAACAAAACAATCTAAACACAATGGATGTGTATAAAATTGCTCCACATCTTCCAAGCCATTTTGTTTCTTCCCTTAACTGATAATGGCAAATGATGGGGGGAAAAAAAAGAAAAAAGAACTAACATGAATCTATAAGATTTATATATAAGATATATATATATATGATAGTATGAGATTTAACAAGGCCAAGTGCAGAGTGCTATACTTTGACCACAACAACCCCAAGCAGCACTACAGGCTGGGGACAGAGTGGATGGAGAGCGGCCAGGAAGAAAGGGACCTGGGGGTGCTGGTAGATAGTAGCTGAACATGAGCCAGCAGTGTGCCCAGGTGGCCAAGAGAGTCAATGGCATTCTGGCCTGGATTAGGAACAGTGTGGCCAGTAGGACGAGGGAGGTTATTCTTCCCCTGTACTCAACGCTGGTCAGGCCACACCTCGTGTCCTGTGTCCAGTTCTGGGCTCCTCAATTCAAGAGGGATGTTGAGATACTGGAATGTGTCCAGAGAAGCTGGTGAAAGGCCTGGAGCACAGCCCTGTGATGAGAGGCTGAGGGAGCTGGGGTTGTTTAGGCTGGAGAAGAGGAAGCTCTGGGGTGACCTCATTGCTGTCTACAACTACCTGAAGGGAGGCTGTAGTCCAGTGGGGGTTGGTCTCTTCTGCCAGGCAACCAGCAATAGAACAAGGGGACACAGTCTCAAGTTGTGCCAGGGGAGGTCTAGGCTGGATGTTAGGAGGAAGTTCTTCACAGAGAGAGTGATTGGCATTGGAATGGGCTGCCCAGGGAGGTGGTGGAGTCACTGTCACTTGAGGTGTTCAAGAAAAGCCTGTCTGAGGCACTTAGTGCCATGGTCTACTTGACTGGCTCGGGCTGGCTGCTAGGTTGGACTGGAAGATGTTGGAGGTCTCTTCCAACCTGCTTGATTCTATGATTTCGTACATGTGTTATCCTGCAGCTTACTGGGTAACTAGTTTTAAGTGAGACAATCAAACAGGTGGTGGCATTAAATAAAATTCAAATTCCATTTCAAATTATCCTTGTTGATCTGGAAAACCCTTACTTTATTGATTGACTATTTAGTTCCAAAAATCTTAAATTCTTGTCTGCTGTGACAATAATTTGATAGCACCATCTCCTGCACTTTACTGCAGTTGTAACAAAAAACATGATAGAATTTCTTTCTTTCCCCACTGAAGACACAAAGATGGTAGTCACAGCTGGAAATACAAGAACTGAAGTCCATCCCTAACATCCATAACTATTGTTTTATTCTTATGTGGGATTACAGTAAGTATTTTTTTTCTTCAGGAATCATAGAATCATAGTAAGAGTCAGGGTTGGAAGGGACCACAGTGATCATCTAGTTCCAACCCCCCTGCCATGGGCAGGGACACCCTACCCTAGATCAGGCTGCACACAGCCTCATCCAGCCTGGCCTTAAACACCTCCAGGCATGAGGCCTCAACCACCTTCCTGGGCAACCCATTCCAGGCTCTCACCATTGTCATGCTGAAGAACTTCATGGAATGGAACTAAGTACTCTAGAGAATGACGAGTTTTTAAGGAATATTTCATATGTGTTAATTTACACAAATGATATGGCAAGTCTGTAGTGACCAAAGGGAAGTAATACATTCAATATTTTTTTGTGCCATACACCATACTAATGTAAGAGCAGCTGTATGCAGATATAGCCACTTAAAGAATGAGATCTTAGGTCTTTGAAATATGAAGGTGCAGATACAATCTCTGACTTCTCTCCATCAGGCACTGACAACACTAATATGTCAATATAACTCTCAAAACCAGCTAAGGCTTTTATAGCACTATCACAGAGCTTTCTAATTTGATGTGTTTCAAGAGAATGTAATTTTCATGTGATAAACTATGCAGCTACTCACATATTCCTACATTAGACAATCCTAGCCTGGAGGGAAGTCATGCCTTTTAGTGGTGTTAACTTATAAATGATGCTTTTGAATCACTACCTTAAAATTGGAACATTATGTATTAGTGCTTGATAGAGCACTTTCTGCTAATTGGATACAATGTGAGTCCCTTCAAGCAAAGGCATTTCACCCCCAAAAAAATGTATTTTAGTTTTAAGTTGTGATGGTTTTCTATTTATACTTGCAGTAAGAGATAATGTGCTACAGCAATGTGAAGTACTTCAATTACCGTTGAGAATTTAAGTGGTCTGGTAAACCTGGGTTGGGGAAAGTTTTCCTACTTCCTCATTGTTCTGCAGCTCTCTTTAAGTTGTCCCATTTTGCTCTGGTTTAGATGAGGATTCAGAAGAAAGAGAAAAGTGAAAAACAGAAGAGAATTCACAGCTGATGAGATTATAAAAGTGAATTTTTTAAAAGACCACAAGAAAATGTTTTTTTCTGTTCAAAGCGTGAAAAAAACAGCTTTGTCAAAAACTCTTTGAAACTGGAAATAAGATTTTTAGCATGAAACAAAAATGTCTTGAAGTGATTGTAAATCAACAAAACATCTGCCCAACTTACCTTAAACCCCCCTTTCCTCAAATGTTAGAAGTTTGCTATCTCTGCAAGAATCTCAGCATTGTGGGGGTTGGAAGTGACCTCTAGAGATCACCTAGTCCAACACCCCTGCTAAAGCAGGGTCATCCACAGCAGGTTGCCCAGCATCACAAAATGTCTAGGCAGGTTTTGGAATCTCTCCAAAGGAGAGTCCACAATCTCTCTGGGCAGTCTGTTCCAGGGCTCTAGCACACTCACACCAAAGAATTTTCTCCTCCTGTTCAGATGGAATCTCTTGGGTTCCAGGTTCCAGCTTGTGTCCCTTGCCCCTTGCTCTCTTACTGGGCACCCATGAAAAGAGCTCAAGTCCATCCTCTTGCCCACCCGGCCTTAGCCCCTGCTAAGCACTGAGAAGATCCCCTCTCAGACTGCTCTTCTGAAAGCTTAACAGACCCAGGTTTCTCAGCTTTTCCTCCACATGACTCTCTGCAGTACTTCCTTGTCTCTCTTGAACCAGGGAGCCCAGAACTAAATACAGTAATCAAGCTGTGTCCTCACTAGAGCAGAGTAGAGGGAGAGGAGAACTTTGCTCAACCTGCTGTTCACACTCTAAATGCACATTAAGAACCCTTGGGGTTTCCTATTCCACCTCCATCCTCTCAGCTAAGTAAGGGGTACTTGTCCCCTTCTGCTATACAACATCCCTCTTACAGAGTTTCTAAAACACCCTGACTTCTTTAACACATTTGTTAGTTGCCTGCTATGAGTTTCCATCTCAAGCTCATTCCCTTTTTTTGCAGGCTATCTGAATTCCCTCATGCAGTAGTTACTGTCCCTTAGAGAAAAAACAGGTCAGTATAGTAGATCTGATGGTTATAGTTATAAAAAATATCTATCGTCATCAGTCTGAAGCAAGTACTTGCAATCGGTTATCAAACAGCAAGATCTGAAAGCTTTTAGAGTCATCTGAAATAGGGAGAGAAATAACTGGGGTTCTTTGTTTGTAAAAGCTCCTTCTGTCGTTTCATGTGCTATAGCTCCTATCTGAGATGAAAAGGTAACCTATGACTTTGCTTTAGAAGATAAGATAAAAGATAATAACATTTCTCCTTTCCTTATTTGGAACAGCACTTGTGAAAAATTATCCCCCCCCCTTCTGCTCTCCTGAAGGGAACACTTTTTAAATCAAACATTTTAAAATGCACATAATTCTGCTGTACTTTTTTTGACTATTTCAGTGGTCGCTGCAAGCTGGTGAAAGAGAACACAAGGTATTTCTAATTAAACCATCAATCCAAAGTCTGTCTACTTCTATGAAACAAAAGTATGAACTTCTAGGAAATTATAGTCAGTATTGGAGCAGAGAACTTGTCAGTATCAATTCAAGGTAAATCTACAATGAAATCCTACCTTATACTGATGGTGAAAATCCCTCTGTCTTCACAAAAAAAACTTCCACAAATAATCAGTGGGTTAAAAAAATCTACTACTTAAACACACTGAAACTTTTTTTACTATATTAAGAAAGCTTCATTACTACCCAGTGACTTTATTCAGTGTCACTAAGAATAAAGCAAATAGTTATGTGAAAAGGAAATCTACCACATGCTGCAGAGTTGCTTCAGGCCAGCACAGAAAACAATGAAATGGAAACTCTGGAACTGGTTATGCCCAATGACTTCATCTAACATTTAGATGAATATACATAAATCAAAAAATAAATGTGTATTACACCCTTTGTATTCAGCATATCTGAATTCTGAGTGTTTTATTGAGTTGTTCAGTTTAGCAGCTTAGTCTTTGTTGATTAAGAAAATTAAAATAAGGAGGATAGCTATTCAGGGAGAGATAAAGAATTGGGTTGAAGGATGCTTAACAGATGCATTAATTTCTAATTTAGAGCTCCAAAACATAACAAGACTTCAAATTAATTAAATGAAAAGCCCTGCTATGGCCCTAATTTTAAAATCAGAGGAATAAATGCCCTCAAGTAACTTCAAGTGCCAAGGTGTGGGTGGGATGAACCTGATTGGAATATATAACTGGATGAATTTATCCAGGAATGAGGAAAAAAAAAAGCTAATCATAAACATAGAATCAACCAGGTTGGAAGAGACTTCCAACATCATTCAGTTCAATCTAGCACCCAGCCTTGGCCAATCAACTAGACCATGGCATTAAGTGCCTCAGACAGGCTTTTCTTCAACACCTACAGGGACAGTGACTCCACCACCTCCCTGGGCAGCCCATTCCAATGGCAAATCACTCTCTCTGGCAAGAACTTCCTCCTAACATACAGCCTAGACCACCCCTGCACAACTTGAGACTTTGTCCCCTTGTTCTGGTTGCCTGGCAAAAGAGATTGACCCTCACCTGGCTACAGCCTCCCTTCAGGTAGTTGTAGACAGCAATGGGGTCAACCCCTGAGCCTCCTCTTCTCCAGGCTAAAAAAACCCAGCATCCTTATAGACATCAGAAAAGAAACATAGCTGTTGATCAGACCAGAGTCTTTCCATCTAAAAGCTAGGAAACAAAAGGGCAGCCCTAGCCACCACTGCAAGGTTCTCACACAGTTCAAACACTCTAATAAGAATTACTATTGAGTTATCATGAAAGGCATGTGAAATCAATCCTGTTTCTTTATGACTTTCATAGAATCATAGAATCAACCAGGTTGGAAGAGACCTCCAACATCATCCAGTCCAACCTAGCACCCAGCTCCATCCAGTGAACTAGACCATGGCACTAAGTGCCTCATCCAGTCTTTTTATACTTTATACTTAGGCCACCACAATCTCCAGATGGTAGAAGCAGTTGTCCTTTATATTGTTCCTTTTTTTGGCTGTTTCCAAGCTTGCCACTGCTGCTCTAAGTTTCCTGGTACATACTCTAAACTTCATTTCTGCAGCTGTGTTGTCTTTTAAGATATCACATTTCCTATAGAACTGAGTTCAGAAGTTTATTACGTGATCCAACACTGCCACAGTTACTGCAATCATTATTTCTTGCAGTATTTTTTTTTCCTTCTGGTATATAATATCAGAGTAAAATATTACACAACCTCTCCTTTCCCTGACTGCCAGAAAATTTCTGCAGTGGTGGAAATAATTTTTTTTCTGGCTGATTCTTAAAAAAATAAATATGAAACAAATCCAGTTTCATTTCTATACCTAATCGTACATGAAACCCAATATGTCTGGTTTTACTAAAAGGTAGATTTCATGATAGGTGTGAAAATCCCAGAGGCCAGTGGAAGTCCTTTGGTTTAAAATTCTTCAGTTAAATATAATTCAATGAAGTTTCACTATGGTAATCTTTGAATAGTGACTGAAGTCTGCAATTCACTGATAGTACACAGTTTCTTTTCAGGGTCTTACAGAGCTGAACATTGCCATTAAATTGCTTTGTTTTGAATGTCTGCATGTTTATTTCCCAGCAACAAATACTGCAGTGGAGGCAATCCCCTCTCATTGCTCTTAGTCTTGTTTAGCCTGGAGAAGAGGAGGCTCAGGGCAGACCTCACTGCTGTCTACAACTACCTGAAAGGAGGGTGTAGCCAGGTGAGGGTTGGTCTCTTCTCTCAGGCAAGCAGAAATAGAACAAGGGGACACAGTCTCAAGTTGTGCCGGGGAAGGTCTAGGCTGGATGTTAGGAGAAAGTTCTTCAGAGAGAGAGTGATTGGCATTGGAATGGGCTGCCCAGGGAGGTGGTGGAGTCGCCGTCCCTGGAGGTGTTCAAGAAAAGCCTGGCTGAGGTACTTAGTGCCATGGTCTAGTTGACTGGAGTGGGCTAGGTGATAGGTTGGACTGGATGATGTTGGAGGCGTCTTTCAACCTGGTTGACTCTATGATTCTATGCCTCCACATAGAGCAAGAGAAGCATATCACATAAGGACAGGATTATCAGTAGTGTCTAAAATCCTATTGATTTTCAAGATGAATGCTTCATTGTCTGTCCTTCCTCTGTTACAGCCCTCAGCTACTGCAAAGGCCTGGCTGCTGAAACCTGCAGTGTCCTAAGAGTGACTGGAACACAACACCTGCTGTTTACTACAAAACACTATGCAAAGCCAAACAGTGAATCACTTAAAGTGTGTGTCTGGCTGTAGAGATGTACAATATGCATACAAAAGACAGTCTCCCAAGCACAAAAAAGAGAGCAATATGCTGCAATGATCACAGAAGCTACCTTCAAGCCAGAGACTGCAGACATAAACAAATACTATCAATCAGGTGTAGTTCTGTGTGAAACCCTGTTTTTTTCTATTATGCAACTCATGTGTGTCCTTGTTTATCTCCTTTCCCAAAAAGTCAAGATGAAGTGTCACACAGGATGTTAGGACTGCTGTTTCAGTAAAGCAGCAGGAACGATTGCAAGCAGATCTGCATTCAGGAGGGACCATTTGGAAGCACCTGGTCTTCTTCTTGTCATATCTCCAAAGCCATTCACAGTCATAGATTACACTGGGTTGGAAGTGACCCTCAAAGGTCATCTTGTCCAACTTCCATGCATTCAGCAGAGACACCTCCAACTAAATCAGGCTGCCCAGGGCCACACTGAGTCTAATCTCAAATGCCTCCAGAGACAGGGCCTCAGCCACATCCTTGGGCAACTGTTCCTGTATTTTACCACTCTTATTTTAAAGACCTTCCTCTCTATGTCCAACCTAAATAAATCTACCCTGCTAATGTTTAAAACCATTGTCATCATTCTATAGCTACAAGTCCTTTTAAACATTATTTCCTCAGCCTTCCCCTAGATCCCCTTCAGAGACTGAAATGCAATTCTATGGCCTCTCCAGAGTCTTTTCTCCAGGCTGAGCAGACTCAATTCTCTCAGCCTGTCTTCACAGGAGAGGTGCTCCAGCCCTATGATCATCTTTGTGTCCCTCCTCTGGACCTGCTCCAGCAGATCCACAGTTCTTCTGTGTTGGGAACCCCATAGCTGGACACAGTACTGCAGGTGAGCTCTCACCAGAGCAGAGGGGTAGAATCACCTCTTTGTCACTTTACAATACATATTTAACTTACTATGCTCAAAATAGATTTCCAAAGTTAAGCTGTGTCTTTTATATGATAGGTTGCTAGCTAGAAAATTAACACCCATTAAAACCAAAATAATCTAACCTCTTTGAAGTCATAGCTTGTAACAGCTCTCATCCTGAATACCTCAGATGAGTTAAAATAATATTTATATTAAAAGCCTTGCAAATCTCCTTCCCTATCACCCTCAAGTGCTTAAAGATATGATCTGCTACACATAGACAGGCAGGCTAGTGATCTCCAAGTTGACATGGTACTGGGGAAGCTAAGACTTGCTTTCATGTGGTAAATTCTCAACATGTCTAGGAATGAACTCCATGTGTACTGAGTTTTATACTAACAGACTAAGATATTTACTATTCCAAATTTAGTATGGAACAGCCTTCTTGTCTAAAATGGATTCACTTTATTCACTTTGTGAGTAGGAAGTAAAGAACAGAGGGAACCATCATGGTGATTGAATTTAAGGTCCTGCTCTGAACATTACAACATCCCATTTCACTCTGAGAAGTGGAAAACACTTTATGTAGGCATACTAAGATGCTCTTGCACTGTATAGTAATGGTGTGAAAAGGCAGTTCACAGATAAATCACCTGAACTATGAATAGATAAACATCACATCAGTAACTAGCACTGGAATGTAAAGCAAAGATTCACACGTTTTATTCTCAACTTCTGCCATGAATTTGCTGCCTCTCAACAGATAATTTATGTTTTATGAAAGATTTTGCAAAACTGAAAGGATGGCAGCCCTGGAGATTCTAATTAGTATCAATAAGATTGCTGATCAACCTATAACCTATTTTTTTCACTCTGCTGTTCTGATCTGTGGAATAAAGCATAAAAGGATATGCTTACTGATTGCCTATCAACTTCTTTAAAATCCAAGTGTCCATCTAACTTATTTCTATAATATTGAAGTGAAAATTTAACAAAAAATATCATCTTAACAATAAAATTCACCATTTACAGCTCATAACTGTAGCAAACTTCATATACAAATATAGCAATGGAATGATGTTTGCAGTGAAACCTGTTTTAAAAGGCTCTTTTTAGGTTTCTATGAGAGGCGTCCCTGCCCATGGCAGGGAGGTTGGAGTAGATGACAGCCATTCCAGGATGCTATTCTATGAGAACAAATGTAAAAAGAAATCATTCCAGGCATTGAATCAAAACAAACATGATGCAAAAACGTTTCAGATAATGATTGCCTCTCTTGTCTTTTCCCACAGTGCGGCAAAAAAATTGGTCATGGTGAGTAATTTTTACTGTTTCATCACAATCTGAAAGGATATATTGATTTTATTTTCTTTAGCCCTAGGTTACTCAAAATGACTATCACATCACACATTTAGTTTAATTCCAAAGCTTTAAAACTGCTGCTGCCTACACTACTATTCTGAGTTCATACACGTACAAAATCTCATTAGAGATGCTTTTCTATTAGGAAGTCAATTTAGCATCGTAATTGGCCACAAGAATCCAGACTTTGGGGGGGTTTACTCTCAGATGCATGTTTAAATATATCTTACCGCTTGCCAAGAGCAGAGCATGGCGAATACACTGCTGTGTCAAATACCCATGATCCACAGAGAAGAGGTATAGTGCAATACTGAAAACACTGTATTATCTTTGCTTACTAAAAGTGGATAATCTGGACAATTTCACATGGATTTGGAACAAATATACTCTGTTGCTGGCATAAAAAACAATGTACAAGCAAACCGTCAAGACATGAGATGTAAGGGAACTTCTGAAAAAGCTACAGGTTACCTACTGTAGATAAACCAGGTAGAATAATCTCATATCTGACATGTGTTAACTACAGGTTACTCACTGTAGATAAACCAGGTAGAATAATCTCATATCTGACATGTGTTAACTACAGGTTACTCACTGTAGATAAACCAGGTAGAATAATCTCATATCTGACATGTGTTAACTACAGGTTACTCACTGTAGATAAACCAGGTAGAATAATCTCATATCTGACATGTGTTAACTACAGGTTACTCACTGTAGATAAACCAGGTAGAATAATCTCATATCTGACATGTGTTAACTACAGGTTACTCACTGTAGATAAACCAGGTAGAATAATCTCATATATGACATGTGTTAACTAAAAGTTACACACTGCAGATAAACCAGGTAGAATAATCTCATATATGACATGTGTTAACTACAGGTTACCCACTGTAGATAAACCAAGTAGAATAATCTCATATGTGGCATATGTTAACTACATGTTACCCACTGTAGATAAACCAGGTAGAATAATCTCATATATGTCATGTTAAGAGACACACAAATTTCTTCCTTTCATATTTATGTCATTAATTCAAGACTTGCTTATAAAGCATTTATTATGGATCTAAAAATCCACTGCTGCTCATTCTATTCACAAGGACTTTGAAAACATCCAAGTAGCTATGAATCAAAGTACAGTATCCAGAGGGAAATTTCAGGCTAGACAAACGATAAAATGAAATTTGTTAAAAATAAAGACTTCTGTAAATAAAAGCTTTGTGCAAAAGGAACAGTGAAAATATAACAATCACAATTCATACTACTTCTTCTGGAAAGGAAATAGTTCTTTTTTGTTCTGTAACCAGAATGTTCTACTGTAAATGATAAAGCTGATCTAGACTAGTGAAGGCATCATGCTAGACTTCCAAGTAAATTTGATGAAGGATGAAATAAAATTCTCCTCTGTCTCTGAGTATGTTTGTATTCTTGTCTTACTCCAAAGATAACTGTAGAAGAAACTATTAACATGAAAGTAGAAAGGATGAAATTGAATAATCATAAAGCCTCTGAATGAAAAGGAAATATCAGAAACTACATTCAGCAACACCTTCAATGAAAGTCAAAGGTCTCAGTGGAGAAACTTCAGAGTTTTGCTGTCAATGTAAAGCATAATATCCCTGCATTGTGCACTTCTTCAGCAGGTAGCAAGCCATTTCTAGAGTAAGCATCAAACAAAACTAACCACAACTCCTTGAATTCCTTTCTATTTCAGAGAGACACATGCAGCCATGAATTCAAGTTCTACTAGCTTAAATTACCTGCATTTCAGTGTTTGACAGAACAACCAGTTAAATCAGTAGTCAAACGTCAAGCGAGCTGCAAGAGAGGTGAAGCATCATGCTTAAAACGGATGTATTTTCATTTTCACATTTACCTTTAGGTCCTTTGAACAACTTGATCTCCACCACGGTCTCCAGAATAGGTCTCCTTCTACGAACATACAATCGTACTATGGATCCAGCCTCCTTTAGGGCCTCCACGGCTTTGCTGTGTGAGACTTCTGACACGTCGACCTCATTCACACGCAAGATGCAATCATTGACCCTATAAGAAAAACAAAGAATCATAAATTCTAAATGCTTCAGCTGCGATTTGAGACCAAACAGAGTTCACAGAATCAGTAAGGGTGGGAAGGGACCACAAGGATCATCTAGTTCCAATCCCCCTGCCATGGGCAGGGACACTCTACCCGAGATCAGGCTGGCCACAGCCTCATCCAGCCTGGCCTTAAACACCTCCAGGGATGGGCCCTCAACCACCTCCCTGGGCAACCCATTCCAGGGTCTCAGGGTTTTGTCAGTAGTGTTGTAAAATGAAGAACACTTCATGGGCAAGTCTGTCAGATAACACATTTAATGTGATATGCTTCATCAGCAATGAGACAGTAACAGAGCATTTAGCCCCTCCAAAAGACATACCAGATTCAAACTAAAGTCTACCTAATCACCCACACCTACCATCCCTCTTCAAGTGTTGGATCCACTAGAGTGATATAAATTAGTAATCACAGAATCATAGAGCCAACCAGGTTGAGAAAGACCTCCAAGATCATCCAGTCCAACCTATCACCCAGCCCCATCCAATCAAGTAGACCATGGCACGAAGTGCCTCATCCAGTCTTTTCTTGAACACCCCCAGGGATGGTGACTTCATCACCTCCCTGGGCAGCTCATTCCAATGGTAAATCATTCCCTCTGTTCCCTAGTAATAAGCAACTTGTCTTTACAGACTTCATTACAACACTTTTTATTAAATATAACAGAGATTTTTGTGCTCCATGCTATTATTACTACAGTTCTTTTAAGGAAATCAGTCAATTTAATTTTGTAGAGATACCAGGAACTGTTCAAAGCACTTTCTTAAATCTCTCGTATTTCTTCACCCAAGCCAAGGAATTCTAAGTTGTCAAAACAAAAATGGCGTCCTACAAAAATCAGATGATCAAGAATGTTTCCTGTTAAATAATTTGAGTAACATTCATTTAACTTTTCACCATTGGATGTAGGTGCCAAGATCTGCTATGTGGTAGTGCCACTCATTTTTCATAGAATACCAATAAAATTCCCTCATATTCCTGCTTTGGGCATTTCCTATATTATGTGAGGATGAACTAATATGTTTACCCTCAGAGAGTCCTGGTCAGATCATAGAATCATAGAATCAACCAGCTTGGAAGAGACCTCCAACACCATCCAGTCCAACCTAGCACCCAGCCCTGTCCAATCAACTAGACCATGGCACTAAGTGCCTCAGCCAGGCTTTTCTTCAACACCTCCAGGGATGGCAACTCCACCACCTCCCTGGGCAGCCCATTCCAATGCCAATCACTCTTTCTGTGAAGAACTTCCTCCTAACATCCAGCCTAGACCTTCCCTGGCACAACTTGAGACTGTGACCCCTTCTTCAGTTGCTGGTTGCCTGGCAGAAGAGACTGACCCCAAATTGGCTAAAGTCTCCCTTCAGGTAGTTGCAGACAGCAATGAGGTCACCCCTGAGCCTCCTTTTCTCCAGGCTAAACACCTCTCCTCATAGGGTTTGTGTTCCAGGCCTCTCACCAGCTTTGTCACCAGCTTCTCTGGACACTTTCCAGTATCTCAACATCTCTCTTGAATTGAGGAGTCCAGAAACTGGACACAGGACTCAAGGTATGGCCTGACCAGCGTTGAGTACAGGGGAAGAATAACCTCCCTTGTCCTACTGGCCACACTGTTACTGATCCAGGCCAGGATGCCATTGGCTCTCCTGCCCATCTGGGCACACTGTTTGGATACTATCTATGAGTACTCCCAGGTCCCTTTCTTCCTGACTGCTCTCCAGCCAGTGAAGTAGTATTCTTCTTATCTGACAGACTTGTTTAAGTTGCAAAGGAAATATACACCATGAGAGTAGCAAAATCTCCAGAGCTGTAGGCTAATACCTTTACTACTGAGACATCTCTTCTTTGCAAATGAGGGCAAGTGATAAGGACAAATGCCAAAGAACTAGAAGAATTGAAACTCTATTGTTCTTGTGAAGTAAATTCATTATGAGATTCCTCTAAGTATTCTGGGTACAGAAGGAAAAAGTATGTCAATGAATGTGGTCTTCTGCATGTCTGGAAAGAAAGACAATCAGCAAAGAAAATATGGGTTGCCAAAAATATTACTATTTCCACTACGTTTCTGTACATAAAAAGCAACTGTCAAATGTTACTCTTTACAGCAAAAGAACATTAAGTTGAGCTGGGTAATGCTCAGCACAAGAAGGGAGCATGAAGGCAGAATCACCATCCCTGGAAGTGTTCAAGAAAAGACAGGATGAGGCATTTAGTGCCATGGTCTAGGTGACTGGATAGGGCTGGGTGCTAGGTTGGACTGGATGATCTTGGAGGTCTCTTCCAACCTGGTTGATCCTATGAGTTTATAATGAAGCATTATCAGAAGTTCATTTGAACTCTGAGAATTTGGGATGGATTTTCGCTATGTTTTTGTGCTTCTGGTTTTGTTAGAAAACAAACCAAAAGAAAGCAACAAAAAGCCCACAACCACGTTGATAGCAGGCTTTATCTGACAACTGGTTGAAATTGGAAAGGACAAAAAAAATCAATATTTCACTTCTGTACAGTGAAGTTTCAGGTTGTTTTAATTTTTTTTCCCAATGATTGGGTTTGCTGCTTTCCTTCAATGCCAGAAACATTAATTTTCCAAATTTTTAATTGTGATTTGGCAGCCAATTTAATAAGTGCTCTAATATAATTTGTTTAATTCTTTTGAATAAATCATGAATACATCTTGCTAGTGCTTCCAACTCAGAAAGACGGGAATTATGTCTAAGCTGCTACTCTTTCTATAAATATGGCTATGTATCTGATTTTTACCAAATTTATGATTCATACTGTTGCCATATCTGAAGTATAATTTGCTACACC
Organism: Tricholaema leucomelas; assembly: GCA_013400475.1. Taxonomy (NCBI): domain Eukaryota; kingdom Metazoa; phylum Chordata; class Aves; order Piciformes; family Lybiidae; genus Tricholaema lacrymosa; species Tricholaema leucomelas. The sequence goes on from WAAF01007049.1 coordinate 23,712, forward strand.
ACACTTAATGAACTACAGGATCCATACCACTGGATGGTTATCAAGATAAAAATGTGAGAAGAGATCATAAAACCACCGAAAAGCAGGATTACATTTCATAGAATCATAGAATCAACCAGGTTGGAAGATACCTCCAACATCGTCCAGTTCAACTTAGCACCCAGCCCTGGCCAATCAACTAGACCACGGCACTAAGTGCCTCAGCCAGGCTTTTCTTGAACACCTCCAGGGACAGTGACTCCACCACCTCCCTGGGCAGCCCATTCCAATGGCAATCACTCTCTCTGCCAAGAATTTCCTCCTAACATCCAGCCTAGACCTCCCCCAGCACAACTTCAGACTGTGTCCCCTTGTTCTGGGGGACTTGTTGCTGGTTGCCTGGCAGAAGAGACCAACCCCCAGCTGGCTACAGCCTCCCTTCAGGTACTTGTAGACAGCAATGAGGTCACCCCTGAGCCTCCTCTTCTCCAGGCTAAACACCCCCAGCACCCTCAGCCTCTGCTCACAGAGTTTGTGTTCCAGGCCTTTCACCAGCTTCATTGCCCTTCTCTGGACACATTCCAGTATCTCAACATCTCTCTTGAGTTGAGGAGCCCAGAACTGGACACAGCACTCAAGGTGTGGCCTGACCAGTGTTGAGTACAGGAGAATAACCTCCCTTGTCCTACTGGCCACACTGTTCCTGATCCAGGCCAGGATGCCATTGGCTTTCTTGGCCACCTGGGCACACTGCTGGCTGATGTTCAGCTACTATCTACCAGTACCCCCAGGTTTCTTTCTTCCTGGCTTCTCTCCAGCCACTCTGTCCCCAGCCTGTAGCACTGCTTGGAGTTGTGCCCAAAGTGCAGAATCCTACACTTGGCCTTGTTAAATCTATCCCATCATATATGTGCCTGTAGAGTTCTGTAGGCTTTAACACAATTTTTGGATGGCATGCTGACCCAGGAATTGGTCAACAGAACATAATGATCTCAGAAGTCTAAAGGTATTCTTTGAGAAACATTCAGACTTCTAAAGCTGGAAGTCCATGCTGCAATGAAATAAATGACATAAACAGGTACGATAACTCTAACCTTCACCATAATGCCTACATGAGTCTTTTATTATTAACAACCTAGCAACTCCAGAATATTTTTCTTAAAATTAGAATCATAAAGCAATTTTGAGATAAAAAACAAATAATTATTCATTAAAAACTAAGACAATCTCAGAGAAGAGAATAAAAAAGAAGGCTGAAGCAACATTGCAACACAGAGATTAAGAAAATGCATAAATTCTGTAACACTTTTGTGCTATGTGTATCACTTTTCAGTTATGAAGGACCCTTGTTCTTAAAATAAGGCATATGCTACAATCATGTCAAGACAGTTACAACTTACACAGGAATTATAAGGAAGATTTTACTTTTAAGGGGAAAGGTGAGGGGGGCAGACGTTTGCCAATAGTTATTGCTAGCTTTAAAGCAAATAAGGGGTTGGTTGAAAGAAGAAATACTGCTCTTTGAAAGCTTGTTCAAAATTTGTTCTAAACCAGACTATCTTCATCTGTGTTTCATGCTTACTGTTTTCAAGAAACTATGCAGACATCCTTGGAAAGCTGATAACTGCTTCAGCCAAGTTGTAAGTAAACAAGACAAGTATAGTCCTCAGGCACTTATTAGAAATATAGTATGTGACAACTGGTAATGATCATTCTGTTCACTTCTACTGTGCAATATGGTGCTCTGAAGAGAAATCCAAAGTAGCCTAATATGGCAGCAAAGAGCCCCAGAAGACCAAATGATCCTGCCAAGGCACATTAGACCACTTGCAGCTTCATCAGGAGCTTGTGGGAAACAACAAGCTCCTGGCAAAGCTAGCAGCTTGTGGCTTGGACAGATTCACTCTGATACGGGTTAAGAACTGTCTGGAAGGCTGGGCCCAGAGAGTGGTGGTGAATGGCACCACATCCAGTTGGCAGCTGTCACTAGTGGTGTGGCCCAGGGATCAGTGCTGGGCCCAGTCCTGTTCAGATTCTTTATTGGTGATCTGGACCAGGGGATTGAGTCCAGCATCAGTAGGTTTGCAGATGACCCCAAGTTAGGAGCAGCTGTGGATCTGTTGGAGGGTAGGAGAGCCCTCCAGAGGGACCTTGACAGGCCAGTTAGTCTAGTTGATTGGCTAGGGCTGGGTGCTAGGTTGGACTGGATGATCTTGGAGGTCTCTTCCAATCTGGTTTATTCTATGATTCTATGAACTACGGACTGAAGGACAGCATGTGACGCTAAAAGCTACAGTAATCTATGGGTCTTAGTTACTGTCCAGATGCTTCCACACTAATTGGCAGCCTATATGGAACAGCCTTGCTTCTCAGAAATAGTTACCATGTTTTCTATTACAGAATGCCTACATCATTAGATTATTTCCAAAGCAAATCTATTGTGTTTGTTTGGTTGTTTTTAGTTGCCTTCCTAGAAGCAGCAGGAGTAGGGAGGTGATTGTGCCCTTGTACTTGGCTCTGGTGAGGCCACACCTTGAATATTGTGCTCAGTTTTGGGCACCTCATTACAAGAATGATGTGGAGGTGCTGGAATGACTACAGAGGAGGGCAACAAAGCTGGGGAAGGGCCTGAAGAATAAATCTTATGAGAAGCAATGGAAGGAGCAATGGAAGTGGATGTCTGATTTGAAAAAGAGAAGGTTGAAGGCAGATCTCATCACTGTCTAAAGCTACCTGAAAGGATGTTGTGGTGAGGTTGGTGCTGGTCTCTTCTCACAAGTAAACAGTGATAGAACAAAAGGGAATGGCCTCAAACTGTAACTGGGTAGCTTTAGACTAGATATTAGGGAAAAAAAATTCACAGGAAGAGTGGTGAGGCATTGGAATGGGCTGCCCAGGGAGGTGGTTAAGTCACCAACCTGAGATGTGTTTAAAAGTTTTTGGATGTGGTGCTTGTAGAGCAGGGTTATGGGTTGGACTTGGTGATCTTGGTCTTTTCCAACCAGATGTTTCTGTAATTCTGTAATATGGACTATATCAATTCTTTAGTCTAATGATAGAAATAGAGACAAAAGTATTGTTATTAAGGAGGAATCAGTTCAAAGCTATGGAATATTTGGGATCAACATATATCTCCGTATATCAGTGTCAAACTACCAGGTAGGCAAGAAGAGCAAAAGAGAGAAGCACTGAAGTTTCACTTTGCTTCTTTGTTCCTGCGATGTCTAATCCTTTTAGCCCAAGTTTCCCTGTACAAGGGTTGATGCTTTCTGTCTTCCAGAAGTCATAACAACACAAGTGAGAAGCTGAGAGGACTAATTATTACCTTTTCTTCAAGAGATTAGTGAATAATAATATCAATACATTATCTGACTCTAGGAGAATCACTTCAGACTTCACCTTTATTTAGGGAAAATGAATCTCTCCCACTATTTTTTTAATTCTATACTTACCCTTCCTATCTCATAGTAAGTATAATTTGCAGCAGAGGGGTAAAAACTATTGGCACCAGCTCAAAGTATTTCTTTCCAAGAGGAATAGATTTTATTTTTCTAAATGTCACCCAAGAATTCAGAACAAAGGACCTCAAATTTACTACAGCAGTTTTCAGATCTGCCTTTCAAATTACAGAATACAGAGCTAAAACTAAATGCCAATAATACATATATTTCATAGAGTATACTGTTTCCTTAGGTATAATCATCCTTAGATACATGATCCAATTTCAGTAGCAAATGTACATACACCCTCATGCCCTATTCTGAGAGTATAAGGTTGTGTAAAACTACTACGCCTCTTTTAAAAATAAAGATATAAAATGCAACAGTAGAGAAAAATTCCAAGTATTTCTGGAAGATAGAGAGTTTCTAGTGCTTAGGAAAACTGTCCAGTCAAGGTACCAGCCAATCCCAACTTCAAATTTGACAGCTTATTTTTAATGAAACTCCAAATCATAGAATTAACCAGGTTGGAAGAGACCTCCAACACCATCCAGTCCAATCTATCATCCAGCCCTGTTCAATCAACTAGACCATGGCACTAAATGCCTCAGCCAGGCTTTTCTTCAACACCTCCAAGGACGGCAACTCCACCACCTCCCTAGGCAGCCCATTCCAATGCAACTCTCTCTGACAACAACTTCCTCCCAACATCCAGCCTGTACTTCCCCCGGCACAACTTGAGAATCTCATAGAATGGTCATTGACAGAAAATGGTAGCTGATAAATGAAATCTTAGGAGTGATTTTGGTTTAAACACATATGTAAATATTGGTGCAATAAAACAGTAACCCACCTGCACATAACATTACTCTGCTCTCGTCAGATCCCACCTGAAGCCATATGCAGTTCTAGAGTCCCCAGCACAAGAATGACATGGAACTGTTAAAGCGAGTCCAGAGGAGGCCCACAAAGATGCTCAGAGGGCTGGAGCAGCTCTGCTATGAGGACAGGCTACAAGAGTTGGGGCTCTTCAGCCTGCAGAAGAGAAGGCTTCGAGGAGACCTTATAGTGGCCTTCCAGTATCTGAAGGGGACCTACAGAAAGGCTGGGGAGCGACTATTTACAGGTTCTTGTAATGACAGGACGAGGAGTAATGGGCTCAAACTGGCAGAGGGGAAATTCAAAGTAGATGTTAGGAAAAAGTTCTTTACAGTGGGGGTGGTGAGACACTGGCACAGGTTGCCCAGGGAGATTGTGGACGCTCCCTCCCTAGAGGTGTTCAAGGCCAGGCTGGATGAGGCCTTGGGCAACCTGTTCTAGTGGGAGCTGTCCCTGCCTATGGTGGGGGGGTTGAAGCTGGATGATCCTTGATGTCCCTTCCAACCTAAACCATTCTATGATTATTTCAAATATTAAATCTGACCTACAGTTCTAGCAAGAGCAGGATTGTCTTTGGTTCTGAGGAACTTAAATAAGCACTAAACTCATAATGTTTCATTTAGGAGAGAAAAAAATAAAAAGAAAGAAAAAAAATCCTTCAATCACCTCAACTGTTTAACAAATGGCATTAATCTATTACACTTAAAGTGAAAAGAAAATATAACCTTTTTCCCCAAAATGCTGGCCTGGTCCCACCCTGACTCTTCCTGTGCACCCTTGAGCAGGTCACTTCTTTGTTTCGTAATTTTCAAACAGAGGATTAAAGCTCTACCTGCTCTCACTTCCTTTATCTCACATTCGCAGTGTAAATAAATGTTCCAAAGAAGAGCCTTCTTGGCTCATCTCATGCAGACACCAACCCTCAGTGCAGCCTCTAGACATAATCAGCATAACTAACAGATAACCAACAAAGCAGCTCCCTATCTTGTCCTGGTTGCATCCACCCTTGTAACCAATCTTCAGAAGTAAGAGATGAAGGGCAAACACTTCCACCACGCACAAAGGTTGCACTCTGTGCGTGTTTGTGTATGCAAAGGCAGGAATTAAACTCTTGCACAGCATTCCTGCAAGTAAATACACCCAAACAGATCTTTTCTCCACCTGCACTGGCAAACCTGTTTTGGTGCACTGGCCGTCAGGAGCCTGGAGGAGAGATGCGCTAACAAGTCCTGCCAAAAAGTGAGGCGTGCTTATTTAAGTCTACTGCCATGCTTGTGCAGCCTCAAAATTCCGACCAGCAACTGAAATGATTTTCATCCCACTGACTGAAATAAAAAAAAATCTTAAGAATGCTTTTAGGTCTGTGAATAGATTTTGCTACAACATAATGGAAACTCTGTCCTTCAGACTACTACCAGCCTTCAGCCCACAGCTACCACCACAAGGATTTGAAGAGTGACCCAAAATCATGCTGGTTACCTCTACTGTTGCCTCCTTTGAAGTTCTGCAGTGGTTTTTTATTATGTAGAAAAGAGCTATCTATCTTTCCAAGTGAAAGGCAACCTCCAGTGTTCCTGACTAAATGATGAAGCGCCAAAGAAGTCAAGTACAAAAAGTGTGCGCCTGCAGATCCAGCTCACTCCCTCTGGATCAGTGTAGTATCTCAGTCACTTTTCTGATTCCTACATCCAAGCCTCACTAGTACAAAGTCCTAGTCCTTGTCCCCCCAGAGACTTGTAGGGGAAAGCAAAAACACCATAGGAAAATCTTCCTTTGTATACCACGAATCCAGTGATGGTTTACGAGGTAAAAAATTCAGATCACGTGCAGAAGGGTTTAATTTAACAGCAGTGTGAATTCTAGGTGTGCTATCAGAGCTTTATATCACTTTCAGAACAGAGGCTGGAGCCCAAATTATCCAAAAATAATTCAGATTTCAGACAACACTTCTAAAATTCAGAATGTGCTATTGCCTGAAATGAGTGTGTGTTTCTACATCCTGTCAATGACATGACCTTGCTGAGACCTGAGATACAACCAGCACAGCTACCTAACTGTCCTAAGAGGTTTACTTTTACTGTCTTTCACTTGCTTTAGTTACTCCTGGATTGTATTTAAAACAGCAGCCATCTTAACAAAATGTCAATGTGCTAAAGGATTTGCATGAATGTTACTCAACCTAAACCACAAGTGATTGGACTCCATGATCTTGAAGTTCTCTTCCAATCTAAGAAATTCTGTGATTCTGTGAACTGTAACAATATCAGCAAAAATATTTTCAGAGCATGCAAAGCACTTCTTTAGCCCCCTCTCTCCCTAGGATTCATTTATGACTCTTAATTTCTATTTTTGAAGTTACAAGTCAGAAACAGACAGCACACTGCACTATATAATTAGGAATGGAAAAGTCCCTGTAGCCTTTAGGCTGTAAGAAGAAAATATATTTAGAAGCTTGAATACATTCCTATTCACACAGTTTCAATAGAGGACACATCAGCATTTACCTTTTGAAATTTAATTTAGTTTTGTCTCTAAAGCTCTTACACTCAGCTGCAAGACTTCACACTCCAGGCACAAACTTGACTTAAAAGCAGCTTATCTGTTGTTTAAAATACCTTGGATCATTTCTGCATTTGAGCCTAGTTCTGAGAACTTTCTGGCCAAGGCTGAGGCTCTCCTTTGTTTAACCTTCATTCTCCTGTACTCAACACTGGTCAGGCCACATCTTGAGTCCTGTGTCCAGTTCTGGACTCCTCAATTCAAGAGAGATGTTGAGATACTGGAAAGTGTCCAGAGAAGGGTGACAAAGCTGGTGAGAGGCCTGGAACACAACCTCTATGAGGAGAGGCTGAGGGAGCTGGGGGTGTTTAGCCTAGAGAAGGCTCAAGGCAGATCTCATTGCTGTCTACAACTACCTGAAGGGAGGCTGTAGCCAGGTGGGGGTTGGTCTCTTCTGCCAGGCAACCAGCAACAGAACAAGGGGACACAGTCTCAAGTTGTGCCAGGGGAGGTCTAGGCTGGATGTTAGGAGGAAATTCTTGGCAGAGAGAGTGATTGACATTGGAATGGGCTGCCCAGGGATGTGGTGGAGTCACCATCCCTGGAAATGTTCAAGAAAAGCCTGGATGGAGCACTCAGTGCCATGATCTAGGCTGGGTGTTAGGTTGGACTGGATGATGTTGGAGATCTCTTCCAACCGGGTTGATTCTATGATTCTAACCCCTCATACCACCCTGAACAGATCCTTTCAGGTGCTGTGACTTTATCACAGGGGTTCTGGTTTTTTTGAAAGTATTTATGTATACCTCATGGTAGAATATATCCACCAAGCTAATAGCTAGAATCCAAGGGAGTCTGACCCCAAACACAGCTTATATTAGATCAAACTGGCAGTGAAATCCCATGCAGAGATATCCACGCTAGCTCAGACACTGACAGAGAACATCTAGCGTGGAAATCCACTTGGGTCGATATTTTCCACATGTCTACAGCCAATTACCACTGGTAAAAGCCATATTAATGCAGCTCTGAAATGTTGAGCTTATTTAGTGTTACCTTGAGTTCCTGCACAACCTGCCATGCAGTGATTGATTTCAAGAGGGGGCCTATTACTGGCTTCCAACAGGAATAAAAATAGAAGAGATAAAAGAACAGACACAACCTTGTAGTGCAAAAACTTCTGCTACCGATTTAAATCAGAGACTGTGGTTCCTGTCAGCAGGATTGCTGCTGAGACACAAGTCTCAGAAAGGCAAGACAGCCACCAATGAGGTTTGCACCACAGCCACCTAGATGAACCTTACTGACCACATCCCTGCTGAGGGTCAGGCAGATCACCCAGAAATCAAGCCCTTTGCTTAGTGGAAACTCTACTTTCCCTGCTGCCTGAGCAATCACGCTGTAGGGAAGATCGGAGTTAAAATGTGCAGAGTAAGCTGTTTGCTCACCTCAAAAGTAAAAGCTATATGAAGTGATAATCCAGACCAGGGGTTCATCTAGCCTGCTGTTTCTTTCCAACAGTGACCATTACCAGATGATAAAGGAAAAGTGTTAACAAAATACTTACCCCCAGAATACTTTTTCAGCTGCTGATGACTGCACTGTCTCAAGTCAGAGACTTTCTTTTTTCCCAATTTAATAATCTTGGATAGACTCTTCCTCCACAGATTTGCCTAACTGCTTTCAAAATCCATACAAAGTATATTCTGTCAACGAATTCCACAGCTTTGCTACAAGTTAAATAAAGATCTCCTTATGGAAATTTCAACCTGACAGTTGCAAGTTTCATTTAATGTCCCCAAATCCTTTCACTAGAGGGGAAAGCCACATTGCTCCCTGGTTATTCTGTTTCTCTCTAGTAGCTAGAAAACACGACATAGCTCTTGTATCTAGCAACTCAAGTTCCATCATAATAAAAAAGAGCCCTGCTAGACAAACTCTTCCAGCCAAAGGCATATAGCTGAACTACTGTTAGCACTAATTCAATTTCAGAGATGGAAACATCACCACCTTTCTTTCTATTTATCTGAATGCCTCTTGGCTGTAACACTGACAGATTTATAACTGAACTCTGAAAAAAAAAAAGGCAGTTCAGATCAAAGTTGATTTTATTACATTTTTCCCTGACAAAATCAACAATTTTTAAGGCCGAATAAATTTTCCAGTCAGGCAAATAAATATATTTCATTCTAATATGTCCTATATTAAAATAGAATTTAATACAGTAAAATAATGTTAGGTAGTTGGGGAAACAAAAACCCAAAACAACAATCTGCTGCCCCATTATCCAAAATAATGCCTTAGAAAAACACTTTCCCCCTGCTTCCATTCTTGAAGTTGTTGCACTTTGTATAGTGTAATGCACTTAAGTTACAGTAAAAATTTCCCATTAGTCAGGCAAGCATCTTCAATCACAAGACTGGAAAGAAATTCTGCTTTTTGCTTTGACTTGACAAAACATCTAAAGATATTACAGAAATTTTAACCACAAAAAAAAACCCTACTGCAGTTGCATGGAAGATTGATATTGGGCAGTGCTCAGGACAGCTACAGAGAGGAGGCCCTGATCCACAACCTCTACCCGACTCTCAAAACAGAAAGTGGACTGCAAGGATGCTCTGACCCAATGAACATTACTTGTCTTTGAAGAAATTAAACAACTTTAGAAGGAAAAAATATAATACATTGATTTCATCGCCATTCGATCTTAATGGCCTGATTACTACTCTGGAAGAAGTGGGCTTTTTTTCATAGAATCATAGAATAAACAAGGTTGGAAGACACCTCCAAGAACATCCAGACCAACCTAGCACCCAGCCCTGTCCAGTCAACTAGATCATGGCACTAAGTGCCTCATCCAGGTTTTCTTTGAACACCTCCAGGGGCGGTGACTCCACCACCTCCCTGGGCAGCCCATTCCAATGCCAATCACTCTCTCTGGCAACAACTTCCTCCTAACATCCAGCCTAGACCTGCCCTGGCACAACTTGAGACTGTGTCCCCTTATTCTGTTGCTGGTTGCCTGGCAGAAGAGACCAACCCCACCTGGCTACAGCCTCCTTTCAGGTAGTTGTAGACGGCAATGAGGTCACCCCTGAGCCTCCTCTTCTCCAGGCTGCACACCCCCAGCTCTCTCAGCCTCTCCCCACAGGACTGTGTTCCAGGCCGCTCACCAGCTTTGTCACCCTTCTCTGGACACTTTCCAGTATCTCAACTTCTCTTTCCCCAAAGACTGAAAGAAAGTGAATGTAGGTTTCCCTTCAAAGGTGATCTGAAAGGTGATTTTGCCACTATTTTTGTGGCTAAAGGACTCTTGATTTACTCTTTTCCCTTTGTCACTGAAAAGCAATTTGAACCTCAAACCATGTCTGCTCAGCTTTAGCATAGTATTCTGAAGTAATTTTAGACCTGAAATTTGTAGATAGCAAAATCTTACAGAGCGATGCAGGCGACAGTTCATCGAGAAATGCTCACAGGGCAAGGCAGACTTAAAGAATAGCTTATTTAAATAATTACAAGTCAAATATAGAATCTAGATAATTCAAATATATTGCAAAAAGTTTCCAAAATTTACTACTGCCAAGTGCATTAAGCATATTTGAAATTACTGACTTTGTACAGAACTGTTAAGCAGTTAATTTGATGCAAATTTTATCTGTAAGAGGGCCTTTGCACCAAAAAAAAAAATCAAAATTCATTCTAATCCCAAAATCAGTAATTTGACTTTAAGCTTATTGCAAGCTATAGCAAAGTTAAAGTTTCATAACCTATGTTAATGTTTACTGTATGCTATTGGCTTGTTATTACTTAAAATTTATTCATGATGACCTCATGCAACATAATCAGTCATATCTAGGACCTAAAAGGGGTGGTAAATTCCACATCAGATCTGAGAGGCTGAGGTTGCTGGGGTTGTTTAGCCTGGAGAAAAGGAGGCTGTCTACAACTACCTGAAGGGAGGCTGTAGCCAGATGGGGGTCAGTCTCTTCTGCCAGGCAGCCAGCAACAGAACAAGGGGATACAGTCTCAAGTTGTGAGGTAGAGGAAGGAAGTATAGGCTGGATGTTAGGAGGAAGTTCTTCACAGAAAGAGCGATTTGCTGTTGGAATGGTCTGATCAGGTAGGTGATGGAGTTGCTGTCCCTGAAGGTGTTGAAGAAAAGCCTGGCTGAGGCACTTAGTGCCATGGTCTAGTTGTTTGGACAGGGCTGGGTGATAGTTTGGACGAGATGATGTTGGAGGTCTCTTCCAACTGGGTTGATTCTATGATTCTCTACATCCGCACCTTAGGACTGAAAAATCCTACACAATTAAAATTTCTCATATATCTACACGAAGGTTGACCCAGTAACACTACCAAAAAAAGTTCCTTCTTTTCTGTCTGTTAAAATTCAGAGAGGTTAAGGACACTTCACAAACAAACCCAGTGCAGACTGAGAAGCAAAACACCACTTGCTTTTAAGCTTCCCAGAAGAGTCACATCTTACAAACACTTTGAAAATGGGAAGTAGTTATTAGCTAATGGTAGCTAATTTCACAGGGTGTAGCTATATGGGGTTGAGTGAGAAGTAGCTGACACCCATTCAGTTTCCACACAGACAAACTCAAACAAACTATTCAAAAAGTCACGGCTAAATTAATCTACAACAGGAGGACAGTAGTTTTTACTTCTTTTTTTTTTTAGTTTTTGCCCCTCTTTTTCTTTCTTTTCCCTCATTTTTCTTTCCCTCCCCCCCCCCACTTCACCACAAACACCCTGAAAGCCAAATGATATCCTATTGCTGTATGTTGCTTTTGCAGGTATAGCTGTTCTAAATAATTTATAATGAAATTATTTTCTGTGACATCAAGCCTTCAGTTACTGCTTGGCTAGCATAGCTCAAAGCAAATTAGCTCTTTTGCTAGGTAAACCACACCTACAGCAATTCCATAGCAAGTTTAAGATCTGTCAGCTCACACATTACTCCTTTTTAAAATGCCTCTGCACTAAATAAACTCCTTTTCCTGCAGCACAAGAAGTCACATCCTCTTCAAGTAGAGTTAGGGACTGTGACACACAAACGCATGTCCAATAAAGCTGCTGGGTTGGACATGAGCCCTTCCCTTTGCTAGACACACTGGTATAAAAAGACAAGTCAAAGCAATTCTTCAATCATAAAAGACCATTTTTCTTTACTTAGCAGACTTGAAATTCCCACCTTAACTTACTGGAAATCAAGTATGACTTTATTAAAAGCAATAGATTTGAAACAGTGAAGAGATACAAGAGTGAGTTGATTTAGGCCAGGAGGTCCATCAGATAAAAGCCAGCAATGCCTGACCCAATGCCCAGATAGCAACTGCTCAGCTAAGTAGGCCTGATGAACCCACGTTTTGGTTTAGATGTTTGCATTTGTTTGTAAACTCACGACAGCGAGGGGACAGCAGAGGAAGCAGACAGCTAAGCGTAGGCAAGAGAGCAGAGGAGGGGAAAAAGGAATGCAGAGGGTGGTCAGCTGCATGAGGAGGCCACTGGGGCTTGCAGGGGCTCCAGAAGGCTTCTCTGAAACAGGCTCTCAGTCTTTCTGTAATAACCTCTTTCACAAGTTCTGTATTTTTTTTCTATCCCCCCTCCCAGAATTGTTTCTCCCTTTGCATTTCTGATGTGGCTTGATCGCCAGCCTGGGCATGCTTTGCTTACCACATTTTGCCATTCCTCCGTCCGTTCTAAGTCCCCAGTTATCTCAGGCTCTCTGTGTCTCGTCTCCTGCCACTGCCAAGCACGCCGCTGTCCTTCCGGAACTACTCGCAGTCGCAAACAAGCACAGAAATAGCCAGCTACATCCAGACTCTGTCGGCAGCCCGGCTTGATCTGGCAGACGGTGGAGGCAGCAGCCTCTAATGGTGCCCAAAAGTATTCATGTCTGCACTTCAAAGCCAGAGGCCAAAGCGGGACAGCCGAGTGGCAAAGAATGAGAAAAAGGAGTTGCAGGTAGCTGTGGGATGTTGTGAGAGTAAGGTATCAGGATAAAGAAAGGGGAAAGAAAAACAAAACCCTCTAAGTTCCGAGATGAATGAAGGCACCAGGAAACTGCAAAGCTCCTCCCAGCTGCAGGGCTGCTCTGCAGGTAGTGGAAGATGCCCCAGGCTAGGCTCCGTAGGTGTGGTAGAGGGCAGAGACTGCTTTGCGGCCCTGACTTACCCCTCGGTTTAGCTGGCTCCAGTGCCGTGCAGGGGCTCTGAGGCCCAGAGGAGGAGCAGCTGCCGCGGCTCAGCCTCGGTGGGTCCGGCCTGGGGGAGGACGAGGCCTTTGCTTGGGCCTGCGGTACACTTTACTTGCTAAGTACACCCAACTACATGGCTGTTCTTCACCCGTAGTAAAAATCCTCCAACTGACACTAGCAGTGTCTGCAGCTCATTCAGGTTTGTGCAGGAAAACCAGTTACAACAGATAACCCAGAAGGCAATTCCAGGCTGAGGATTTTTACAAGCACTTTTCATCTAGGCTTCTCAAAGGGCTTTGCAAATATGAACTCGTTTAAACTTCACAACAACTCCTGTGAGGCAAAGATAACGATCAGGATACCTATTTTACAAATGGGGAAGCTTTAGCACAAAAGGAGGAAAGTGTTGCCACAGATCAAGCACAGCAAGTTGAGAACAACCCTAAGCAGTCCTGCCTCCCAGGCGCTTGCACTAACAAGTTTCAAACCCTCCCTTCCGCTCTGGTTTGATTGAGAATAGCTATTCCAAACAAAGGTGTACAAAACATGCACTTCGAGTTCAGTAAGAAACTTCAGCAGCTGCCGAGCATCAGTACTCTTAGGCCTACACACTTAGGAGTAGCTGCAAACGTTGAGCAGAATGCAAACAGGTAAGTAGGAGAAACAAAACAAAACAGGCTTGCTTTTTGCAATGTAATTCAAAGTAGCAGGCAGGATGGTGTGATGTAAGCAACATATCCAAACAAAGGACTCATCTATCTTGCAAGTTCGATATTAAAAGTCACATGTGTGGCTGTTTGAGCCACATTTTCAAGCTCAGACATAAACCAAATTAGGAACAGAGAAACTTAGAAGAGGAAGAGTAGTGGAGTTTCTGAGCAGTGAGGTGAACATTCTAGGGATAAGCCATAAAGTGGCAACAATAGATAAGTTAATATAATTTCATTGGAGCATCAAAAGCTATAATTGTGCAAGCACAACTTGTATCTTCCCCTTTGCTGCTTCAGCCTTGGCTGCTACTGTCTTCTCCTGCCACTGTTTTGGCTGATGCTTTTTGCTTGACCCCATCCCCGTCTTCTCTATGCTATATTCTGCAATGGTTTATTCTGTCTAACAACCCCAAACAGCACTATGGGCTGGAGACAGAGTGGCTGACAGTAGCCAGGAAGAAAGGGACCTGGGGATACTAGGAGATAGTAGGTGAACATGAGGCAGAAGTGTGCCCAGGTGGCCAAAAAAGCCAATGACATCCTGGCCTGGATCAGGAACAGCGTGGCCAGTATGACATAGGAGGTTATTCTGCTCCTGTACTCAACACTGATCAGGCCACACCTTGAGTCTTGTGTCCAGTTCTGGGCTCCTCAATTCAAGAAAAGATGTTGAGATACTGGAACGTGTTCAGAAAAGGCCAATAAAGCTGGTGAGAGGCCTGGAACACAGCCCTGTGAGGAGAGGCTGAGAGAGCTGGGGGTGTGCAGCCTGGAGAAGAGGAGGCTCAGGGGTGACCTCATTGCTGTCTACAACTACCTGAAGGGAAGCTGTAGCCAGGTGGGGGTTGGTCTCTTCTGCCAGGCAACCAGCAACAGAACAAGGGGACACAGCCTCACAGTGTGCTGAGGGGGGTCTAGGCTGGATGTTAGGAGGTGGTTCTTCACAGAGTGACTTGCCATTGGAATGGGCTGCCCAGGGAGGTGGTGGAGTTGCTGTCCTTGGAGGTGTTGAAGAAAAGCCTGGCTGAGGCACTTAGTGCCATGGTCTAGTTGATTGGCTGGGGCTGGGTGCTAGGTTGGACTGGATGATCTTGGAGATCTCTTCCAACCTGGTTGATTCTATTCTGTAAAAAGTACGATTTCATTTTTCTGACTTTCCGAATTCTGAGTTGTAGTGAATTTACTCTCTCTCTGGGCCATGTTTATAATAAATTACTGAGGGAGGGATCCACTCTAACCCATCAGACACACACTATTGGGAAATACATTTAAAATGCCTGCTCTAATATCTGCAGTAAAAGTGGAGTAAGGAATGTAGGAATGTGACAACAGTGGTGAGGTACTGTTAGGAAATAGTGGTCTGGCTAAAGTCTGAAAGTCCAAAGTGTTTATTCAAACTACAGCCAAGAGTTTTAACAGTGCATGAAGAAATGTCTCACCGTACATTAGTGGGTTTGGCTGTCAGAAGCAAAATGCTCACCAAGCTTTTCCTTAAGTGTTTATAATCAGCAAATATCTAATTCCAAAAGAACATACATTCTTCTTTCTTTCTGTTTTGTTTTTTGGGGGCTGTATTTTTGGTTGTTTTTTGGTTTTTTTTTAATCACAGCTTAAGTTAGTTTATTTTTGATCCAAAATTTTACTTTCAGGTTCAGTGGGAATTGAAATAATGAAGACATCAGCAGTACCCCAGAGAATTACACCTGTCGAGTACAGAAACAGATGTGAAATATTTTTCCTTGAATGCTACTCTCCATAGAGAGATGGTGGTTTCTAAGGTATGTAATCACAGAAGGCTTCTTACTCCAGATAAATTATCACTGAGCTATTTAAATTCGTAACTCCAGTAGCAGTGCAAACATGTTGATGAAATAATCACTTGGATTTGGCTGCATGGTGCTGTTCTGCTGCTGTAGCATTCTGGGGCAACTGAAATTTCAGTACTGAAAGAACTCCTGGGAGAGACCTTTGTTAACCAGTTTGGTACTGTTGCACTGAATACCTGGTGCAGTGGGCATTGTATGACTGCAGTGTATCTAAAGTCCTAACACTGCACTGCTTTGCTCAAGTGGTATTTGCAAGTAGTCGTTTCAGTTAGTGGAAAATAGCTCAGAAACTTATTGGAGGAAGGAACTGATTCTTTGTGTTACAGAAGGAAATGTCTACAAAATTGTCCGTTACTGCTGTCTATAAAGAGGCCCCTAAATTCATCAGTTTTAAATACCACAAGCCAGTTTCTCAAGGTGCCTTTCTCTTCCCATTAAATTCAGTTCTCTTTACATGAGAATTAATCTGTTAAAACATACTTTTCCTTTCCTTTCTTGCACTGCATAAAAGAAGTTTTACAGTCTAGCAAATTATTTTCAATATAGCAAAAGCATAAATGTAATCACACTCAGAGACACACACTGAAGCTCTGTGCTACTGAATAAGGAATACAAACTTCACAAAGAAAAGAAGGATTCAGCTAAAGAAAAGTGGAGAAGGTGACAGAGAATTACACAGTGTGCTAGTTTGAAGCTAGCTAGAATGTTTTGGTGAGAAGAACTAGATTATAGGCTGTGAAAAGGAAACAGTGATGATGTCTAATTCACTCATAGGCTTGCTGAGATGTATAAGAACAAGAACATAGATAACAGAGTCGCTATCTGGGCTTTGGGCTAAACTTCTGTCTCTCTAACCTAACCTGCCATCTTTGTGACTAATCCATCTGCTTCCTAATCCTCCTGGCCAACCCTCAAAACTACTTTAAACATAAGGCAAGATCTTGGGTAAGGTGGAGAGGTGGGAGGAAGGTAGAAGGGTGGTTGAGATCCCCTCCTGGGGACTCAGGTTTCTGGGAGGGCTGTTGTGTTTCTGTATTACCTTTTAGCTTGTGTATTTCTGTATATAACTGTATATATTGTAAATATCTACTTGTATGTTGTGCTAAGCTGTAAATATAAAGCTTCATTCAATTTCCAGAGCCTCTGAGTCTAGTCTGGGTGATTTTTCAAAGTGTGGGGGGTGGGTAACACCCAAACCATCACACACAGTAACATACTCTACTGAAGAAAACACATGTAAATAGATAATTTAAAACTTAAGCCAGAAATGTTCAGTTTTAATGCAACAAAATTGGATTTTGGTTTTGTGACCTGATTTTTTTTTTTTTTAAATGTAGATCCCCTATGGTAATTCTCTCTTTTATTTTTTCTTTCTTTTGTTTTTTTAATCCCAATTCCACAGTAGCTCAAAAAAATGACATGCACAGATAAACAGACAAACAGAGTTAATAAGATCAAACTTCCTAATACAAACCAGGACAGAGCAGGCAGTCGATAATTCATGATCTAATTCATGACTGCCTGCAAAGCAAGCATGTTTTACCTAATGGGGTGAATGCCTCTTTATTAACTTACTGCTAAATTATGTACTGAACTAATAGCATTGTCAGAGACCTGTAAACAGTGCAGATATGAATCAGTGTTTTGTGGCAGCGCTGTAATTATAATAACATCCTGAACAAGCTGTATGCCATCGCAGCACACATAGACCTGGTACTGATAGGCTTAATATAAGATCAAAAGTTAACAAACAGGGATTTAGACAGTGAATCACAAAACAGACACACTTCTGTTTTGATACATAATGATGGTGAAATAAAGCCACTTGCCCAAGCTGGATTAAAGACACATGACATGCTTGTAAAGAACATGATCTCCTCTGGGAGCAGTTTTTCCTGTTAATCTGAAAAAGCCTCCCCCTATTAGCACTCCCAACTCACCTCTTAGTAAGCAATATAGAGCTACAAACAGATATCAACACACAACAACTGTGTGCTTGCTGCTGCTGGAAGGATTCAGGTTTCAGACTTTTCACCAGAGCCAAAGCACTGTCAGCACAGCTCATGGGGCAAAGCCTGAAAGAGCTCCTTTATTATTCCAGCTTTCAAGTGGGGACAGACTTCTGTTTCCTCCTCTCCATTTCTTCTCTCCTTTGAGTTTCTCAGGTAAACTGCACAAAGTTATAGTTACATCAGTGTGTTCCTTAATTCCATTTTTCAAATTTTGAATGAATAGCATGAAGTTTTAGTACTTCCTCTTTGCTTCAAGTTCAGTGAAGCACAGAAGTACTATTAAAAATCTTGACCTTTTAGGAAAAAAAAAAAAATCACTTTTCTTAATTGTATTTTTATTAACAAAATACAAGATTCTTCAGAGCTACTCTCTTCCTACAAATACATAGCTAAAGTTGTGATCTTTACACACAGTTAATTAACAACTGAAGGGAGCACAAATCTAATGTGTTTAAAATCTTTGCTGGTGGGCATTTAACTGTATGACCTGTAAGGCACAGAAATACGAAAGAATCAACAACTATTCTATTCCAAGATTTCTCCCTGATTTACTAGGTGACTGAGGGCAAATTATTTCTCTTCTTGTCTTCTCACATTAGCATGTGTATTATGTTTCTTTCTCTGCAACAAATCACTTTGAGAGCTGAGGTGGGGGGTGGGAATCCAACGGAGCTATTATGGTCATGGTAGAACAACACAGCAAGCCTTAAAAATGCTGCAGTTTCACATTTCTAAACCTCCTGACAGTCAGTAATTAAAGTAATACCAGGAAAGACACATTTACAAGAGAAAGATAAAACACTGAGCAGCCTTAGCGATTTTTAACCTATGATGTTCAGATAGCTGAAGGTACCTGTGCTGTTACTGACTAGCCTGTCAAAACTAACTCTTAGCTGAACTATTTTTGTTATAGTGTTAAGTTCTTACAAATGCCCACACTCACAAGCAACAAAAAAAGAGAAAAGTGATAGGTCCACAAATGGAAAAAGACTGGAAATCAGTTTCCTCGAAGAAGGAAAGAACAAAACAGTTACTGGTCTGGGCAGTTTACCAGGGCAATGTGCCTCCAGGCACAAATCACTTTCTTCCCTTTGACTCACCTCTCACATCAACCCTCTTTTCCTCTTGGGTACAGCTCAGGTTCAAATATTAAAATAACCTTTGTTACAACATTAACACTTGAAATTCAATACCAAGGCCATTTAAATTCCTTGTACTACTGCAAATAAACTTGTCCCTATTAAGTCACATCGGTAGTAACTAATTTTTTAATCACAGGTTCAGTAAGATTGCTATGACCAAGAGACTGGTATAACAAAGCCAAGTGTAAGGTCCTGCACCTGGGTCAGTGCAAACCCAGGCACACATACAGGCTGGGTGGTGAGTGGATGGAGAGCAGCTCTGAGGAAGAGGACTTGGGGGTATGAGTTGATGAAAAGCTCAACATGAGCCAGCAGTGTGCACATGCAGCCCAGACAGCCAACTGTGTCCTGGCCTGCATCAAGACAAGTGTGGCCAGCAGGGCAAGGGAGGTGATTCTCCCCCTTTACTCTGCTCTCATCAGACTCCACCTGGAGCACAGTGTGCAGTTCTGGAGCCCCCAAGACAAGAAGGACATGGAACTGTTGGACTGAGTCCAGAAGAGGGCCATGAAGACAATCAGAGGGCTGGAGCAGCTCTGCTATGAGGACAGGCTACAAGAGTTGAGGCTCTTCAGTCTGGAGAAGAGAAGGATTTGAGCAGACCTTATAGTGGCCTTCCAGTATCTGAAGGGAGCCTACAGGAAGGAAGGGGAGGGACTGTTTACAAGGTCTTGTAATGTCAGGACGAGGGGGAATGGGTTTAAACTGGAAGAGGGGAGATTTAGACTGGATGTTAGGAGGAAGTTCTTTACAGTGAGGGTGGTGAGACACTGGAGCAGGTTGCCCAGAGAGGTTGTGGCTGCTTCCTCCTTGGAGGTGTTTAAGGCCAGGTTGGATGAGGCCTTGATTAACCAGCTCTAGTGGGAGGTGTCCCTGCCTACCGAACAGGGGTTGGAGCTAAATGATCCTTGAGGTCCCTTCCAATCTAGACCATTCTATGATTTTATGATTCTAAGACAAGATATGAATCACAGAATCACAGAATGAGTCAGGGTTGGAAGGGACCACAAGGATCATCTAGTTCCAATCCCCCTGCCATGCCCAGGAACACCCTACCCTAGATCAGGCTGGCCACAGCCTCATCCAGCCTGGCCTTAAACACCTCCAGCAATGGGGCCTCAACCACCTCCCTGGGCAACCCATTCCGGGCTCTCACCACTTTCACGCTGAACAACTTCCTCCTCACAGCCAGTCTGAATCTCCCCACCTCCAGCTTTGCTTCATTCCCTGTGCCTACCTGATAGCCTAAAAAGTCCTCCCCCAGCTTTTTTGTAGCCCCCCTTCAGATACTGCAAGGCCACAAGAAGGTCATCTGGGAGCCTCCTCTTCTCCAGACTGAACAGCTCCAACTCCTTCAGCCTGTCCTCATAGCAGAGCTGCTCCAGCCCTCTGAGCATCCTCATGGCCCATCTCTGGACACGCTCCAGCACAGCCACATCCTTCTTGTAGTGAAGGCTCCGGTAACTGGATGCAGTACTCCAGCTGGTGTCTCAGCAGAGCAGAGTAGAGGGGAGAATCACTTCCCTCGACCTGCTGGCCACACTTCTCCTGATGCAGCCCAGGATCCTTGTTCTACTCAAAAGTCTTGTGGGTTTTTTTTTTTTTTTTTTGGGTTGCTCGGTTATTTTCCAAGACCCTAACACCTTTCAAAATTCAGGTTTTCAAATTTGCCTTCACAAAAAGGAAAGGCTGTTTTTTTCTGATAGAAATAGATACAGAACTCTCGTAGTCCACTCATTTCTGTGGACAGTTTTCAGAAAAACATATCCACTATAAGATCAGAATCAGACTGTAAGAAAATATAAACAGAAAGAATGAGCCTGGAATCAAAATACTTTTGGTTTATGACTGTTGAAAATAAATTCATATTTTGGGAGACTCAGCTCTTTTAAACTTGGTCTTAATTCAAAGGTTTTCATTATTCTTTCACCTTTTTGTTTGTCAAATTATACTACTACACTGCACTTCTAGTATCATACCACACTTTATGATGAAGTTTGAGATGTGTGTTACTTCCTTTCAGAAGCCAGAATGTCACTTATGGGATCACAGGATGTTAGGGCTTGGAAGAGACCTCTGGAGATCAAATGATATTAGGGGTGGGAAGGGACCAGAGGAGATCAAATCCAACCCCCCTACCAGAATGGGATCATAGAATCTAGTGCAGATCACACAGGAACACATCCAGACAGACCTTGAAAGTCTCCAGACGAGGAGACTTCGCAATCATAGAATCAAGCAGGTTAGAAGAGACCTCCAAGATCATCCTGTCCAACCTAACACCCAGCCCTAGCCAGTCAACTAGACCATGGCACTAAGTGCCTCAGCCAGGCTTTTCTTGAACACCTCCAGGGACAATGATTCAACCACCTCCCTGAGCAGCCCATTCCAATGCCAATCTCTCTCTCTGGCAACAACTTTCTCCCAACATCCATCCTAGACCTCCCCCAGCACAACTTGAGGCTGTGTCCCCTTGTTCTATTGCTGGTTGCCTGACAGAAGAGAACAACCCCCACCTGGCTACAGCCTCCCTTCAGGTAGTTGTAGACAGCAATGAGGTCTGCCCTGAATGGTCTCTTCTCCAGATTAAACACCCCCAGCACCCTCAGGCTCTCCTCACAGGGTTTGTGTTCCAGGGCTCTCACCAGCTTTGTCGTCCTTCTTTGGACATGTTCCAGCACCTCAACATCTCTCTTGAATTGAGTTGCCCAGAACTGGACACAGTACTCAAGGTGTGGCCTGATCAGTGTTGAGTACAGGGGCAGAATAACCTCCCTTGTCCCACTGGCCACACTGTTCCTGATGCAGGCCAGGATGCCATTGGCTCTCTTGGCCACCTGGGCATACTGCTGCCTCATGTTCAGCTACTATCTACCAGTACCCCCAGGTCCCTTTCTTCCTGGCTTCTCTCCAGCCACTCTGTCCCACTCTCTGGGAATTCTATTCCAGTGCTCCATGACCCTTACAGTAAAGGAGTTCTTCCTCATGTTGAGGTGGAACTTCCTGTGGTGTAGTTTACATCCGTTGCCCCTTGTTCTATCACAGGGCACAAGAAATAGAAGCTGTTCCTGTCCCTTCCTTCCTGACACTCTGCCCTCAGATATTTATAAACATTTATTAAATCCCTTCTGTCTTCTCTCCAGATGAAAAAAGTCCCAGGTCCCTCAGCCTTTCCTCATGAGGCACGTGCTTATGATCAAATAAGTGCCAATAGAAGGGACTACTGAGATAGTATATTGAAGCTTTTTCTCTATCTAGGCAATCGAGCCAACCACTGTATTTGTTTCTCTGACACAAACTGAAATAAAACAATAAAAGGCATTGAGCCATAAATTACTGCAATTCTCTTTCTTCCAGACAGTAAAAGAAGTCTCAATTGAGAGCTTTTTTATTAAAAAGTAGGTGTTTGCCCGTGGAGGACCGGCATTTCCGAGACAGAACCAGGGAGTTTACATATCAAAAGTCTTAAAATACTTTGTCCTTCAACTCAGCAAGAAGGGTTGCTGCTTCTGGAAGTTTTATATTGTCTCGTCACTGACTTGAAATATGAAGCTTCAGAGAAACATGGTATGCAGCATTCAGAAAAAACCCACCTCATTTGCAGTTAGTTCCAAGTTTAATATATTCATATTTAACTGAATTAATCAAAACTAAAACTTGTGAAATTTGAGATCTTTTATGTGGACATCATCAAAGATTCCACAGCTTTCTGTATGTTCATAGGATCACAGGATGTTAAGGGGTTGGAAGGGACCCAAGGAGATCACCGAGTCCAACCACCCCGCCACAGCAGGAGCATACTATCTAACACAGATCACAGAGGAACACATCCAGACAGGCCTTGAAAGTCTCCAGAGAAGGAGACTCCACAACCTCTCTGGGGAGCCTGTTCCAGTGCTCTGGGACCCTTACAGTAGAGAAATCCCCCCTTATGTTGAGGTGGAACCTCTTGTGCTGCAATTTACACCCATTGCTCCTTGTCCTATCCCAGGGAGCAAGTGAGCAGAGGCTGTCCCCCCACTCCTGGCCAGCCTTCAGATACTTATAAACATTTATCAAATCCCCTCTCAGTCTTCTCTTCTGCAGACTAAACAGCCCCAGGTCTCTCAGCCTCTCCCCATAAGCCATGCCCTCCCGTCCTCTAATCATTCTTGTAGCTCTCCGCTGGACCTTCTCCAGCAGATCCCTGTCCCTCTTAAACTGGGGAGCACAAAACTGGACACAGTATTCAAGATGAGGTGTCACCAGGGCAGAGTAGAGGGGGAGGAGAACCTCCCGTGATCTGCTGGACACACTCCTCCTAACATGTCCAGGAGGGGTGTGTCCAGGAGTGTGTCCATTTTGCAAGATTAGGAGCCAGTGCACTTACCTAAAATGTCTTCTCAACTCTGAGTTTAGTATATTGGTTCTTACACCAGTTCTAGAAGTATTTCAGGGAGGCTACTACATAAACAGTAGTTACTGCTTCCTCAAGGAAAGCAGCAGAGGAGGGGGTTCAGATCTCTCTCTGGTGAGGGGCATGGACATGAGAAAATGTCACAAAACTATGCTGAGGTTGGATGTTAGGAAAAGATTCTCTAGAAAGAGTAATTGGTGACAAGAACAGACTCCCAGAGAAGTGGTCATGGCATTAAGCTTGTGACAGTTTAAAGCGCATCTGGACATCATATTTAGTTGCAGGGTTTAGTTTTAGGTAGCCTTATGAGGAGCAGGGAGTTGGACTCAATAATCCTAACGGGTCCTTTCCAACATGAGATATTCTGTGCTTTTATATGAGTATTTACAACTTCATGAAGTCTTGCAAAACCAGAAGTATTTTATTAACATGTATGGAGTTTAAAGTATTTGACCAATTTTACTATTTTTCAAGTAGAGATATGGGCCATGACACGATAACAACCTGCACTATGCATTGTACCTACTGTCAGTTACAGTCTGCTCTCCACTACAGGTGAACACCCACATTTGTTCTCATCTAACACACAGGTTTTATATATAATAATCTACAGAATCAGAGAACAATTCAAGTTGGAAGGGATGAGTAGAAGCCTTCCAGTCCAACCTCCTGCTCAAAGCAAGGCCAACTTGAAAGTCTGATCCCATTGGTCAGGATTTTACCCAGATGAACTTTGAATCCAAAGAGTGATCCCATAATCTCAGTGATCCATTAGTTACAATGCCTTGCTATCCATGCAAAAAAAAAAAAAATTGTTGTTGTTGTTTGCTCTTTTCCTCAGACCCAGCTGAAATTTCTCCTATTGCAACATGTGGCTGTTGCCTGTAGCCCTTTTCTTTGTGCATCCCTGCTGACCTCCATGACAACTATCATGACTGCCACGACACACTGCTGACTCAGGTGGAAATTACAGAATCACAGTATCATTTAGATTGGAAAGCATCTCTTAAAACCACCTTGTCAAACAGAATTGGTTTGACCAACAAGCCAACACCAACCACTTGGTTTGACCAACAAGTAAGGTTGGCTAGAACAGGTTGTCCAGGAACATGTCTGGTCAGGTTTTTAATATCTCCAGGGATGGAGACTCCACAACCTCTCTGGGTATCATATGCCCATAGTCAGTCACTTTCACAGTGCAACAGTGTTTCCTGGTGCTCAGACAAAACTGAATGTGTTTTCACATTAAATCCATTGCTTCTTGCCTTGTCACTGGGCACTACTAATAAAAATCTAGCTCCTTTGTCTTCACTCCCTCTCATCTGGTATTTACATCTAATACTAAATTGTAACCAGAAATTGCCCACTGGAGAGTTACTTCTTCCCAGGAGCATCAGGCTGCATTTACTTCTTTTGAACATGTGTGAAATTCCAGTTGACCTACTCCCCCACTTGTCAAGCCATATATACACATATAAGATTTGCATCCGTAGCATTAAGTCCATTTCTTGCAGGTCGCTTTCTCGGTCTTGCTACTTGAAGAACTTCATTCAGCTAAGTTAGATCCAAGGGACTTCATGTAAAATGCAGTAGAAGTGATTTTACAGGCTTTTATGATTTAAAACCAGTCAGTAGATTTAGAGGTCAAACAGCCCACTTTGCTATATAATACAGAGTATCTGCAGGCAAAGTGAACCTGAGAAGATATATTTCTGCCAGTAAACATCAATCTCCCAATCTCCTATTTTCAGGTAATTCAAATTTGAGTTTTTGCTGGGAACCTAGGTTATCACTGTTCTTGGCAGATGTTACTGTATGTTGTGGAGCTTTTGTTCCTATAAAGTGGCCTTAGATGATAAACTCCCTCTTATGTAAAATTAATGATAATTTAGGTCATTGGAGACTGCCCCAGGATAGCTCTTCTCTTCAGTGGCATATCAGCAATGATCATTGATAAGTACCTTTTCAGGTGTTCCTAAAAGAGGACATGATTGTGTCTTTGCTAACACTGTAGCAAATTGAAATCCTCTCACCAGGTTTCAAAAAAAATAGGAAAGGAGGAATCTTTAAAAAAAATAAAATCTTTGTTTATGAATGAGAAGAAAACAGAAGTGCCAAATATATCCTTATCAAGTATTACATTTGACTTATAATCTAATAATAGCATCTATGACTCTACAGTAAAATAATTGTATTAGTAAACTTTTATTAAAAAACTTACAAGTTTCTCAGGTCTAATCTTAATATGGCTTAATTACATTTGTATGCTACTTTTTTGGTGGGTTTGGTAGGTCTTTCTAAGTCCTTTACAACACAACAACTACTACATAATCATGAGACAAATTTATAGAGGTTAATTAGTACAGCAATGAGCTATGAAATATTCGATTTCATACAAAGCACATTGAAGTACTGCAATAG
Organism: Tricholaema leucomelas; assembly: GCA_013400475.1. Classification (NCBI taxonomy): domain Eukaryota; kingdom Metazoa; phylum Chordata; class Aves; order Piciformes; family Lybiidae; genus Tricholaema lacrymosa; species Tricholaema leucomelas. Next base: position 49,218 of record WAAF01007049.1, read on the forward strand.
CTTCTGTCTTCTTAATAGCCTAAACTAAAAAGACTTGCACAAGTAATTTAAAAAACTCTGCTTAAAAAAGATATTTCATGCAAGGGATCTTTCATATTTGTAGAAAGTAGATGCAGGTATAAGAGTTGCTTATGCTGTTCATCATGTCCAATATGATAGTATCGTTTTCACATACTGCAGTTTCATCCTGCTCTCTTTCCCATGAAGCTCATCTGACCCAGTGCAGATGTTTACAGCATGGATAAGATATAGCTGAACTAGTTGAAGAAATTCCTGTTTGAGTCATCAGTGAAAATACACCAATGAAAAGAAGTGATTCTTTTGTTTTAGACATTGACTTTAGGATGAGATGAATCACAGCCTAGGAATGCTAAGATTTTTCTTTGCTACTAGGAGGCTTTACAATGGCTAGCTTAGGGGTAGGTAGGTAGCTGCATTTAGTCATAAAGTCTGTCTGCAATGTTATTTAGATTGTCAATTCTCCAAGGACCATGAATCCTCAGCACTACCACAGTAAAAAGAAGCAGCATTTTCAAAATAACATTATTAACCCAGTATAAGAAATAGCCAAAGCTTGCTCTATAACCTGGTCAACTCCCCCTACTTTTTAACTTTGAATTAAAGCAAAAGGCTTTGGGGGGAAAAAAAAGTTATTGCCACCATCTGGTCACATTTCATGAATTTTAGACCATCTGTTTTTGGCAAAGGCTCCCAGAGCTTAGATTCCAGTGCTGAGATCATGAAAGATCCAGAATTTTATTCCAAGCCTTTCTGGCTAAATGGCCTTTTTAAAGCATCAGCTGGCATCACAACTGACAGACGGGTGGCAGTCTCTGTGAGAGACAGAAGTCCTTGTGCTTTCAGTCCATAATGAAAGAAGATAAGCAAGCAGTTTGTTGGTTCTTGAGAGATGTACTATCATGTATTTGGGAGCCAAAACAAGTAACTTGTGTGCTAATCTCAGGAGCTACAGTGATAAGACTACTCTGGAGGTTACTCAGAACATAGAGCATAGCCATGACATTCTCATAGAGAAAAAAAATGTTGGGAAACTGCAGCAATCACATCTTGCTCCCGCAGTCAAGCAAGTCTACAAATTGCCATGACTATTTAGCAATGGCTCTGTAGTTTGGGAAGCCTTAGTGCCCTTAATGTATACAACCAATATGTAAAGTGCTTCAGCCATGAAGATATGAAGACCAAGCGAAAAAAGACTTTCTTGATGATATTTACCTGTTTCCTCCCCCTGTCCACATCTTGCCTTTTGTACTAAATTAAACAACTGATACAAAGATGGCACCAGCAAATGCCCCTTTATACAGGACTCAGCTAACCTTAAGTGACCTAGAATTATAGAATTGTCAGGGCTGGCAGGGACTTCAAAGATAATCTAGCTCCAACCACCTTGCCATGGGCAGGGACACCTTACACTAGATCAGGTTGCTCAGAGTCCCATCCAGTCAGACCTCAAAACCTTCAAGGGATGGGGCTTCTACCACCCTCCCTGGGCAATCTCTTCCAGTGTCTCACCACCCTCACAGTAAAGAATTTCTTCCTAACATCCAATCTGAATCTATCCACTTCTAGTTTTGCTCCAATCCCCCTAGTCCTATCACTACTTAAAGAATTTTTCCTACCTTAGTATGACTCTTGTCATGTCACTTACCTACTCTGACCCCATGGAGGACCTAGTTGGCACTGGATCCATACAGAATAATGTATCATAATAACGATAATAATAATAACGCATTTTGTTTTCCAACATCTATAATGAGTTAGTTTTTACCTGAGTCTTCCATCCTCTGCTGCAGCTCCTCCTGGTATAATCTTAGTAATGAATATCCCAGGATCATCCCCGATGTGTGGGTTATCTGTTCCTCCAGCAATACTGAACCCCAGGCCAGAATTCCCCTGAAAAATACATTAGAAAAGGTAAATGTATCACCAGATGTTGGATTTCTACAGAATTTCTTTGCAGCACAGGAATAAATTATCCTTTCTTCTTAAAGAAAGCACTTTACTTGGCAACTCCATATCTGAAGGCAGGTGACTCAGTCAAAAGAAATTAATTGTGAGCTAAAGAACAGAGGCTGTGAAACACAGATTTCCCAGAGTTAATGGCAGAGTTAATGGATGCTGCTGCAGAATCACGATTTGACCTAAATTTAATTGTGTTCAAAAGCAGTTCAATAAATTAGCATCTGAACTCCAATATGAATTTATGCAAGTCAATGAGAGCTGGAGGCTAAAAACACTTCAGAGCTTTGAAAAGAGATTTTAAACCTTACTGCTCTCTGTAAACAGCAACGGTGAATAACATTTAGCATTTTAGTACACTATTTTCTGTTGAATTCATTGCTCAAATTCACATATTTAAAAAAAAACAGCAGATACACTAAACAAAGAGCATTTCTTTCAACTTACTGATTTGCCAGGATGAAATGTTTGAAAGACAAATTATAAGATCTCAATCCTACTTAATGCTTTTAGTACTAGTGAGTGTGTCACGAAAGAGAAACAGCCACATAGAATCAACCAGGTTGGAAGAGACCTCCAACATCATCCAGTCCAACCTAAGATCCAGCCCTATCCAGTCAACTAGACCATGGCACTAAATGCCTCAGCCAGGCTTTTCTTGAACACCTCCAGGGATGGTGACTCCACCACCTCCCTGGGCAGCCCATTCCAATGCCAATCACTCTCTCTGGCAACAACTTCCTCCTAACATCCAGCCTAGACCTCCCCCAGCACAACTTGAGACTGTGTCCCCTTATTCTATTGCTGGTTGCCTGGCAGAAGAGATCAACCCCGACCTGGCTACAGCCTCCCTTCAGGAAGTTGTAGACAGCAATGAGACCACCCATGAGCCTCCTCTTCTCCAGGCTAAACAGCTCCAGCTCCCTCAGCCTCTCCTCATAGGGTTTGTGAACACATACGTACACTTGCAAATTAACAACCCCAGCTCCCTCAGCCTCTCCCCATAGGGTTTGTAGACACATATGTACACTTGCAAATTAACTCCCTGTTTTTCACACAAAATTCTACTCGTTCTTTAAAGTGTGTGTTAATCATTGCATTTTTCTGTATAAATGAAGATTAAGCTAATATTAGGTTATTACATTTTTCTGTATAAACTAACATGTGAATTTCTTTTTTTTTGTAGAAAGGGAACTGGGGGTACTGGTAGATAGTAGCTGAACATGAGGCAGAAGTGTGCCCAGGTGGCCAAGAGAGCCAATGGCATCCTGGCCTGCATCAGGAACAGTGTGGCCAGTAGGACAAGGGAGGTTATTCTGCCCCTGTACTCAATGCTGGTCAGGCCACACCTTGAGTTCTATGTGTCCAGTTCTGGGCTCAATTCAAGAGAGATGTTGAGGTGCTGGAGCGTGTCCAGAGAAGGATGACAAAGCTGGTGAGAGCCCTGGAACACAAACCCTATGAAGAGAGGCTGAGGGAGCTGGGGGTGTTTAGTCTGGAGAAGAGGACATTCAGGGCAGACCTCATTGCTGTCTACAACTACCTGAAGGGAGGCTGTAGCCAGGTGGGGGTTGTTCTCTTCTGCCAGACAACCAGCAACAGAACAAGGGGACACAGTCTCAAGTTGTGCTGGAGGAGGTCTAGGATGGATGTTAGGAGGAAGTTCTTGCCAGGGAGAGTGATTGGCATTGGAATGGGCTGCCCAGGGAGGTGGTGGAGTCACCGTCCTTGGAGGTGTTCAAGCAAAGCCTGGCTGAGGCACTTAGTGCCATGGTCTAGATGACTGGATAGGGCTGGGTGCTAGGTTGCACCGGAGGATCTTGGAGGTCTCTTCCAACCCGGTTGATTCTACGATTCTATGGGAGACTAAGGTTTAAGACTTCCCTGTGCATAAGCAAGGTCTTAAAATGCAGTGTAACACTTGATCACTTATGTCTTTCACATTCCAAAGTATTTTTATGATGATGCAATTTGGCTTTTCCAAGTGATATAATCCTGTTGATATTAGAGAGTGTGCACACTACTGCAAACTAAACACATTCAACACACTAAAAATACTTTTTTTTCTTATTTCATCAACTTCTCAAATTTCTGGGGGTTTGTTTTCTTCCTTGGTGCTTGTGGACAGGTGTCCAGTTCAATCCTAGTGAGAAGAATTACTAATAGAAATGGCAACTACATACTTTTTATTTAAATCAAATTCTATTTCTTCATTCTTGAACTGTAATTCAATTAGTAAGTCAGGCAGGGAAGTCATTTTGCTTGTGAAAGAGTGCATCCTGCTTGCTTCTGTGTATGCTGGAGTACTGCATCCAGTCACCAAATTCTATACTTGATAAGGGAAGAGGAAGAGTAGGGTAGCAAGGAAAAACCTGGACATAAGTTTTAGTTGGTTAGGAAACAAAACCAGCTATATAATTACTAAAAAAATGTGTGCCTGAACAGCTGTAAAAACTCTCATCACAGTTTGCCTGTGATGTGGAGTGTGCTCAGCTGTTAGAGTTCTCCACCTAAAGTGCATTCTTAGCAGGAAATAATTTCTGAAAAGGTTTCACACTTTCCCAGCACTCTGTGCCTCCTACCATACTTTCTTCCATTAATGTATTACTGCTAAAAAAATGTAGCAATGCTGACTGTGGTAAAACTGCTACAGACATCTCAGAAGCGGCAACGATACCCCTTGACATTTACCCATAAATGTGCATCTGCTGTACTGCAAGACTGTTCTGATTCTGCCCCTTAGAAATCACATTTTAGAAGAACAGGGCTCCACTTGTCACCGGCACTTTGGTATCCAGAAAATTTCAAGCTATTTTTCTGGCTGCAGCCCTTGACTTGATCAACAGGATCTACAAGCTGTCAGACACTAGCTGCCTCAGCTAGGTATAGCCCTGCAAGGCTTTCCTGTGCCAGAAACTGCACTGTAAAAGCTAAAAGTAATTACACACTTCCCCCCACGCCTCCCCCCAACCATGGCTCTTGAAGGGCAATGTGGAAATATCTTCTCCCTTTGTACTTCAGATCGTGGCCAACAAGGCTATGAAACATGGCTACAGTTATTCACGGATAGGCTCTTTGAAGAATCTTGGGTTGAAAAATAATGCAACAGGAACATCCTGGTTAAAAGCTACTGCGTCTTACTTCTGAGCAGCAATCCTGATGTACAGATCTCTCACCTCGTGCTCTGTCATACTAGTGTGCAGATTCACCAGCATATGGCTGTAAGATTACAAAACTCATTGTAGTTGATGAGCTGTAAACTCCAATTCCAATTAAGTACTGTCTGCTGGTGCAACACCTCCAGAACCTTTCTGCAAAGGTTAGCTCCTCAACCTTTACTTTTTGTATGTCCCTTGTGCCCATCCCAGAAATAAGTGTTAATTATCTTTGCAGCTTTTCTGTCTCCCTGTCATTTCGTGTTAACTGATGAAAATGTCTGCCTTCCCTCAGCCCAAAACAACAGCTGAGCCATGGCTTAGCCGCTGTATTTTCCAAGGTGGAACACTGACGCTTTCTCATGTGCTGATTCTCACGTTTGGGAGTGGTTGCCCATAAATATCTCTCAAGTTAATTCACTGCCCTCTTTCTATTCCAAGATGGATGCTTACAAAGCAAGTTAACAATGAGTTCAGAGGCCTGGTGACAACATAGATAAAAGCTTAATAAGAACTAATAGCAGCTGATACCGAGGAGAAAAGGTGTAAAGCACCAGAAGTTTTCTTCCTTTGGGATACTACAGTGATACTTTTGAATGGAGGTTCATATGTATATCTAAAGATGGCTTGCTTCCTTTGTTTCAGGATGAAAAGGAAGGATGTAGACATGCTGGAGTGTGTCTAGAGAAGGGCCACGAGGATGCTCAGAGGGCTGCAGCAGCTCTGAGGACAGACTGAAAGAGTTGGGGCTGTTCAGTTAGGAGAAGAGGAGGCTCCCAGGTGACCTTCTTGTGGCCTGCCAGTATCTGAAGGGGGCTTACAAAAAAGCTGGGGAGGGACTTTTTAGGCTCTGAGGGAGTGAGAGGACTAGGGGGAATGGAGCAAAGCTGCAGGTGGGTAGGTTCAAACTGGCAGTGAGGAGGAAGTTGTTCAGCATGAAAGTGGTGAGAGCCTGGAATGGGTTGCCCAGGGAAGTGATTTAGGCCCCATACTTGGAGATGTTTAAGGCCAGGCTGGATGAGGCTGTGGCCAGCCTGATCTAGGGTAGGGTGTTTCTGGGCATGGCAGGGGGATTGGAACTAGATGATCCTTGTGGTCTCTTCCAACCCTGACTCATTCTATGATTCTATGAGTCTTCAACAGAAGAGATTTAGTCAAAAATCCCAAAACATAGGTGGGAGACAAAAGCTCTGATAAAGTTAGTAGGTCTGAGACTTAAATGGCACTACTCAAACATCATTATTGCACGTCCAAATACATAAGGGTCCAGATCCATATAATTTTATGGTCAATTCACATTAGCTAAATTATCTCATGACCTAAATCTTGCCATCTCTTTGTCCAAGTTCTCAATTGCTACTGTTGTAAAATCCTCACATAATTAGTTACTGGCTATACAAGGAAGATTTACATAAAATTACTCAGCACTAGAGATGTGAATGCATTTTCCTAATTGTTAGTTTAGTTTCTTAGGAGCTTCCCTGCCTTGTGTTGCAGAGTTTCAGTCATGCACACAGTCTGACAAAAGACTTGGCATAGTATGACATGCCCTGTTTGTCATTAAAAACATGTTGCCTCAGCTTCCTCCTATTCACATTGGATATCTCTTAATTCTCACAGTTTTACCATCAAGCTCAAGTTTCTCTCTTGGCTCAGCTTTACTTTTGAAACAGAGAAACTTTGATCAAACTATCAAATCAAAATAATTTCTTCCAGCCTATCCCTGGAGGCCTCTTTCCTGTTCTCCTCTGAAGGGAAGGTCAATACTTCTTAGTGTTTATTACACAAGCCTGCCTCCTTTATGCCTTTCTCAGACAGGGCTTCGCACCTCCAAAAAGATCAGTTGAGTTCTTTATAGCTTGGCTGAACAGGGAAGAGACCTGTTTGAAATTCTTCTGGTCCTGGAGGGGCAACAACCTCCAACAGAGACACGATATCACTTCAGATGACTGGTGTCATATCTTCTGTGAACACAAACACAAGGCTGAGAGTCAGAACAAGATGATGGATGATTCACATGGCAGGGGGGGGAAAATAAAACTTGCTAGTTCTGGTCGGCTCCAGTCTCTTCCCTCAAGACTTGTTAGATCACCAACATAAAGGTCACAAAAGTAAAGTAAGAATCCTCAGAAGGTAATGGTGTTGGGTTAGCCAGCAGGCCATGAGATCCATTCTTCTTACTTAGTCCATCTTCCTTTCTTCTCATTTACACACCACTATGAGCAGCCATAGAACAGGCTACATCTTCATAGTTTGCAGCATTTTTATGTTGCCAAAAAGTAATCTTCAGAAGTGGTCCACTGACTACCTTGCAAACTGTTAAATCAACATTGAGAACTTCTGAAGTTATTTCTCCACATTTTCCCATTTTTCTCCCACTTCTACAGATGTTTTTCTCCTTATCGTGTCTCATTTTTAACTTCTTTTTCTGTTCAAGAGCTGCATTTTGCCTTAGAGGAGAGCACGATTATGAGTGATGTAAAGTCATTCAGTCTGCAACAAAATCATGGAGGAAGCTAAGCCATGAAGCAGAAATGAGATCAAAAGTCCTCATCAAGAGCAGGCTGAGTCTTCCCTGTATAAGGGCCAAGTGATTTGTACTTTAGTGTACTAAACAGGAATACCACAATCACATAGAAGCTATTGACCATTTTAGACTTTGTCCTTTGCATTATTCTGATCAGTAAAGTGACAGCAGAACTCACAAAGACACTTTTTGAATGGCTTATTTACTTCAGTGCTCCTAAAAGAATTTCTGACAATCTTCTGAAGTGACATGATTTTGAGAAGCTCTCTGACATTTAAGTCAGGGAAAAAAAAAAAAACATAGATGTGAGCTTCATAAAATTCACTTAACTGTTGCTGCAACCTCACCCTGTCATGGCAGCATACCAGGAAGCCTGTTTAACAGAGTTCATCAGTCAGCAAAAAGCACAAGACAGAAGTTGAGAGCTGTTTCAGGTTACAACTTATACTCCCACAACCCTCTATTACTGAAATTAGGGGGTGGTTTTGTTTGTTTTGGGTTTTTTTTTTTACTTACAGTTTTAAGGAAACCATTTTGCTTAGTTGGTAAGGAGTGGAAGTGAGTGTTAAGTTGTCATGTGCTAATAAATAAATAATAGTATGTAAATAAAAGAATTGACACCATTCAAGCCTGCAATGCTTTCCAATGGTTTCAAGGGTTTTGTCCAAGTAAGAACATTGAGTTTCCATTGTATAAGAATGTTTTCTTGCTCCACGGTAAACTTAAACCCACAGCATCACAGAAATGTATGGTAACTCTTCCCTAAGGCCCTAAGAAAGCCTTTTTATCAGTAAATAGATTCATAGAATGGCTTGAGTTGGAAGGGACCTTAAAGATCATCTGGTTCCAACCCCTCCTGCCATGGACTTCCACTAGACCAGGTTAAATAAAAGCAAAGTTAAGAGTGGTCACGGCAGACATGTTTGTGAATGAACCATTCAAGCCCATTCCTGAGACTGTGCAAAAGAGAATTGAAATTTTTGACCCTCACTTTCTTATTGCCATTTCTTTGTGAAAATATTAATTGCTTAGGGAAACAAGGAGACGAGGAAAGGGAAATAATAATATGCATTTGCAAAGTACAAAACAGAATCACACAATTGTCAGGCTTGTAAAGGACCTCAAAGATCAGTTCCAACCCCCCCTGCCGTAGGCAGGGACACCTCACACTAGACCTTTGAGCAAAATTTATAGGAAGAAAAAAGGTTAATTAGATAATAAATAACTTAAGCTGTGATTTGTCATTTTGCATTCATTCTGTTCCACTACAGAAAGTAGAGACTTAAAACAAAATATCTTCTTTTGTCAAACCATATGTTCTTAAACACCAGGATTTTCTGTATTAAAGGACAACTCCAGCTATCAGTATAGGTTGGGGACTGACCTGTTGGAAGACAGTGAAGGGGAAAAGGATCTGGGGGTCCTAGTTGATGGGAGGTTGACCATGAGGCAGCAATGTGCTCTTGCGGCCAGGAGGGCCAATGACATCCTGGGGTGTATTAAAAGGGATGTGGTTAGTAGGTTAAGAGAGCTTCTCCTGCACCTCTACTCTGCCCTGGTGAGGCTGCATCTGGAGTATTGTGTTCAGTTCTGGGCCCTCCAGTTCAAGAAGGCCATAGAACTGCTTGAAAAAGTAGAGCACAAAGCCACAAAGATGATTAAGGGAATGAAAAATTTCTCTTATGAGGAGAGACTGAGTGAGCTGGGGCTCTTTAGTTTGGAGGAGACTGAGAGGTGACCTCATCAATGTTTGTAAATATGTAAAAGATGAGGGCCAGGAGGATGAAGCCAGGCTCTGCTCAGTGATGCCCAATGACAGGACTAGAGGCAGTGGGTGGAAGCTGAGGCATAGGAAGTTCCATACAAAGATGAGGAGGAATTTTTTCCTTGTGAGGGTGCCAGAACACTGGAATAGACTGCCCAGGGCAGGTGTGGAATCTGGAGATATTCAAAACTTGCCTGGATGGGCTCCTGTGTGATCTGGTATAGGTAATCCTGCTGTGCCAGGGATGTTGGATTGGATGACCTTTCAAGGTCCCTTCCAGCCCCTGACATTCTGTGATTCTGTGAAACACAAACTGAAAACATGGCCTATGTTGTTAATTTTTAATAGTGTGCCAAAAATACCTATAATGTTATCTTAAGTTTTTTTTTTTTTTTTCCTGGAGGCTTCCTGCATCCCATAACATCCTTGTAGGTAAACTGAAAAATGAGTCAGATGATTGGATAGAATCATAAAACCAGAATGGTTTAGGTTGGAGGGGACCTCAAAGATCATCTAGTTCCAAATCCCTGCCATAGGCAGGGACACCTCCCATTAGAATAGTTGGAGGCCTATGACCAGTGGTATTCCTCTGAGATCAGTCCAGTTTTGTTCAGTATCTTCATTAATGACCTGGGTGAGGGGACAGAGTGTACCCTCAGCAAGTTCGCTGATGGTGCAGAAATGAGATGGGTGGCTTAGACCCCATCAGGCTGTGCTGTGAGACCTGGACAGGCTGGAGACGTGGGCAAAGGGGAACTTCATGAAATTCAATAAGGACAAGTGCAGAGTGTCACATCTGGGAAGGAATAACAACCAGTACAGTCTAGGGGTGCTGGAAAACAGCTCCATGGAGAAAGACCTTGGACTCCTAGTGGACAGCAAGTTATCATGGAACAGCAATGTGCCCTTGTGGCCAATTAGGCTAGTGGCATCCTGGAGCACATCAAGTAAAGTGTGTCCAGCAGGTCTAGGGAGATTCTCCTCCACCTCTATCCTGCCCTATTAAGACCCCACCTGGAATATTCTATCAAGTTTTGGACTCCTCAGTTTAGCAGAGACCGGGATTTACTGGAGAGGGTCTAAAGGAGAGCTACAAGGGTGACTGGGGAACCTGAATGTCTGAGAGAAGTGGGGCTGTTTAGTCTCTGTTTAGAAGGTTGAGGGGGCATCTTATTAATGTCTATAAATATCTCAGGGGTGAGTGTTAAGATGAAGGTGACAGTTTCTTTTCGGTGGTGCCCAGTGACAGAACAAGGAACAACAGGTATAAGCTGGAAAACAGAAGGTTCCACTTCAATATAAGGAGACACTTATTTACAGTGGGACAAGTTGTGCAGTGTCCTTCTCTAAAGACTGTCAAAACCCACCTGGATGCATTGCCTGTCCTTGGTGATCCTGCTTTGGCAGGAGGGTTAGATTAGATGATTTCTGGAGGTCCCTCCCAAGCCCTAACACTCTGTGATTCTGTGATCCACTCTAAAGTTCGTGGTCAATTTTGTGGAATGCTTTCCTTCCTCACATCTTCTTCAAATGGCTTTAAAGCATGAGTTGCTGCCTACATCTGCAAGTTTTGTCAGAGCAAGCAAGTTTAATCAAGAGAAGGTCCACAGAAAGATAGCTGACTCATTCCTACACTCATGCTTCTTTCTTTCTTTCTTTGCTTTTTCTTGTCATTTTATAACAGGAATTATCCTTCAGCTTTTTAAGGGCACTAATGATCTGAAGATTAAATCTTAAGCTTTCTTTAACCTAAGCAAAGCTGGTTTTCCTCTTATTTATGCTGGTGGTGTTGGCTTAGGAATGAGGCTATTTTTGTTAAAAAGGGTATTTACTTGGTTTTGCTTTTCAAGTCCTTCTGATGCAGCAGACTAATAGAGATGATTCTGCTACTTTGGCTCTGGTGAGACTTCACCTTGGAATACTGTGTCCAGCTATGGGACCCTCCACAAAAGAGAGACATGGACCTGCTGGAGAAGGTCCAGAGGAGGGCAACAAAGATGACCAGGGAACTGAAGCACCTCTCTTGTGAAGACAGGCTGAAAGAATCGGTGCTGTTCATCCTGGAGAAGGGAAGGAACCTTACAGCTATGTTTCATTATGTGAAGGAGACCTGCAGGAAGCTGGGGAAGGACTGTTTACAAGGGCTTGTAGAGACAGAACAAGAGGCACAGGTTTTAAACTGGAGCAGGGTAGCTTTAGTCTGGACATAAGGAGGAAGTTCTTTACAATGAGTGGTAAAATACTGGCACAGGTTGCCCGGGGATGTGTTTGAGGCCGAGGCCCTGTCCCTGGAGATACTAGAGATCAGATTTGATGTGGCCCCGGGAAGCCTGATCTAGTTGGAGGTGTTCCTGCTGACTGTAAGGGGGTTGGATGAGATGACCTTTGAGGTCCAACACAGGACAAGGTTGGACGTGGCACTTGGTGCCATGGTCTAGCCTTGAGCTCTGTGGTAAAGGGTTGGACTTGATGATCTGTGAGGTCTCTTCCAACCTTGGTGATACTGTGATACTGTAACCCAATGCAATCTGTGAATCTGAAGTTGCTGGGAAGATCATTGGGTGCTAAGTACTTCTGAAGACTTTGTTCAATAATAACTTTCTACACAAAGTACTTCTCACCTAAAAAATATAACTCTCGTGTAGCCATCAAACAGTGAGGTGATAGAATTTTGAAGGATTTTCTCTACCTTTCACTTGGCCATGCTTAGTTTAATGGCACTTTTACTGTAGGAATGGTTTGCATGTCACTCAGCAATGCCCAGTTCAACAGCACAGAGCCACACTGCAAACCAAAGTCTATCAAGTGAACCCTTCACAGAATCATAGAATGCTAGGAGTTAGAAGGGACATCTGGAGATCATCAGTTCTAAACTCCCTGCAAATCAGGACCACTTAGGGCAGGTTACACAGGAACATGTCCAGGTGGGCTTTGAAGATCTCCAGAGAAGGAGACACCACAACCTCTCTGGGCAGCCTGTTCCAGTGCTGTCGCCATCACAGTAAAAAGCTTTTTTTTCTCATGAGGAGAATTTCCTGTGACTGAGTTATGTCCATTGCCCCTCATCCTATCACTGGGTATCACTGAAAAGAGACTGGCTTCATCCTTTGGACAGCCATCCCTCAGATATTTGTAGACATTGAGTAGGTCTTTTCTCAGCCTTCTCTTCTCCAGACTAAACAGCCCCAAGTGTCTCAGTCCTTCCTTGAAGAGAGATGCTGCAGTCCCTTACCCATCCTTGCAGGCCTCTGTTGAACTCTCTCCAGTAGCTCTCTGTCCCTCTTGAACTGGGGAGCCCAGAACTGTCCACAATATGCAAAATGCAGTTTCACTAGGGATGAGCAGAGAGGAAGGACAACCTCTCTCTGTCTGCTGGACACACTCTTCTTAATGTAACTGAGTGTACTGAAATGAACAGGTGACTTTGCAATATGTCAAACACTTGCACCTAATTCAGGAATTTGATAGAAAACATTTGTTAAGTCCACACACTTAGGGCTCTAAAAACTGACATGATAAAGGATTCTGCTTTGCAAATCCTTCACCATCTGGCATTTACACAAGCACTGGGTTTGTATTCTGAAGAAAGAGTGGTATGTTCTAATCAGACTCATTTTCTGCCACACAGGATGCAGTTCTTCAGTCATCTCACACCTTACTATTAGACTTTTCTAATCCTGCCACATCTAAACCTGGTTTTAGACCCAGGTCTTTCCAGCAACGTTTTCAGGTATTTGCCCATGCTATACTAGACTGTACTTCTACTGTGTTTTACCAAAAGCTGAAGTTTCCAAAGCCTAAACATCAAAGCAACATTTCTGCCTCATTCAGAGAACAAGGACATTTGCATATTTATCAGAGTGCTGTTGAACTCTTTTGTACTTTCAAATCTACTCAAGAGTAACATAATTCATGAAATTCTCACTTCTCCCACGTATGCTGGCACACTCCCCAGAGTCAGAGTTTTGAGACTCCCTAGTTATATTATGCTCCATATGGTACAGATTTTCATCTCTCATGATGCCATTTGTTGTTTTCAAGCCCCTTATCAGGTTCAGCACATTCTTTACAGCACCACAATACACATGACTACAAAGGTTTCAACTATGATTGCTTCCTATGCTTACTCTCACTTGTTATCTGTGAAGTGATATTGTTCTCTCATCTCTACCCAGAAGTACACCATTCAAGGAGGTCCACTGGATTTGGTTTTTCATAAGACCTTTGAAATCCACAATGCTGTAAAGCAGGAAATCCAGACAAGGAATGAAACCCTTACCAAAGCAAAGTAATCACAGAACCCTAGAGGTTAGGAGGGACCTCCAGAGATAACCAGGTCCAACCTCCCTGCCAAGCAGGATCCCCTAGGGTAGCTCGCATAGGAATGCATCCATGCGGCTTTTGAAAGTCTCCCGAGAATCAGACTCCACAACTCCTCCAGGCAGCCTGTTTCAGTGCTCTGTCACCCATGCTATAAAGAAGTTACTCCTCTTTAAAAATGCTGCTGTGCCACAGAATCACAGAAACATTCAGGTTGGATAAGACCTTTGGGATCACCAAGTCCAATTGATAATCCTATTCTACAAGGTTCACCCTTAAACCATATCCCCAGGCAGCACATCCAAACACATCCTGGGCTGGTGATTCAACCACCTCCCTGGGCAGCCCATTCCAGTGCTGAGCACTCCATGAAAAAAATGTTTCCTACGTCCAGTCTAAACCTACCCAGTTGCAGCTTGAGGCCATTCCCTTTTGTTCTATCACTAATTATCTGTGAGAAGACACCAGCACCAACCTCAATCTCTAGAGATACATACAAAGAGATATATAGGAATTCTTCTCAGGTTTGGTTTTTACTAATGTATCTCTGTTGAGCTCACATTAACAGCTACTGAGATGTAACAAACATAATGCCTGCTTTTTTTTTCCTGCATGATGTTTGTCATACTTCAGTATTCTCTGTCAGGACAGTCTTTCTCAGCATCATGTGAGCATATGACCTTGCCTATTCTGTCTCAGAATGAAAAGTTAGCAACATATGTCCTCTCTTACTAAGCTACATGCAATGAAAGCAAACAAATGTCACAGAAAACAGTCTGATCAGTAGCCAAAAAATAATATGGGAGAAAACTAAATATCCAAAATGTTTCATCAAAACACAAATGGATGTTCTTTGGAGGAGGGAAATGCTGCTTCTGGGGCCTGAAATGCTTCATTTCATGAAAAAAGATCTGCCTGTCACATCGTGTTACATCAGGCTAGCATCAGACTTCTCATCAAACAGACTTTTCAGGAAAAGTGGAAAAAAAAAACAGAACAAGGAAAGGAGAACATCCACTAACTGGTAATAGTATTAGATATAAGGGCTGGGAACAAATAGGAGCAAAAGTAAAACACTAACAAGAATTGAAGGGATTACAAAGCTTACTCAAGGGACAGGCTACTTTGAAAACTTTGACATGAGCATCACTGAAGATTTTGCAATGCAATTATCTGCAAAAACTGAGGAAATTAAGGCATGCTGAAATGTAACTCTGTGACAGAAGTAGACAATCATGTTCTGTACAAGGACTTAGGGAACAAACTTGATTTCACTGACTCTATGGAAACCAACGGGGTTTAACCACATAATGTTAGCAATTAAAAGTAAAGAAGAAAACTCCCACTGATGACCTCAGCTCCTCTCTAAAAGATGACACCTCTCATCTTTTTCTGCTGGTAGTATAGTGCTATGAAAGCCCCCATGGGTGTATTGAGGCTGTGTAGAAATTCCATGATTAAACTAGTTTGCAGCTCTAAGGCTTTAGCCTGGAAAACTGCTGTGTACCTCAATGGGTTTATTTGGATGGATGTCACAAGCACTATAGCATTGCTTTGTAAAGCACTTAGGGGAATTTGAGACTCCTGAAGTATTAAAGGTGCTGGAATAAGCCCAAGTTCTAAACCACTGTCTAAGCTATTGTTCTTCTCCGTTCGACTGTAATATTCACAGATATGATTTGAGTCTATTTAGTTGTTCTCATCTTGCAATTTGTGGGATTTTTAGCACATTCTTAACATATTATAGCCCACTATTTGCTTTTTTTTTTTTTTTTCAGTTCTATTTCTTTACCAGAGTGCACAGGTGGTTCATCATTCAGATGAAAACTCTGGGATACTTATATCTGTTATGAGATATGATAATCTTTGCTTTCCAACTCTTATTCAATTCCGCATCAAAAGAAATGCATGAGTAAAACTCTTCATTTGCTTCCTTATTCAAAATCATGATCTCTAGGGCATGTAATCTGGAAGAAAAAAAATAGACTGTTAATGAACCAAAAGGCCCTTAAGGCTTTGAAGATGAAGCACAAATCCTAAAGGTAAATGACCGAGATCTCTTTCTGTTGCATCACTTAACTTGCCATCACTGCCCTACTCCAGTGGCTACGCACACAGAGCTTAGCTTAGCTTTCTCTTTTAATACACATTAAAGGAAGCTTTTGAAGCACTGTACTCCCTGTAAGTAACACTTAAGACTTCTTTTAGGCCTCATAATGCTCATCTATGGATTTCACTGAGAGGAAATACAAAGGATAAATAACATGAAATGTAATTCATTCTTTGTTTCTCACAAACACACAACTATATAACATTTTTCTTTTCAGCGTATTATGCTGACCCTATTTTACTGTAACATTTCTGTGTCCATTTTGTTTCTTATTCTTAGTAAGTCTGACTAGCTATTACCCTGAGCCATATTACATATCTTCACAGGACCACAGGATACTAGGGTTTGGAAGGGACCCAAGGAGACCATCAAGTCCCTTCACAGGACCACAGGATACTAGCGTTTGGAAGGGACCCAAGGAGACCATCAAGTCCAACCCCCCCTGCCACAGCAGGACAATACTATCTAACACAGATCACAGAGGAACACATCCAGATAGGCCTTGAAAGTCTCCAGAGAAGGAGACTACACAACCTCTCTGGGGAGCCTGTTCCAGTGCTCTGGGACCCTTACAGTAAAGAATTTCCCCCTTGTGTTGAGGAGGAACCTCTTTTACTGCAACTTACACCCATTGCTCCTTGTCCTATCCCAGGGATCAAGTGAGCAGAGCCTGTTGCCCCACTCCTGGCAGCCTTCAGATACTAATAAACATTTATCAAATGTCCTCTCAGGCTTCTCCAGACTAAACAGCCCCAGGTCCCTCAGCCTCTCCTCATAAGCCATGCCCTCCAGTCCTCCAGTCATCCTCCTAGCCCTCCGCTGGACCCTCTCCAGCAGATCCCTGTCCCTCTTAAACTGGGGAGCACAAAACTGAACACAGTATTCAAGATGAGGTGTCACCAGGGCAGAGCAGAGGGGGAGGAGAACCTCCCTTGATCTGCTGGACACACTCTTCCTAATATATCCCAGGATCCCATTGGCCTTCTTGGACACAAGGGCACATTGCTGTGCCATGGTTAACTTGTTATCTTCAAAGACCTCTGTCTCTGAGCAGAAGCTTGGACTAGATGACCTCTGCAAACTCCTTCCATACTGAATTATTATCTTCTTCTATGAAATATCAGTGTCACAACAGAAAACAGATTTTCAAAATCTGCTGCCAGCCTGTGAATATTTCAGTCCCTAAAAACCTTGCTTGTAGATTTCATTTCAACAACTAGATGGTATTTAAATATTTTGTGTGGGTAAAGAAATTCCTTTTACAAGATTTGTACCTGTCTATTCTTAAGTTCCTTGACATATGGGGGTTGGTCTCTTCTGCCAGGCAACCAGCAACAGAACAAGGGGACACAGTCTCAAGTTGTGCCAGGGGAGGTATAGGCTGGATATTAGGAGGAAGTTGTTGCCAGAGAGAGTGATTGGCATTGGAATGGGCTGCCCAGGGAGGTGGTGGAGTCACCATCCCTGGAGATGTTCAAGAAAAGCCTGGATGAGGCACTTAGTGCCACGGTCTAGTTGACTGGACAGGGCTGGGTGCTAGGTTGGACTGGATGATGTTGGAGGTGTCTTCCAACCTGGTTGATTCTATGATTCTATGATACCCTTTATGAAAGCCAGCTGAAATTCATGGCTAAAACTGTACATTTAAAACTTTCACAGAGTTCTTTAATACTAAACAAATTAATTTTGTCACACATGAAATGCACAGTTCCTTTACATTCTTCCTCCCAGAATGTCCTTCTGGGAGGAATAAAGAAAGAAGAAACTTTAAACAGGTACCTCTTTGTCAAAACATGCTAAAAACATTTCTTAGGTGGTATTTTCCCACACTTCTAGAAATCAGAATAGGTAAGATTCACTGTTCCATCACTTCACATCCACAATCGTAAAGTGTTTGGTCACAGTCCCCCACAACACCTTACTTCACCAGCCTAGTTGCCGTTCTCTGAACACACTTCAGCATCTCAACATCTCTCTTTCAGTGAGGGGCCCAGAACAGAACACAATATTCAAGATGTGCCCTCAGCAGTGCCCAGTACAAGGGTAAAATCAACCCCCTGCTCCTGCTCGTCATTGTGTTTCTTATACAAGCCGCGATGCTGTTGGCTTTCTTGGCCACTTGGGCACACTGCTGATTCTCAAGTAATATGCCCAGGTCCCTCTCTGAGTTGCATCTTTCCAACCACACATCTCCAGGTCTGTACCTTACCATGGGTTTGTTGTGACCCAGGTGGAAGACCTGGCACTTGGCCTTGTTGAACTTCATACAATTAGCCTTAGCCCATCAGGCTAAATCTTCCCTATCCTCTAGCTAATCGACACAGCCACCCAGTTTGGTATCATCTGCAGACTTACTGAGGGTGCACTCAAGCCCCTCATCTAGATCACTGATAAAGATATTAAAGAAGATAGGTCTTAGTACTGAAGTTTTGGAGCAGTGCACCGATCATTGTTGATATCCTAAAAACCTCACAACTAACACCCCAAAAATCCTGATGCATAACATCAGCAGAATACATGGAGCTGTGAGAATGAGAAGAGAAGCATATTTTTTGATGATTATATATATTTGTACAAAATAGGTGGCATCCATTTTACCTGGCTTATAGTACATGTTCAGAAAAAGATCATCCATTAGACCAAGCACGCTACATAGCCTCTATATGTACCTTACAGAAACACTTCTGCCTTGCAATTTATCACTATGCAAATTGGTTCAAGTCAAAATGTTTCCCATACATTTATCAGTTGCAATCAACCTTCATTTAGTAGTTTTTTTTCCAGTCCTGGCATACAATTTATGCTATAAAATGAGAAAATTGAGGTAAGAAAGTGTGTTAAAAAGGCAAGAAAGGGAGAGAATGAAATCAGAATAACCAGCGGGTTGGTGATGAGGAACTTATTTGTGCTGCAAAACCTGAACCAAACTACTGTTCTGGAACTGGCACCACTGGGGTTTACATTTCAGAGGAGTGCCTTAATCACCAGGCACACTATCTCTGATCTAATGAATATATAATTGTCTATTCAAAGTGGAACAGGTCCAACAGGAGAAAGACACACCTCAGCAAAGCTAGGCATTCATCACAGACAAATCCCTGTTACACACCAGGCAGAGAAGGCATGTCAATCTCATTTTCCCACACCCTGGATAAGTATTTTTATGATGATTGTGAATCCTTTTCCTTTCACTTCATGGATATCCCCCAAAGAAACTTGTGAAAGGTATCCAGTTTCTTCCACTGTGCATTGGAAGTAAAAAAAACCTCAACCAACCAAACACCCTGCGTGAAATAATATTTCACATCTAATTCTCAGCCTGCCATCACAGCTAAAGGTAGAAGCAATTAGCAGAAACCATGGTGGGTACTTTGGCAGGCTTTCCTCAGTACTCCTGGAAATTCACTGCACAGACAGTAGGTATTGCCACCAACTGTTTAACACAAGGAACATGTATTATTTGTGTTAATAGATCTTAAATACCCTATTTTCTCTTTTAAGGCTTCTTCAAAATCCATTTCAAAACACAAACATGACTGTTCCAAGCATAAAACATCTCTCCATTCCCATGACATGCATCAACTTCATGAAAAGTCAATCATAAATTAATTCATTTTCTGTTCTACACTACATTGTCTTGATACTTTGCAAAATCAACAGAATCCATTCTGCATCACAATTTTATGTTGCATGCCTAAATATACTTGTCTAAATCTACTGCTAATCATGGCAACATCCTTAAAAAAAAGGAGGTGACTACATTTTCAGACAAAATAATAATTGCCCTTGAAAGTCTATAGCTAGAAAATAAAACTACACACTGTACTTTCAATGTAATCTATTCTTTAGCAAGTGTATGTGAAAGGCAAATACCACCTCAAATTAATTTTTAACATCTATATTTTGCATCCTTTCCAGAGATATCCAGGAAAAAAAAAAGATTCATGTAAAAGTTAAAGACAGACATTTGTTGTTTTGAAACTGGAGAGCTGCACATAAACTAACAGAAAGAATCCCTCTACTGAACAGCACTTCAGACACAGGAAGCCTGTGGGTTGTATTATGATAGGTGGTGATATAAGTGGCTAACATATCCAGGGCATGCATACTCTTGTTTTATGCCAAAGCTGGCACCTTAGAAAAGACTCAGATTCAAAAAAGGCAACAATGAGTGAACAACCAGCTTTTAAAGAGACAAACGAAGTGGATATTAAAGGCTGGTCTTAGGGAGAAAACAAAATCTTGCAGAAGTTATTTGTTTACTCAGTAATCAGGCATAATGGGATACAGGAAAAGGGAAAAGAGAGAACAGCTGTTCTATCAGTCTATATCCATGCCTACCTCAGGTTTCCCTATAGAGCAACACCACTGCTTTAACAACATCTGCAATGATCTACAGTTCTGGTGTACATCAAATATACACAAGATATCAACCAAGCGTGATAAAATCCTTCATTGCTGGCAAAGTTTGTCCTATGCTGCGAACTTTGGAATTACAAGGCAAGGCAGGAGGGAGCAGAACAAACCTTAACCCCTTTTTTCTTGTGTTTTTTTTTTTTTAATAAATATCAGTTTAAGTGGGGTGTTTGGCAATAGAGCTAGTAACAACTTACAGAATCATGATGCCTATGAATCTCCTCCAGCTCTTCCTTTCCTGGAGTCACTTCCATGAGTAAGGATTTGCAAGGTTTAAAAACATCTTCTCCTACAACATGGTGATAGCACGAGAAGACAACAGCACACAGTGATGGGCAAGTATTAGCCTGTCCCCTTCACCTATTCAACATTCAGAAACACGTCATGGGCTTTGCCTGTTCTGATTTATTACAGCTATATGCATCAGTGCAAAGAGGATAATAGATGTCGATGCATTTAATGTTTTAACTCTTTTGAGTCACAGAAGTCAAAGACTAGAAAAAAAGAAATTATTTGCTAAATATGCTAATTAGTTATACAGAGAGAGTAAATCTCAGTTCTGGTTAAGGATTCAGCTCAGTGACACGGAAACACTGTAGTTACTTAATGCTGAATGGATTTACAAAAGTAGTCACACGCCACAAAGTGCATTACAATGAATTTCACAAGTGGCTACAAGGAAGTTCTCTGTAGAACTGAAAATATGCTATCATAAAACAAGTGTAAGAACAGTAAGAACTTTCGAAAGTGAATTCAAAATTTTGCATGTGACTCTACTAGACAAGATTTCAACCTGAGCCTCAAGCAACTGTTAGATCTGAGCCAAAAGCTGCAACATGAAACTGAGATTTTAGAGATATAATTTCACATCTAAATCAATATTACAGGAGATAAACAGAATGCATGAGCACTTCAGTAAAAAAATATTTACCCCAACCATTTCTAACCAGTCTGATTTTATAGATGCCTCATCTTTGAGCCTACATCATCATCAACACCATGTATGGCACTGGCAACGTCTCTTCTCACAACACTTGAGTTAATGAAGTGCAAGACACAGACTGGGAAGCAAGTTCCTCTCGCTGTAAAAGATCATGTTCATGACCACCTCAGAAATGTTGAACATAGTCTGTGGGAACTGAAAAGATGAACATTAGGAGGAAGTTCTTGCCAGAGAGAGTGATTGGCATTGGAATGGGCTGCCCAGGGAGGTGGTGGAGTCACCGTCCCTGGAGGTGTTCAAGAAAAGCCTGGCTGAGGCACTTAGTGCCATGGTCTAGATGACTGGATAGGGGTGGGTGCTAGGTTGGACTGGATGACCTTGGAGGTCTCTTCCAACCTGATTGATTCTATGTTATGGGAGACAGTATCGAAAGCCTTACTGAAGACAAAATATATAACACCCACAGCTACTCCTTCATCTACCTATTTGGTCATGGTTTCATAGGAGGCTGTCAGATTAGCCAAGCAAAATCTCCCCTTTGAAAATCTATATTGGTTACTCCTGATGACTGTCTTTTCTTCCGTGTGGTTAGAGATGACTTCCAGAATGAGCTGCTCCACTATTATGCCAGTTAACAAAAACATCTTCCTGTTACTAAAGTAGCACAGCATACACAGGAGTAGCAAGTCAGAGAGCTTTAGAAAACATAGCCAGGAAAGCAATAGCATTTCAAATCTAAACTGAAGTGTCTTCTGCATTATCTGTGACTGCATATTTGCATCTGAGTCATCCACAGACAGTGAACCCACAGCACAGACAGAACAACTGCTACGAATAGCAAATTTGAACGTGTACAGTGTTTATTTGCCATCTGTTGTTCAAGGTTCCCATAACTATATCTCGTGAAACTTTTCACATTTAAATGTACTGTGCCAACTTAAGAAATAGAAGGCAAGGCTTGTTCTCATTTATTTTAACTGCAAAAGTCTGCAAAGGTGGCAGTGAATTTTAAGGTAGAGGTTTTTTTTAAAGGGAAAAATGTAAGCACATGGAGACATGATTAGAACTCTAATCACCTCAGTGAATGATACTCCAAGTCAATACTTCAGATTCCTTCCAGATTTCATATCAGGCTCAGTCACTGAGAATAGATAAAAAGAATAGATCTCTTTCTCAGTTTTGCCCAGAGTAAAAAAATGAAATTCAGCCCTATTTAAAGAGATCTAAAAAACCCCCAAACCTTGACTCCCTACTGAAAAGAAATTAATTTAGTGAGATGTACTGGTTCAGTATTAATGTCATATTTCCAGAAAGCCTCTTCCTTGACCACCTGCTGAAGACCCATTAAAGACAGCTTTTCAAAGGAGCCAGTCTACAATTTATGAGCTCGTGAGAATTCCTAAGTCATTAGCAGACAATGTTTCCTAGCAGAAATGTGCCCAGGGAATACTACACTGCAAAAAAAAGCAACAGATACTATTGTCAGAGATATAGCACTGCGCCTTACACAGCTGTATCTGAAGCTTCAGTGAAACTACTTTCAGGTAATCCAACTTCAGAAAGTAATCCTGTGCTTGTGTTTACTTCACATGTACTTCTGTCAAGGATTGTCATATTGATTTTCCACGGGTAAAAATATTGTGGATCAAGTTCCTACAATAAACATAACCTCTCAGATACATGGCACCCTACTCTACCCTCCCAGCAGGACACGTCTAATATTAGTCAGTACTGATCAGCAGCAAACAGTTACTCTTCAGCTCTGTTTCCCTTTCCTTAACAGTATCTTCCCACAGTTGTTACTCCCCAGTGATTAGACAGACTTAAGTCAACCATGTTGACTTAATCAGTCCATTCTGCCATGCCTGCACATATTTTAATCTTAATCTGGTGAGAGGCCTGGAATGCAGCTCTATGAGGAGAGGCTGAGGAAGCTGGGGTTGTTTAACCTGAAGAAGAGGAGGCTCAGAGGTGACCTCATTGCTGGCTGCAACTACCTGAAAGGAGGTTGTAGCCAGGTGGGGGTTGGTCTCTTCTGCCAGGCAACCAGCAACAGAACAAGAGGACACAGCCTCAAGTTGTGCCAGAGGAGGTCTAGGCTGGATGTTAGGAGGAAGTTCTTGCCAGAGAGAGTGATTTGCATTGGAATGGGCTGCCCAGGGAGGTGGTGGAGTCGCCATCCCTGAAGGTGTTCAAGAAAAGCCTGAATGAGGCACTTAGTGCCATGGTCTAATTGATTGGCTAGGGTTGGGAGACAGACTGGACTGGATGATCTTGGAGGTCTCTTCCAACCTGGTTGATTCTATGATTCTATAATTTTTCTTAGTTCTAATAGTCAAAATAAGATTAATTCGTCTGAGCTTGTGTCTATTCTCTGAATGCTTTCACAAATTATTTTCTAGTCTTTTTTTCCTGTAGAGTATGTCCTTTTTTTGATCATTTTATTTAGAATCTAAAATTCCATTTTGTTCTGAATTATTCTGGTTCTTTTTCACTGTGTGAAGTCTTAGAGAAATTTTGTTTGCCAACTTATTGAAATAATTCAGCATTTCACAGTTTAGTTTTGTACTTTGTCCTCCAAGCAAAGCTTAGAAAGACATGCTGTCTTCTTGGGGATTAGCAATGTGTTAGCATTGCTGCAGTTCCTCTGCAGTTAAAACACATACATGTGTGGAAGAATGGAGCAGTCTTCTGATCAAACAACTCAAGAAAAGAGAATGATGATTTCCTTCTTAAGGTTTAAGAAAACTTTCAATGACTGTAATAAAAGCTTTTCTTCCAGATGGTACAATTGACATCAGAACGCATCATATGCACCTACGACTCTGCAGCATGAGCTTACCTCTTCAGAAACTCCCTTTTGCTCAGCTTCTTTACAACAGATGGGAGACCAGCTTTTATAGGCATTCCAATGGACTCTCCATGGTGGAGGACGGCTTATGAGGCAAGAAATATGTCCATGTTCTCTATCTCTCTTCTCCCAGGACTGCTACTATTCCCACTTTGAGATAAGCCTCTCTTATCCAAAATACTGGATCACATTCTGCTTTTACAGCTCAGAAGCAGGCTGTGAGATTTATCAATATCTTTTATGAGTTTTTTCCAGCAGAGGATGGATAAGCCAATATGAGTGCTGGAGTAGCAGTGAGGAATAGCAAGAGGTGTATGAGGTGCAAGACAACTGCTTTGACTAAGAGCACACTGGTGTGGGAAAACTGTGCAAGGCACGCATCACAGTGCTAAAGTGAAAATGGGATGACTAATATCTCCTAACAACCTCCAAATGTTCATATCTCATTGATGTGCCACTAGCAACAGTGCAACCACTCAGTCGTAATGTAAAACTGAGGTATCAGTCATTTCTGCAAAGTAAATGAATTTGTTCTATCTGTCCTTGCAATACTTCACAGGATCATAGGATGTTAGGGGTTGGAAGGGACCCAAAGAGATCATCCAGTCCAAACCCCCTGCCACAGCAGGACAATACTATCTAATACAGATCACAGAGGAACACATCCAGACAGGCCTTGAAAGTCTCCAGAGAAGAAGACTGCACAACCTCTCTGGGGAGCCTGTTCCAGTGCTCTGGGACCCTTACAGTAAATAAATACCCCCTTGTGTTGACGTGGAACCTCTTGTGCTGCAATTTACACCCATTGCTCCTTGTCCTATCCCAGGGAGCAAGTGAGCAGAGCCTGTCCCCCTCCTCCTGACCAGCCCTCAGCTGCTTATAAACATTTATCAAATCCCCTCTAAGTCTTCTTTTTGCCAGACTAAAAAATCCCAGGTCCCTCAGCCTCTCCTCATCAGCCATGCTCTCCTGTCCCCTAATCTTCCTCGTAGCCCTCTGCCGGACCCTCTCCAGCAGATCCCTGTCCCTCTTCAACTGGGGAGGCCAAAACTGAACACAGTATTCAAGATGAGGTGTCACCAGGGCAGAGTAGAGGGGGAGGAGAAGCTTCCTTGATCTGCTGGACACACTCCTCCTAATAGACCCCAGGATCCCATTGACCTTCTTGGCCACAAGGGCACATTGCTGTGCCATGGTTAACTTGTTATCCACCAGGACCCCCAGGTCCCTCTCCACAGGACTGCTTTCCAGCAGATCACCTCCCAGCCTGTACTGGTGGAGTTTGTTGTTCTTCTCCAGATGCAGGACTCTACACTTGTCCTTGTTGAATCTCATTTGGTTCCTCTGTGCCCAGCTCTGCAGTCTGTCCAGGTCTCGCTGGATGGCTGCACAGACTTCAGCTGTATCAGCCAAGCCTCCCAGCTTGGTGTCGTCAGCAGACTTGCTGAGCAGACATTCTGTGCCCTCATCAATGTCATTGATAAAGATGGTGAACAGGACTGGCCCACTTCTCTACTCCCTGTTTAGTCTGGCTCTTTGCTTCTTCTCTTTACTATCACTATTTCAGTTCTATGACTGAATGAGACTTTCTTCATAATATTTTATTTTAAGGACCAAGCCAAACACATTGCCATGCTTTCTTGATGCTTTCAGTGTTCATTGCCATTCCTTCCTTTTATCTAATTCTCTAGGAAGTCCTGTGGTTACTCTTTATTTTGTTTCTTATTTTGTCTGATACTGACTTTAATGTATTCAAGCTTTTGTGTACTGTCAAAATAATGCAAGCAACTGCATTTCCTGTATAATTAAATAGAACAGAAATCTAAGGGAATCTCACAGCAAGTCTACTTAATTAGCACTTGAAAAGCTGATAATTAAACTAGAATCTAAGAAAAAATCCCTAAGTTTTAAAGTCATAAGTTTAATGAATATTCAATAAAAATGCCTGTAGGTCTTTTTAATTTGGACTTCTGGTGGTTACACTGCCTTACAAATATACACTTAAAATCATATCCATAAAGTTCTGAGAGAGGATTCTTATTCTTTACTGCAAAGGAAGAGTTTTTCCTCCAAAAGTTCTGAGGGAGAATTCTTATCCTTTACTCCAAATGGAGGTTTTTTTTTTCCCAAAATAGGTCACATGCTCAATATTAGATGCTGCAGAAGGCTGAACTGATCAGATGAGATAGAGGGACAAAGAGGACATTTAAGAACACATAAACACACAACAAGAATGGAAGTGCACTTACAGGAATCCCTAGGAAGTCTCTGGGAAAGTGAATACAGCAAATAAAGTGAGAGGGGAGAAGAGGTAGAGATAATATCATGTCTCTTGATGAGAGGACAAGAAGCTGGGAGAAAAGGATGAAGAATGTCCTAGAAGGATTCCTAGTGGATGTTTTGTTTTGCTTTTTATTTGGATGAAAAAGCAAACCTCAGAGTAGCCAGACCACAAAACCTCACTTCTGTTTGAGGCTTCTAGGTGATTAATATGACAGTCACTAATAAATGGTAACTTGATGAAACCACAGACAAGCCAAGAAACATCCTCCTCTGGAAACAACACTAGTTTCATTTATCCAAGCTGATCTTTACATGGCAGGGACATATTGATGAAGAAAAGTGAAGAAATTCTGAAAACTTCTGCTGATATGCTTTTGTGTCTTCAAAAGGAAGAATGTAATAACTTGTCATCCACATTTAAAGCACATGAAAGAACACAAACTAGGAGGGGAAGGACAAAATAAGATAGGAAACAAACAAACAAATAGTATTTGCTTTTTGTTTGACACCTCGGTATGAGATCATAGAATCAGAGAATGGCCCAGGCTGGAAGGGACCTCCAAAGTTCATCTAGTCCAACCCCTCTACCACAGTCAGCAGGGACATCCTCAACTAGACCAAATTGCTCAGAGCCCCATCAAGCCTCAAATGACTATCTCCAGGGAAGGGGCCTCAACCACCTCCCTGGGCAACCTGTTTCAGTGGTCCACCATGTTCATAGTAAAAAACTTGTTCCTAATATGCAATCTAAAGATAGGAAGAGACAGAAAAGTTCTGACTACAGAATTCATAGGAAAGAGCTGAATTTGAAGAAAGAGCTGCATAGTATTCATAGAATCATAGAATCAACCAGGTTGGAAGAGACCTCCAACATCATCCAGTCCAACCTATCACCCAGCCCTAGACAGTCATCTAGACCATGGCACTAAATGCCTCATCCAGGCTTTGCTTGAACACTTCCAGGGACAGCAACTCCACCACCTCCCTGGGCAGCCCATTCCAATGCCAATTGCTCTCTCTGGCAAGCTCTTCCTCCTAACATCCAGCCTAGACCTCCTCTGGCACAACTTGAGACTGTGTCCCCTTGTTGTGTTGCTGGTTGCCTGGCAGAAGAGATCAGCCCCCACCTGGCTACAGCCTTCCTTCAGGTAGTTGTAGCCAGCAATGAGGTCACCTCTGAGCCTCCTCTTCTCCAGGCTAAACACCCCCAGCTCCCTCAGCCTCTCCTCATAGGGTTTGTGTTCCAGGCCTCTCACCAGCTTTGTTGCCCTTCTCTGGACACGTTCCAGCACCTCAACATCTCTCTTAAATTGAGGAGTCCAGAACTGGACACAGGACTCA
This sequence comes from Tricholaema leucomelas, assembly GCA_013400475.1. Classification (NCBI taxonomy): domain Eukaryota; kingdom Metazoa; phylum Chordata; class Aves; order Piciformes; family Lybiidae; genus Tricholaema lacrymosa; species Tricholaema leucomelas. The sequence continues at coordinate 76,906 of WAAF01007049.1, forward strand.
AGGTGTTGCCTGATCAGTGTTGAGTACAGATTGGGGGTAAAACCATCTTTTGAGCTATGATATATACAGAATAGCTGCTGATAATGAGATAATAAAAAGAGATTAATACAAATAATTTCTTCTTTTTCATTTTTGATTTACTAGGATGGCATTAGGTTACTATAAGTATCAGAAAAGCCTCCTGACAAGATTCAGCAAAGTTTAGAATTGATAAGATTTGAAATGGATGGTCAAGAGGAAATGCTTCTACCTAAGCAAGTTGTTTTTATTGCAAATCAGCAGAAAAAGAAATATTTCTGAACTAACAAAGTGGCAAGGGAGGTACCATTGATAAAATTAGATTAAAAGGTTCACAGAAAAACATGGCCTTGTCTTTTCCAACTGCTTGCATCAGGGACTTCTTTACATTTGAATCATTACTTAACAGAAACAGAGGTTAAACCTAGGAACCGAGCTGGCAAGTGAGAGGAAGCATGCTAATCAACCTATAAAAACTTGGCCATCTAAAATGACTTTCAAAATATTTATATAACAAAATAAAGATATAATTAAATGCCAGTCAAACTCATCTGTCCCTGAAGCCATCATTAGGTTCATATAATTTAATACACTTGCTGCTACATATTTACCAATGTTTTCAGAGTTTCATAAAATATGCATGATCTGAAGCTGCTAAGTGGCAAGTGAAAGGCTTTTCTTTCATTACTTATTGACTGTGTTCTTTTCCTGAACTGTTTCTAATTAGGGTAGAGTTCAGCCTTGTAGCTCCAAGAACTGTGCTGTAGCCCACATGTAGAACTGTACTGTGTGGGTAATGTTGTTACTAGCTTTTGTTTTGCAGTGGTCCCACTTTTCTTGCTGCACACACCTTGCTTACTGTTCTGATTACAGCTTTTATCATACACTGTACAAGCACTGGAAGTTATGAATCATGGACAATATGGATATGCTCAAACTGCCCTCTAAGCATGGGAAAGCAAAGAGGTCCCTCACATTTATTGCCTAAATTCTTATTCTTGTAGCCTTCCACGAAATCCATCTGATATCCTGCTCTTAATTCTCCACATCACTACCGGGAAAGGTTCTTTGCAGGAGGAAAGACAAAGAGTTACGGAGCTGATATGCAGCCAGACACTCAGGGGAGCTTTCCCATGCATAACCTATTTTAAACGTAGCTTATTCTGTTAAGTGCTCTGAAAACAGAACCCAAACAACCTAAAAGGACCTGCTCAAACCCTCCCTTCAAACCCCCTTCTTTTGGAGAGGGGCAAGCTCTTTTCAGTGGTCAGCAGCAACAAGACAAGAAGCAGTGGATACAAATTGGAACTGAGAAGGTTCAACATGAGGACAAACTTCTTTACAGTGAGGGTGACAGAGCACTGGAACAGGCTGCCCTGAGAGATTGTGGAGTTTCCTTCTCTGGAGACTTTCAAAACCCTCCTGGATGCATTTCTGTGTGGACTACTTTGGGTGATCCTGCCTTGGCAAGGGGGTTGGATTGGATGATCTCTGGAGGTCCCTTCCAACCTCTAAGGTTCTGTGATTCTATGAAAAGTTTACAATCTAAGTGTAAGATGATGCACAGAATACTGGTGGTACAAACAAACAGATGTGCAATCACAAGGAACCAGTAAGAGATGCTATTAAGCAAGTGATGCTAAACAAGAGGTTGGAGGAGCACAACAATGCATATCTTTTTTAATACAAGTAGTGAAAAGCACTGTCAGTAATTCCCCAGATGATATTCTTGCTCTAGGCAATCATGTTTTAGGCAATTTCACCAAACATTCTCTCCTTGTGCATGTAGTATCTTACGTGAAAACATCCAGAATGAAAGACTTCCTGCATAAATTAGTGTGACCTTTAACTCTTCACCCTGTGACCCCCACAACCTCTTCCAGCTCTGGCTGCTACACAGTGAGCACCCTAGACTCTGGCACTCTTGTGACCCTGCACCAATGCTCTGCACTGAGTTGTCTGCTATGGCTGCGTAACTGTGTTGTTAACAGAGCTTATAGCTCTGTGATAGTATCTGTCCCAGTTAGGGACCTCCAAATTGGAAGTTTTGCAATATCTAAATTTTGATGTGATGGCTTATCTACTCAGAATTAGGAAAACTGAAAAAAAAAGGAGGTGTGTGGGAATAAAAATCCAATCATATTGACCAAAAATCTCTATGTATTAAGCAGTGAATTATGAATTGAATTAAATTTTACTCACATGAAGCTGATTTTTTAAATGAACTGAAGAGAATGAGAAATATGGAAAACTACCCAATTCCCACTTCAATTTAGCATGTTTCCAACTACTTTAATAAAATTCTGGGCATACAGAAGTTTTTCCACTATTTTTAGCACTGGAGATGGTGTGATGAATGATACAATGAATGGAAGAAAAAAAAAACTTGTTTGGCACTTATGGGTAAGAAAGAAATCAACAAGGGAATAAAAGCTTCATCTCTAGCAAGAAAAAAAAAAAGGTCAAGGACAAATCATTGACACAGACTGCACAGAGAGAGGTGTGAAATATGCATCAAAAATCAGTAATATATAGCTGCAGAAGCACTATTCAAACTATTAGTTTCCTATTTGACTTTTCAGGAAAGAACTATCAATGGCAAAGATGGATTAAATTCCTTGCTCTCATTCCAGGTGAGGACTGGAGTGAAAAGTAAAAGGATTCTTTGATTGCAGCTAAACTTGAACAAATGAAAAGTAGAAAGAAAAATAAATCATGCTTCTGTCCCTTCAGTGAAAGCATTGGAATGAAGAAATATGCCTTTTTGATTATCTCCTCCTCTATACTTGGCAAGGGGCATTTGGTTTCATTATTTGATAAAGCTACTTCAGTGATAAATTTCCTCCTTCTCAAGTCCATTAATAACTACTTAGAAAAATAACATGAACTTCAGGCCAGATCCATCCAGTAACTTAATGCCATGAAGAAAACTAGTTAGATCAGAGCTGCCTTATCTTTTCCAACTTAAGAAACAATAGCAAACCAGAACAGTGAAAAAATAGTAAAGCACTGCAAAGCTATGACCACTTGTAGTTACATGAGATATAGTTAACTGTATTTAAATGAGTCCAGTATAAAAAGGCATCCTGGGCTGTCTTCAGTGGAATGAATAACAATTTGAATGGTACTAAGTCATGAAATATGACAAATACATGTCATGAAGCAGAACTTGACACCATTGTTCATGTGCTGAGAGTAGCATAGTGTAACTTTGGGCAACATGCAGGGCTACAGTTTGGTACACACTTAATGCTGTCTTTCAGCACAGGCAGCGGTGTGCCAACTACAACACTCATAACAGTCCATTCCCCACAAGCTAGCTTCTCCTCTTCCTTCAACAGCACTGGCAAATTACACTGCTTCATCCTACAGTTGAGCTGCATGGGCAATGGCAGCTGAAGCTATAAATGCTTAATCCAACTATTTGCTTTGGTAACAGAGAGGACACCTGTGGTTCCACACAGCCTGAGGAGGAATGCAGAGGACATTTTAATGGATCTGGTGTAGACCCAGAAATCACAGCGTAGCCTTGGAGCACCAACTTACTATATGATGCATTCTGTATGCGTGTATGCTTAGCCCCTATCTGGAGTTAAACTGCAACAGTTACTCCATCACCCAATGACCCCTCTCCAAGGGGAAGCAGGAAAATGAGAGAAGACCCACAGGTTGGAATGAAAATGGATTTAATGAAATAGCCAAATTATTACCAATGTCAATACAAGATGTACAACTACCTAAAGGGAGGTTGTAGCCAGGTGGGGGTTGGTCTCTTCTGCCAGGCAACCAGCAGCAGAACAAGGGGACACAGTCGTAAGTTGTGCTGGAGGAGGTCAAGGCTGGATGTTATGAGGAAGTTCTTCCCAGAGACAGTGATTTGCATTGGAATGGGCTGCCCAGGGAGGTGGTGGAGTCACCATCCCTGGAGGTGTTCAAGAAAAGCCTGGATGAGGCATTTAGTGCCATGGTCTAGATGACTGGATAGGGCTGGGTGCTAGGTTGGACTGGATGATCTTGGAGGTCTCTTCCAACCTGGTTGATTCTATGATTATGATTATAAAAACATACTTAATCCAGCAAAAGTCTTAATAGCCAAAAGACCAGTACTGAGGAGCAGGGCAAAGGAAGAAGAGCCCTAGCAGAAAAGTCTCCCCTCCTCAACAAACTTCCTCCTTTATACTGAGTGTGACACTCATGGTCTAGGACACATGTGTAGCCAGCTCCAGTCAGCTGCCCAGGCTGACTCAGAACAGTTGATGGCCTGCAGCCCATGACTGGCCTGAGATTCCATTCCAGAAAAAACAGGACAGAATGCAATTAAGAATTTTATCTGTCCTAGATAGGTTTTAAGGAATCTTAACATTTTCTGTGAGCACATTCCCTAGGATCAGAGGAAAAAGTCCTGGGCTTCCGAGTTGAGCCCTGTGGCTGCTACATACACAGAGAACTGCATAAATTACCCTTTCACAAGTCGGTCAAACTCTTCCTTAAAAATTACTCTTACTGGAAGGCCATATCATGAAGTCAGCATTAGGAAGGATGCTTAATGGCTTTAAAGGTTATTAACTTTATTCACTTTTCAGCCTAAATGTATACACGGTCAATTCAGACTCATTATCAACAATTTCCTTGCAACTGCCTAGTTATCTTCTTTCTCTGGTTTTCACTCGCAGATGCATTTACAGATGGCAGTCATCTCTCCTCTCAGTCTTTGATTTTCTGTACTTAATGGGACAAGTTTTTTGTCTTCTCAGAAGCCAAACTATTACAGAAATTACTCTAGTAGCCATTTCCTGAATCTATCTTCATTTAAATTCATTTTGTTTAACACAGGAAACCAGACACAAATGCAATATCCCAATATGCCTAATGATACTTCGGTACATAGCCTTAATATTTTTCTGTATCTACAGGAAATACCTCCTTTGATATTCCTAGGTCTGCACATCCTTTCAGTTTGTCTTCTATTATAACTACTTAATATTACTTATGCAAAACTACTTCATGAAAATCTCTTACACCTCTCTCAGTTAATGAGCTTTAGTTATTAGTTCCAGGTACTTACCATATCATTTGGTATTATTACATTTAATCATCTTTCTTTTACATCAGTTCTTGAGACTAAGCATAGTGTCTTTAAGACACATTCTCCCCATGCTGAAAACTTCCAAAGCTGTGTCTTTTTACAGTATGACAGTATCACCAAGGTTGGAAGAGACCTCAAGGATCATCAAGTCCAACCCGTCACCACAGAGCTCAAGGCTAGACCATGGCACCAAGTGCCACGTCCAGTCCTGCCTTGAACAGCTCCAGGGACAGCGACTCCACCACCTCCCTGGACAGCCCATTCCAGTGGCCAATGACTCTCTCAGTGAAGAACTTTCTCCTCACCTCAAGCCTAAATTTCTCCTGTCGCAGCTTGAGGCTGTGTCCTCTTGTTCTGGTGCTGGCTGCTTGAGAGAAGAGAGCAACCTCCTCCTGGCTACAACCACCCCTCAGGTAGTTGTAGACAGCAATAAGGTCTCCCCTGAGCCTCCTCTTCTCCAAGCTAAACAATCGCAGCTCCCTCAGCCTCTCCTCGTAGGGCTTGTGCTCGAGGCCTCTCACCAGCCTCGTCGCCCTTCTCTGGATACGTTCAAGCATCTCAATGTCCCTCTTAAACTGGGGGGCCCAGAACTGGACACAGTACTCAAGGTGAGGTCTAACCAGTGCAGAGTACAGGGGCAGAATGACCTCCCTGCTCCTACTGGCCACACCATTCCTGATGCAGGCCAGGATGCCATGGGCTCTCTTGGCCACCTGGGCACACTGCTGGCTCATGTTCAGGCGGGTATCAATCAGCACCCCCAGATCCCTCTCTGTCTGGCTTCTCTCCAGCCACTCTGACCCCAGCCTGTATCTCTGCATGGGGTTGTTGTGGCCAAAGTGCAGCCCTCGGCACTTGGACTTATTGAATGCCATCCCCTTGGACTCTGCCCATCTGTCCAGGTGGTCAATATCCCACTGCAGAGCCCTTCTGCCCTCCAGCAGAGGGCATCAGTTCTTGAGACTATGCACAATGTCTTTAGGACACTTACATTCTCCCCATGCTGAAAACTCTTCCAAAGCTGTGTCAACAGTACATGTCAAGTAGAAGCATTTCATGCTAAGATCATTACTAAACAGAATGTATCATGACAGCCATCCTAGAGGACTCATCCAATGATCATCCAACCTGCCAGTTCAGAGCTATCCCTGCCATCTCCCGTAAAAACAGGTGCTAGCCATTTCATAGCTTTTTTACTAACACTCACATACTCCAGCATAATGTTTAGTGTGTTTAAATCAAGAAAGGGAACATAGATTTTCTTTTCCTGAGAAGTCAGTTACAGAAAAGCCCTATTAAACTAGTCTGGTACAATCCACCTTGCCTAAAATGTGTAGAACTTGATCAAATTTTCCATTGATTTCCATGACCTAAAAAGGCTAATCTAAGTTTAGCATGCTATTCAGCTGAAACTATGGGTTCCAACACTTTTTCTCCTTTCCCATTACATGAACTTGGTATATTCTGCTTCAAATGTTTGGTGACTGACTTGATGGAAGTGTTATAAACTTTATTTAGTGTATAGGAAGTTCTAGAAAGGAAAATCACTTGCAAACCTACAACTGCAATGCATTTTGGGCTCTTGAAGCTTTCCTGGCTCACGTTCAGTTTCTACACAATTTCCTCTTTTACCTTCCAAACACTTTCAAAGTGATGATCTTTAAGAAATACAGAACCAAAATACTAGTTGGAAGGTAGAGCTAAACCAATCATTTTTTTTCCTCCTAGATAGTGCTCTAAAACATATCCTCTGTTCTTTTCTTATTTAGAAAAGAAACTTCTAATGATTTTCTTTTACCTTTTTAGCAAGGCCTATTTCACCTTCACTTTTGCCAATTCACACTACTCTTTTAAATACTGATGTCTCAAATGTATTTTTTGACACACACTAATTCTTTTTTTCTGCCCTTAATATTCCTTGAGAATTATTTTTTCTCCACTTTAAGGCCCAGAACCTTCCTTAATTTTTTTTTTTCCCTACTAAGTTGGAAAATTAATTCTGTCTTTTGAAGTCTTCCTCCATTTCTAGTGTTTGTCCTTGCAACTCATGGAATCACAGAACTTTAAAGGTTGGAAAGGACCTCCAGAGGTTGTAGAGTTCAACCAATCTACTAAGGCAGGACCACCTAGGGTAGTTCACACAGGAACTCAGCTAAATGTAGCCAGTTGGGGGTCAATCTCTTTTGCCAGGCAACCAGCAATAGAAGAAGGGGACACAGTCTCAAGTTGTGCCAGGGGAGTTATACGCTTAATATTAGGAGGAAGTTCTTCCCAGAGAGAGTGATTTGCCATTGGAATGGATTGCCCAGGGAGGTGGTGGAGTCACCATCCCTGGAGGTGTTCAAGAAAAGCCTGGCTGAGGCACTTAGTGCCATGGTCTAGTTGATCGGCCAGGGCTGGGTGCTAGGTTGGACTGGCTGATCTTGGAGGTCTCTTCCAATCTGGTTGATTCTATGATTCTAAATAACCAATTCTTTAGGTTTCCTTGGGTTTTCTCTTTGGATAGGGCTGGGTGCTAGGTTGGACTGGATGATCTTGGAGATCTCTTCCAACCTGGTTGATTCTAAATAATGGATTCTTTTGGTTTCCTTGAGTTTTATTATTATACACTGAGAAATTCAAAACAATTAATTTGAACAAGTGATTTAAAAGGACTTGGTTCTAAACTCTCTGTTAAGTTCTGATCTTCTATGAGATTTTTACTGGTAAGATCTAAAATATTACCATTTCTTTCTGTTTCAGACACTCTCTGGTAAAGAAAGTGGCTATGAAATCTAGGGATATCTTGTATCTATTATTAGCATCCTATGTCTTCCAGATAGAGCAGTTACGGCTTCTCTAATTGTACAGTTCTCAGCAATACTCCTCTCAGTAGCCAGAAATACTAACATTGAAACTACCATTACCAAATTCAGCTAGGAGTATGTTAATAAACAATATCATGGTAATACAGATGAGAAAACTATTACTATATTAGCATCAGTGTGTGTGTTTTTAAAGCTCAATAACACACTGGAAGCAGGCTAAGAAGAGTGCATAAAAGCTAAATAATCCATGGGCCTTTTTCCTGACTGCATGTGTACAAAATTGTGAAATGCAATATTTATAGAAGATTTGCATAGAAATGTGAAAAATACACAAATAATTGTATTGTTGACTGGCTCACAAAATCAAGATAAAACAAAGCCTCAGCCTGCTGTGATTTCTGGGAGGTCTCCACTCTGTTGATATTAGACTGAAGAACTTAAAAATCTTTTTTTAACTTGTTTACATTTATGAAACTACATCTACCAGCTCTATCAGCAGACTAAGTAAGGCAATTAGCCTCTATCACCGTCTTCATTAGGGCCACATCCAAAACTTGTTAGTGGCTGTGAAGAGCCTCCTGTTGACTTCATGAGGCTTTGGATCAGTTTATGAGAGCATGCCTAAAGCAAGATGAACATGCCATCTGTTGTTTTCTCTGATGCTCTGATTTCTGCTCTCTACCCATTCTGTTAGAATTTCTGGTGGGTACCTTTTCTTTCTTTCTTTTTTTTTTTTCCTTCCCTCCTAGTTTATTTTTCAGCAGCTATAATAGAACTGCTTCTCTATCTCAGTAAGTTAAGTCGTTCTATAGCCTGTTCTCATGTATTCTGGTTACTGCCTGCTTGCTATGTGTTTGTTAAATAGCTATGTACTGCTACTACACGAGATCAAACAAACGGCAACTCACACTTCTCTCCTGCAGCTGTGGCAGGACTCTGGCTTTGGTTAGCAATAAAGATCAAAAATGGTTGGTTGAATCTGTTCAGTTTACAGGTTTAACAGAAATGCTGCTGAATTCTTTTCTAAACAACACTGCTGCTTCAAGAGGCTTTTCTCAAGGAAACTTTTTTGCCAAGTGCTTTACTATTTAACTAATCCATTACAAGTAATAGGGAACAGAGATTAAAAACAAAGGATAGGAAAGTTACAGGCATTTTCCTGTGCTTTATGACACTTAATGTAATGGTTCTCCACAGAGTCAAGTTTGCATACTGCTTTAAATCATTCTATGTTCTCAGTATCTCCACAACAATGAACCTTTTTCTCAAAGCAATTTAATGCTACAACAAAATGATTTAAGAGTGACTTACTTTTTCACTCAATCTTGCCTGAGTATCTAATTTCCTTCAAACTTGTTTCCCAGCAGCAGTACAAGGAATTCAGATTCTACCTTGCAGCACAGAGATATTCATTCACCACAAGACAAAGCTTATAAAAATCAACTCCTGTTTTCTGCAGCAGTCTCTTCAAATTGATGTTGACATCATTCTTGCCACCAATCAATTAGATGACAAATGTCTAACGATTGCCCCATCATTTTCCACAGTATAAATGTTAGGGATCCCAAACGTTGTGTGATGGGGATATGCTGCCCTTTCTTACATCCAGAGAGAACTCATATATGCTTTCCTTGCAGCACTTTTGTTTTGAAGCCTACACTATTGTCTGTGATGCAGACGCTGTGACCTTCAAATCCCTGAAATGCTTTGCAGTGCACTTTTAAAAGGCAAGAGAGCTTTGGATCAGTTGTTCTGATCAATTCAGCAACTCATGTAATTTCCCGAAAGTGCTCTGGATACTGCCAGAAACCCTGAAAATTAATCTGAACAGTCTCCCACATGTGCTCAGGTTAGAAACGTTAAACAGAAAGACTTAAATCCATCTGTTAAAATTCCCAGCAAGATTTGGCCCCATAGTACTACTGTATCCTGGCAATGATGCAAATGACAATTCTCATACTTAGAAATGAAAGCAAAGCCTTATTCCTTACTCTATATCAGACTAGGAGTCACAGGTCTTTGAAGTACTAAAAACCCAGCACTTCAAGAAAAGATAATTCAATGCATCTGGAAATAGAATGAGACCTGAGATGCAGTTTTCTACACACTCTATGAGCTCACACCTGATGTTGTCTCTGGTTTTTGTATTGGAACATTTTAAAGTGCAAAGTATCTTGGTGTTCCCTAAAACAATTGCCAGTCTCTCTGTGGAAGATTAACATTCTTGGGCTACAGAAACAAGTTGCTTGAAATCTGAGCCAGCGGTGTGTCCTTGCAGCCAAGAAGGCAAATGATATTCTGGGGTGCATTAGGAAGACTGGGACCAGCAGGTCAAAGGACGTTCTTCTCCCCCTCTGCTCTGCTCCACTCTGGTCAGGCCACACCTGGAGTACTGTGTCCAGTTCTAGTCTCCTCAGTTCAGATGAAACAACACACATGAATCCTGAGAACCAATTTACCAAGTATCTACATGAATTTCTATGTTTGCTTTTTACTTATTAAATTATTTTTACTTATTGAAATTATCTCAGTAGAGATGTTGAGGTGCTGGAATGTGTCCAGAGACGGGCAGCAAAGCTGGTGAGAGGCCTGGAACACAAACCCTATGAGGAGAGGCTGAGGGAGCTGGGGGTGTTTAGCCTGGAGAAGAGGAGGCTCAGGGCAGACCTCGTTGCTGTCTACAACTACCTGAAGGGAGGCTGTAGCCAGCTGGGGGCTGGTTTCTTCTGCCAGGCAAGCAGCAACAGAACAAGGGGACACAGTCTCAAGTTGTGCTGGGGGAGATATAGGCTGGATGTTAGGAGGAAGTTCTTTAGAGAGAGAGTGATTGGTATTGGACTGACCCTGGAAGTGTTCAAGCAAAGCCTGGATGAGGCATTTAGTGCCATGGTCTAGCTGACTGGACAGGGCTGGGTGCTAGGTTGGACTGGATGATGTTGGAGATCTCTTCCAACCTGGTTGATTCTATGATTTATATAGCTAATTCTCATACTGTAGTATCTTCAAAAAAGGTAGTCCTTTTCCAAAGGACAGGACTAAAGAAAGCAATAATCATCAGATTTTAAGGACCTCTGAAAGCTAGGACATCAATAAGACAAAGGTAAAAACAAAATGAAACAAAGATACTGATTGGAAATGGGAGTAATATAGGAAAACACGGCATTTGCTTTTCAATGGCTTTTTTCCAGAGGATCTCTGCACACTCTCTCTTTTTGTTTGCCACTCAGTTTCTCAACAAAACCTTTCTCTCTCATAGGATGCAGATCTCTATGCAGCCTAAATTCACCTACAACTAAACACACTTCATCTAAAGTGTTTCTGCGTTACTATTTTCAAGCTCCTATCAACTCATACTTGTACTGCTGTGCAAGCAAGCTCAAAGTAATGCCTGCTCTGCAGACTACAGTCCTGCCAGTGCATTGTTGCATACGTTTCTGCTGAGAAATAGTTGATGTGGTTGTGTTCCTTCTAGTGTGGCTGGCCTCCAGGATCTAGCTTGGTTGCTCCACTGTGCTTTATTATTCACTGTGACTTGTGCATTTATCACAGTATGACAGTATCACCAAGGTTGGAAGAGACCTCATGGATCATCAAGTCCAACCCGTCACCACAGAGCTCAAGGCTAGACCATGGCACCAAGTGCCACGTCCAATCCTGCCTTGAACAGCTCCAGGGATGGCGACTCCACCACCTCCCTGGGCAGCCCATTCCAGTGTCCAATGACTCTCTCAGTGAAGAACTTTCTCCTCACCTCGAGCCTAAATTTCCCCTGGCGCAGCCTGAGGCTGTGCCCTCTTGTTCTGGTGCTGGCCACCTGAGAGAAGAGACCAGCCTCCCCTGGCTACAACCACCCCTCAGGTAGTTGTAGACAGCAATGAGGTCACCCCTGAGCCTCCTCTTCTCCAGGCTAAACACCCCCAGCTCCCTCAGCCTCTCCTCATACGGCTTGTGTTCGAGGCCTCTCACCAGCCTCGTTGCCCTTCTCTGGACACGCTCATACATGCACTCAGTGAACCAAGACTTATTCAATCTCTGAATCACTTTTGCTAATTAGCCACAGCATGGAAAGAGTAGATTTACCTGAGAATATACAATGAAAGTAAAATGTTTGTAAAGCAGTGCAGAATAATAAAACAGGAATGAAAACCTGACAATTTCCCAGCGCAAACAGTTGTGTCCCATAACAGCTGCTATAGTTTGTATTTCCACTTCAGGTAAGTTGCTTTTGTCTCATGTTTATTTCTATTCAATTTTTGTTGTTTATTTTGAGTGTGTGTTAATTCAACTGCTCTCAATTCAACTTTCTCAGCTACTTTTGTAGCTGAATTGTAGGAATTGTTGTAAATTTCTAGGTTCATAGAATTATCCAGGTTGGAAAGGACCTTAAAGATCATCTAGTTCCAACCTCACCATGAGAGGCAGGGACACCTTCCACTAGGCCAGGCTGCTTGAGGCCTCACCCAGCCTGGCCTTGTACACCTGATCTAGGGTAAGGTGTCCCTGCCCATGGCAGGGGAGTTGGAACTAGATGATCCTTGTGGTCCCTTCCAACCCTGACTGATTCTATGATTCTCTATGATTCTATGACCTTCAGGAGCAAGCATCCACAACTTCCCTGGGCAACCTGTTCCAATGTCTCAGCACACTTACTGTAAAGAATTTATTCCTAATGTCTAGTCTACATCTACCCTCCTCATCTTAAATCCACTCCCTCTTGTCCTATTACTACAAGTCCTTGTAAAAATTCCCTTCTCAGCTTTCTTGTAGATTCCTTTCAGGTACTGGAAGACCACTATGAGGTCTCCATGGAGCCTTCTGTTCTCCAGGCTGAATACCCCCAACTCTTGCAGCCTGAGCAAGTAGTTTTTCACCAACATACTCTTTTTTCTTTACTCATTGAGGTTTTTCTCTGCCCTTCCTCCACTGTGTTCTAAGCAAATCTGAACAAACTGAAGGTTATTTTTCCTGAAGGACTCAAAGATGCTGTAAAGAAATCACCTTTGCCAGGCAGAGTTCAGTCTCCATTTGTGGAAGACTTGAGTTCCAGTGAAGATACTCTGATCTATCACCTCACAAACATTAAGAACTTAGGGGGTTGATATCTAGTCACTCAGGTCCCTGTTAAAACAACAGCATTTAACAAGAGTAATTCAGCTGAAACATCTGAAATACCCTGTTCCTCAAAAGGAGATAGCAACATTTAATGTACAAATACACTATGGGAAAAATGCCACCTTTTTAATCATATCCAAGTAGGCAATCCATGCCTCAAAGTTAATCTAAGACAGAGGACACAACTGGATCATTTACCTTGAACTCCTGCCTAATATAGGCTGTAGGACCTACTTAAATCATCTCTGGAGAAAAATATCACTTAATTCCTTATGCAGAGAAATGACTGCCAAAAGAAGACAGAAGCCAGGATAGGCCTTGCAGTTTTTCCTCCTTAAAGACATGTAGCACAGATCTATCTCCTTATATGTCCTAAGAACGTTGGTTTTGAAGCAGCTGGTATTTCTATTTCACTGTAGGTCCACACATGCACACACTTGACTCACTCATTTTTCCCTTGGGTAAATTACAGTGAATACACCTAGAAATGGCATATTCCTTTTCTAAGCTTCCTCTTAGAAAGGCATTTCCCCCATTTGAATTGTAACAACAGATCTCTAGATTTCCCATGAGAAAGTTTACTATGACATCTCTAAGTATATTCATTATAATGCAAATTGCACAGGTATAGCATTTCTCTTTGCTTAAAAATCCAATTCTGATTTCAATATTCAGTGTTTTAATTATCTTACATGTTTATTGACAAAGACATATCTAAGTACTTCACTGTGTAATGCACTCTTACTTCTGCTTTGGAAATAGAATTAAATTATCTATTTGTCAAGTAGTTATTTTATAACTACATTTGCCAATGTTTTCTATAGACTATTCATATTACAGTTCTCATTTCTAAATAGAAATTAGACTGATGAATAGGTAGTGCACATATTGTAGCTGCTTTAAAAATGTAAGGGACATTTTAAGAATGGAAAATTCCCATCTTCTTTCCTATTTTTCCTAAACTTCTGTCAATTCTGCACTACCAGGACCCTTGATATCAATGAAATTGGTAATTTTCACTGTGTACTCTTCAAAGTGGACTGAAAAAGTACGCTACTAGGCTACAGATTAGGGTGTGTGTATCTTCATGCTACTTTTACAGATGGCTTGCTTTTCTCTGCTTTAAGTTTCCACATCATGAAACACAATAAAAACATGAGATATATTTGTAGAATCATAGAATCAACCAGGCTAGAAGAGACCTCCAAGATCATCCAGTCCAACCTAGCACCCAGCCCTGGCCAATCAACTAGACCATGGCACTAAGTGCGTCAGCCAGGCTTTTCTTCAACACCTCCAGGGACGGTGACTCCACCACCTCCCTAGGCAGCTCATTCCAATGGCAAATCACTCTCTTAATTATTCTCACCATCATCACAGTTAAGAGAAAAAACTGCATTTTCAAGCCTTATTTAATGATACAAAAAAATATCAAAGCTACAAGCTCATTCTTGAAGTGGTTGTTTGCTGGATTTCCCCCCCTCCCTGTACTGTTTAATTCCTATTAATGGCAATCTATGTATTAAACTTTCACAGTGTAAGTGTGCCACAAGGATATCTCTTCTACTTTGCAGGTGAGGTATATGAGATGTGTATTGTGCTCAAAGTGTAACCAGCTAAACTCTGCAAAATTAAAAACCACTTAAAAATAAATTATTCATAGAAATCAGTTGGAATTCATATAGCACATTAAGCTGCATAAGGTGACTTTCAAGGCATGTTTGAGACTCATTAGCTGGGTGAAATTCTTAGGGTAAAGCAGTACCTTGCAATATAAAACATGCATGAGCAGCATAAAATTGCTTTTCAACTGCTTACAGCTTTAGCATACCTGAAGTTACCTTACCCATTTGACATTTAGCTGCAGTTTTAAGTATAGGGGCAAATTTGAGAGGAAATGGTCTACATCACATAATTCCAAAGAACTTCTACATGTGAGCCATTGTTCCTGCAAAATTGCTTTGGAAAAAAGTACAACAGATCAATTCTCAACCTTCTTGTGATGAGAAAGTACTTTTCTTCCCTTCGCAGTGACAGAGAGAAGCTGGATGGTAGTTATAAGTGGAAGACAAATGATCTGACTGCTACAAATACAAATGCACAGGAACAGAAAATAACTGCAATGCTGCAACCAAAGAGGAAATTAGAAACATTTACTGTGATGCTATATAACTATGTTATGATGCACAGAAATGACAGTTACAGATTTCAGTCTGGGTAAGTCAGTACATTAATTCCTCCTTTCTCTATCCCCCCCCTTTTCTCTCCAACTTTGCAATGTCATTCCCTATTGAATTGCCACACCAATTCCTCAAGGTTGAGTGCCCCTAATTTATGCATTACAACTGATTCTAAATTAATAACAGAAATGAAAGGCATTTTTTTTTTGCTATGCAAAACATGGCTTCTTTTCTGAAGAGACAAATTCAGTGCATCAGAGATGCCTTTTACGATAGTGACCATCTTTGCTGCAAGATGATTGCTATCATCTCCAGAACGATTCATTTTCTTCCAGTAATTTGAGGTTCATCATTCTCATTCATTTAAATGTATGTATCATCTTAAATCTACATATTTTTTGCCAATGCCAATTGTAAAACTAAATGAAAACTGAGTCAAATCACTGCTTGTAGCTCTTTAATTTCTCTCTCTCTCTCTTCCCCCCCCCCCCACCCCCTTCTTTTAATTCTTTTGGTGATGCTTTTGTGATCTTTCTGCAAGAAGACTCCTGCATACCTTCTTGGAAAAGACAGCATTCCAGACACATATACTACTCTTTTTCAATGTGTATATATATCCTCCTTAAAGTGTTCCAGAACTGCTATGTTTACTTGGAAGTCACACTTGGAGCTTGCTCTGCTCACTAGTGAATAGTGCCAAGCAAAGTATGCAGAGTAGGACACTTCAGGTTTCCTTAGGCAATCTGCTTAGATTTACTTCTGCTGGTAGGCTTCTTCTGTCAGTTTGGAAAAGCTGAACTGTGTGGAACAAAATACCCACTTGTTTGCAGTTCTTGAGAATTGAGATGCACTCAGAATACCCTAAACCTGTGTTAAGCTCTCACATCAGTAAAGGATTTATTCCTTCAAATTTATTTCCAAGCAAAATTCTAACATTGCTAGGAGAAATGCTAAGCTAGAAAAATAAAAGCTTTGATTTCCTTCTTCAAACTACAGAGCTCCAAAATTCTGCACTGTTTCACTGTGCTGAATTTTGGTTGTTGTTTGTTTTTCATTATCATAGAATTAGAGAATCCTAAAATCAACTAGGTTGGAAGAGACTTCCAAGATCATCCAGTGCAACCTAGCACCCACCCTATCCAGCCAACTAGACCATGGCACCAAGTGCCTCAGACAGGCTTTCCTTGTACACCTCCAGGGATGGCAACTCCACCACCTCCCTGGGCAGCCCATTCCAATGCCAATCACTCTTTCTGTCAAGAACTTTCTCCTAACATCCAGCCTAGACCTCCCCTGGCACAACTTGAGACTGTGTCCTCTTGTTCTATTGCTGGTTGTCTGGCAGAAGAGACCAACCCCCACTGGGCTACAGCCTCCCTTCAGGTAGTTGTAGACAGCAATGAGGTCATCCCTGAGCCTTCTCTTCTCCAGGCTAAACAACCTCAGCTTCCTCAGCCTCTCCTCAGAGGGCTGTGTTCCAGGCCTCTCACCAGCTTAGACCAACACTATCTACTGCACATTGAAGTAATCCTTTCAGGAGCTGCAAGATTCTCCAAGTTTAACCCTGCAAACATCTCCATTTAGCCAGTGTGATGCACACCTGTGCAGCAAGTTTCACTCTGCCAGTATTACACTGCTAGTCTGGGATGACACAAAACACCTCTGAGATGCTTTCTGCTTTCATTTCAATACCAAGACAGCTTCACACCCAGTCTCTGTTCAATGCTCACTTTCCAAACACCAAACAAGAGTGAAACAAAGCTTGGACTTTGTCATTTATAGACATTAGAGTAAATAAGATGAAAAGCCACATCCTGAAGAGCTACATCAAAAGTAAAGGCAATTTTCACGTAAAGCTGTAAATAATAATAACAAAAAAAGTATAACTACTCACTGAAAACTATCTGGTGAGAGGAAATGAGTTAGAAAATGAGAGAAAGGCAATAAATGAGTGACATTACCAGAAAAAAATAAAATGTCAGTATAATAATAATTTAAAGGAAACAGCAGCAGAATGCTGCCTCAAGGCAGCTATGACTTGCATGAAAAACCTTTTCACATAATGGGGAACTTAAGGTTTCAGTGATCTTGGCAAAGTTAGAGGGAAAAAGTTTCAAGCAGAGATGGACATATACTCACATAGGTAGGTTTTGAGTTCTTAAATATGTGCTGCTTAACTTTCCAATTTTTCTTCATTTTGATATGAAGAGCCACAAAAATGATTGAGTGGAACATCTTTCTTATGAGGACACACTGAGGGAGCTGGGGTTCTTTAGTTTGGAGGAAACTGAGGGGTGACCTCATTCATGTTTGTAAATATCTAAAGGGCGAGTGCCAGGAGGATGGAGCCAGGCTCTGCTTGACAATGCTCAATGACAGGACAAGGGGCAATAGGTGGAAGTTCACAGTATCACAGTATCACCAAGGTTGGAAGAGACCTCACAGATCATCAAGTCCAACCCAACCCGTTACCACAGAGCTCAAGGCTAGACCATGGCACCAAGTGCCACGTCCAATCCTGCCTTGAACAGCTCCAGGGACGGCAACTCCACCACCTCCCTGGGCAGCCCATTCCAGTAGCCCAGAAGTTGAGGCATAGGAAGTTCCATGGAGACATAAGGAATTTTTTTTCCCCTATGAGGGTGACAGAACACTGGAACAGGCTGCCCAGGGGAGTTGTGAAGTATCCCTTCCCTGGAGATAGTCAAGACCAGCTTGGATGGCATTTCAATATGATCTGGTCTAGGTGATCCTGCTCTAGCAGTGTGCTTGGATTAGATATCTTTTGAGGTCCCTTCCAACTCGTATCATTCTGTGATAGGTTGGACCGGATGATCTTGGAGGTCTCTTGCAACCTGGTTGATTCTATGATTCTAGTTTCTATGACAATATGCATTTCTTGGATAGGTACCCAGAGGGAGCTAAATGTATGGTAGCATTTCAGCCTTTTTTTCCCCTTAATCACAATGTAGCAGTTATGCTTTTTTCCCTGGCATTTCCCCACCTTCATCTCCTCTTTCATGGATTTGCAACATTTCTGTTGTGACTACTGAGATGAGAGGTGCTGCCACTTCACTGTTGGGAAAGGATGCAATGATGAAATATAGAGCAAGTCTTTCAAATAAACAGAGGCTCAGTGCAAAGCCACCTGCTTTTTGAGCATTTGCCTTGGATGACTCCAAGTGTCTTCTGGCAGTACGTAGCCTGAAATAGTCCAGATCAACCCTATCCATAGAGGATGTTAGACTAGGCTCCCTTTACAGGTATACTTGTGGGCAGGTCACCTGGGGACAAAGTACCTAGAGAGTGGCCAGGCAGAAAGGGACCTGGAGGTACTGGTTGACAGCTGGTTGAGCATGAGCCAGCAGTGCACCCAGGTAGCCAAGAAGTAAGCGGCATCCTAACCTGTATCAGGAATAATGTGGCAAGCAGGACTAGCAAAGTCATTCTTTCCTTGTACTCAGACTCAGAACTGGTTAGGTCACACCTTGAGTACTGTGTCCAATTCTGGGCCTCTCAAGGTAAGAAAATGTTGAGGTGCTTGAATGTGTGCAGAGAAGGGCAACAAGGATGGAGCACATCCCTATGAGGAGAGGCTAAGGGAGTTGGTGTTGTTCAACCTGGAGAAGAGAAGGCCCAAAGGGGACCTTAGCACTGTCTACAACTGCCTGAAAGGAGGTTGTGGCCGGGTGGGGGTTGGTCTCTTCTGCCAGGCAACCAGCAACAGATCAAGGGGATGCAGTCTCAAGCTGCACCAGGGCAGGTCTATGCTGGATGTTAGGAAGAAGTTCTTCACATAAAGAGTGATTGGCATTGGAACGGGCTGCCCTGGAAGTGTTTAAAAAATAACTGGACATGGTGCTTAGTGCCATGATTTAGTTGATTAGATGCTGTTGGGCAGTAGATTGGACTTCATGATCTTGAAGGTCTTTTTATATCAGATTGATTCTGTGGTTCTGTTCTATCACACTACACCCCTAACCTGTAGCAATGCAACTGTTAACAGCAATAACAAACAAAACACAATAAAATGAATAAACAAGCAAAACACAACAAACTTTTCTTCACACCTCAAAGAGGGACGTAACATTAGCAGCTCTTCATTTATTTCTCTAGCTAAGAGTCTTCAGTAAGACAGGTATGTGGGTTTATCAGGTTTTCAGTGTCAGACACTGAATGTGGAAAATGACAGCTAGTAACATCTGGCAGCAGTTTCTGTAACTCAAAATGTACAGCCCTCCTTCTCCCAGATCTTCTTTTCCATGCATACTCTAGAGCGGCACGTTTTGTACCTCTACGAAGCACAGGTGGAACAGGCCCCCACAAGACATGCACAGCTTTACAACCAGGAATAGTTTCAGCATAATGACTCTCTGACAGAACAAGAATAAAGTTTTCCAGTGATTAGTTATATTTTGGGTGCCAAATTAGGGCTGCTCTGAGGTGATAAAGTCACATGCTTTGGGTGAGTAACATTACAAAAAAAAAAAAAAAAAAAATCAGACTGTTCCAAGGAATCTTAATTTAGGTCACTGAGCTAAAGCAAGTGAATTCTGCAGTTGCTTTGGAAAATGTTGTCCTGGTATTCCAGTGTCACATTAACAGGGTTGCACACTGGAATCATAGTATCAACCAGGTTGGAAGAGACCTCCAAGGTCAGCCAGTCCAACCTATCACCCAGCCCTATCCAGTCATCTAGACCATGGCACTAAGTGCCTCATCCAGGCTTTTCTTCAACACCTCCAGGGATGGCAACTCCACCACCTCCCTGGGCAGCCCATTCCAATGCCAATCACTCTGTCTGGGAAGAACTTCCACCTAACATCCAGCCTAGACCTCCCCTGGCACAATTTGAGACTGTGTCCCCTTGTTCCGTTGCTGGTTGCCTGGCAGAAGAGACCAACCCCCACCTGGCTTCAGCCTCCCTTCAGGTAGTTGTAGACAGCAATGAGGTCACCCCTGAGCCTCCTCCTCCAGGCTAAACACCCCCAGCTCCCTCAGCCTCTCCTCAGAGGGTTTGTGTTCTAGGCCTCTCACCAGCTTTTCTCTGGACACCTTCAAGTATCTCAACATCTCTCTTGAACTGAGGAGCCCAGAACTGGACACAGGACTCAAGGTGTGGCCTGACCAGTGTTGAGTACAGGGGCAGAATGACCTCCTTTGTCCTACTGGCCACACTGTTCCTGATCCAGGCCAGGGTGCCATTGGCTCTGTGGCCACCTGGGCACTAGACTCCTTCAGTTCCTTTCATCATGCTCCTGGACAACATAAGGTTGGAGCAAAATCTGGTAAGGCCTGAGAGCCAAAAGGATAATGCAGACCTTGCTTAAGCCATTGCATCCAAAGGCCAGAGAGTTTCCCCTTTTCCATGTTTTGAAAACTCTCTGCAGGTAAACAAGAGCCACTGACACAGCTGCCTATCAGTGTTAACTGTAAACTAAGGCACCGTTGGAATTAGAAAGCATAAATGAAATTCCTGCACAGTGATTGCATGCACTATACCTATATTTTCAAGGCTCTTACTTGATTTCTTTTTTCGTTTTACAAACCTTTGTGTTGCAAATACACAGACAAATACCCTGCAAAGACTCCACATGGATACCCAGGAATCAGTTTTTCAAATTGTCTGCACAACAGTAGAAGGAATGGGATTCATGTTTTCTGTTTGCTGGTAACTTAGCTCCATAGAGATGCTTCTACCTCTTCTTGCAGACAGGTTGTACTGGCCCCTTCTAGGACAAAGTGTCTGTAGTTAAAACTTTATTGAAATAAACACTCATAGATCACTAATCTACTATAAACCTGTTACAAACTAGTCAATAAGAAAGATTATGCCATTGAATTATTAATTATTTCAGTCTGATGCTACAAGACTAATTAGCACTTACTCTCACTTAGGAAGCAAGCAGAACTTAGCAAAGAAGAAATGTACTAAGGGCAGCCGTCAGAAAGCTTTCAGCAGCAAAGAACACATCTACAGTTCTGCAGAAATAGACACAGAGCATGACTGCATTTAGAGGATCTTGGCAGGTACCTGAGGGACACTCACTTGAAAAGATTTACTTTCTCCTCTTAGAAGATGTCAGACTACTCTACTGGGGCTGTTGATGGTTGGATATTGATTTGTGCAGTCAAGGTTCTTAAATGGCAGGGTTCTTTACGGCATAAGCTTTTAAACTTCGAAATACCTTTTCTTAGTGGTTATTTCTTGGCCACTCCCTTCCAATCTGTTATTTCTGAAGCACACAAAGATAACTTTCTTGGTGCTGCTATCTCCTACAGGATTTTTCCTGAGAGGTCAAAGCATACTGATGCATGAACAACTGGTGTTGAACACCTTAAAAAAGGCAGAAAGCAGGTACACTGCTCATTAACAGTGAAAACCTTACTTCCCAGATGTATAAGCAAACAGTGATCTTGGTAGATGAAAGGTTGGACATTAATCAGCAATGTGAGCTCACAGCCCAGAAGGCCAGTCACATCCTGGACCACATGCATCACAAGAAGTATGGCCAGCAAGTGGAAGGAGGTGACTCTGTCCCTCTTCTCTGCCCTGGTGAGATTCCACCTGAAGCATTGTGCCCAGCTCTGAAGTCACAGAATCATAGAACTTCTTAGACTGGAAAAGACCTTCAAGAGCATGGAGTCCAATCATTAGTTTCACACTGACAAGTCCTTGACTAAACCAAATCCTTCAGCACAACATCACTTTGGTTGGAAAAGACCACCAGGATCATCCAGTCCAACCTTCATCCCAGCATTCCTAATCACTAGACCATAGCCTCAAGCACCACATCCACTCTTCTTTTAAACACCTCCAGGGAGGGTGACTCCACCATCTCCCTGGGCAGCCTGTTCCAGTGCTTGTTCACATGCTCAGGAAAGAACTTCCTCCCAACATCCACCCTAAACCTCCCCTGGTGCAACTTGAGGCCATTCCCTCTTGTCCTATCATTAGTAATTTGCGAATAAGTCCTCAGCACAGGAAGGGTATGGACATATTGGAGTGGGTCCAGAGGAGGGCCACAGGGTCTGGAAAACCTTTCTTATGAAGGAAAGTTGAAAGAGTTGGGGTTTTTCAGCTGGGAGAAAAGAAGGTTGCAGGAAGACCTTATTGTGGCTTTCCGGTACTTAAAGAGGGCCTACAAGAAAGGTGAGGACAGTCCTTTTTGCAGGGCCTGTGACAATAGGACAAGGAGTAATGGTCTTAAACTAAAAGAAGAGAGATTCAGACTGACTCTCTGGCAGAAAGTTGTTATGCTGAGGGTGGTGAAATATTGGAATAGGTTGCTTATAGATGTGGTAAAAGCCTGTTCTAGTTTGAGCCTAGTTAGAATATTTTAGTGAGAGGAATTAGATTACAGGCTGTGAAAAGGAAACAATGGTGATGTCTACTTTACTCATAGGCTTGCTGAGATGTATAAAAACAAGAACATAAATATAGATAACAGAGTTGCTCTTGGGCTCTGGCTGCATGCACTTCTCTCTCCCTAACTTGCTGTTGGTGTGACTAATCATCTGCTTCCTAAACCCCCTGGCCGACTCTCCAAACTCACCTTGAAAGTAAGGCAAAGTTTGGGATAAGGCAGAGGGGTGGAGAGGAGGTGGAAGGGCGGTTAGGAGCTCCTCCTGGGGACTCAGGTTTCTGGGAGGGCTGTTGTGTTTCTGTATTACTTTTTAATTTGTATATTTCTGTCTATAGCTGTATATACTGTAAATATCTGCTTGTATATTGTGCTAAGCTGTAAATATAAAGCTTCATTCAATCTCCAGATCATCTGAGTCTAGTCCAGGTGATTTTCACAAGTTGGAACACCCAAACCAATCACAAAGCCCCACCTTTGGAAACATTCAACGACACCTTGGACAGGGTTCTGAGCAAGATGACCTAGTTGAAGATGTCCTTTATTACAGGGTGTCTGGACTAGATGACCTTTAAAGGTCCCTTTCAACCCAAACCATTCTATAATCTCTGTCAAAAAGTAAAGATAGACAGGTAGGAAGCTAGATATTAAAAAGAAAACATTGAGTCAAACTAGGATTGTTTTTTTCTGCTGTTTCCTCAGGATTTTTAACATTTACCCCTTGCTTTTACTTATGATTATAGTTGAGATTTGGTGTGATTTATTTTCTACCTGAGGTTTGAATGGACTCTTGAGTTTAGTGGAGATGTAGAAACTCAACCTTCTAGAGAACAACAAGTTTAAAATAACAGAAAATCTTTAAGGTCTAAAACCAAATTAATTCCAATTCCAACAACCCTACCATTGGCAGGGACACCTTACACTAGACTATGGTGGTCAAAACCCCATCCAGCCTGGCTTTGAGCACTTCCAGGGATGAGACAGCTCTAGTTTCTAGTTCTTGAACTAGAAAAATCAAATCCTCTTATGGCACTTGATGTCACTGAAACACCAAGTCAAAGGAAAGGTGAGAAAGAGTAGATTTCCAGTCTCTACTGAACAGTGAGTGGGACACAGTCTCAAGTTGTGCCAGGGGAAGTCTAGGCTGGATGTTAGGAAGAAGTTCTTCACAGAGAGAGTGATTTGCCATTGGAATGGGCTGCCCAGGGAGGTGGTGGAGTCACCGTCCCTGGAGGTGTTGAAGAAAAGCCTGGCTGAGGCACTTAGTGCCATGGTCTAGTTGACTGGCTAGGGCTGGGTGCTAGGTTGGACTGGCTGATCTTGGAGGTCTCTTCCAACCTGGTTGATTTTATAATTCTGTGGTGGATACAGAGCAAAAGTTATCAGAGTTATCTCAGCACACTCCACAAGAATAAATAATTTACTCTTTTTGGAATATATTTAACCTGATTTTCTAAGGCAGTAATTATATTATGTGAACAAAGCATGCCTGCATCTCCTTACTTGTAGTAAGCCAAATAGCCAGTTACAACCAAATTTGAAAAAGTGGAGGAGGAAAAGAAGACAGTAAATTCCTGAAACTTTGTAAATCAATGTGGATCATTACAAACAAGGGCATTCTGCAGTGCAACCTGAATTGTTATCATAGGTCAGAGAACCCACAGGAGTATAAAAGAAAGAGAGACAGAATCACAGAATGGTAGGGCTTGGAAGGGACCTAAAAAGATCATCTAGTCCAATACCCCCTGCTGGAGCAGGATCCTCTATATCAGATCACACTGGAATGCTTCCAGACAGGCCTTGAATATCTCCAGAGAGGGAGACACCACAACTTCTCTGGGCAGCCTGTTCCAGTGCTCTGTCACCCTCACAGTTAAAAAACTATTCCTCATGTTTCCATGAACTTCCTATACATCAGTTTCCACCTACTGCCTCTTGTCCTGTCGTTGGGCATAACTGAGCAGAACCTGGCTCCATCCTCCTGGCACTCACCCTTCACGTATTTATAAATATGAATGAGGTCACCCTTCAGTCTCCTCCTCCCCAAGCCAAAGAGCCCCAGCTCCCTCGGTCTGTCCTCGTAAGGAAGATGTTCCACTCCTTTCATCATTTTTGTGGCTCTGTGTTGGACTCTTCTAAACAGTTCTCTGAGGTTCTTCTTGGACACAATATTCGAGATGTGGCCTCACCAGGGCAGACACTTCCTGCACGTTTCAACCTTGGGAAAATTCTCAGTCAGAGCTCAATCAGTTCAGATACTGAGGCCAGTCATTTCATAATGCAAATGCACTGGGAATAAGATGCCTTTTGTCCCAGTGATGAATTTATTTTTTCTAAGCAGTCTATTCTACAAAAAGTAGTATAATTTTACTTTTATAAGGCACAGAATGAAAATACATGTTGAAGCATGAAGCATGAAGGATTCTGTGAAAACACCTTTACTAATCATAACTGCCCTCTTTTTCTCTAACATCTAAAGAATAGGCCAGGTTCTATGAGGAAGAAAGTACTGAAAACTGAACTTAGATATTGAACTCTGCATGAATCCAACATGAATCATAAAGTTACCCTACTGTTTGCTATACTCTTCTTCAAGGTAACTATTTGTATTAGCTGAAATTCCATCAACTTCTATCCAAATTCTCACTTCTCTTAAAATTGCCTCTTCAGCATATGTCTCCAAACACAGCACTGTACCAAGGAGTCAATCAATTAAAAGCTTCCTTCAGCTTAGAGAAGTTAGGCTAGGATTTGTCACACAGTCTGTTCAGTTATCTCTTACACTGACCACTGATTTACAAGGGCAAATTGGTCTCCTGATAGCACCAGCTAAGCTTTTCAAGTCTTGCAGTAATGGAAGACTAACATCACCACACTAATATGAATCATTTTATGTAGAGTTTCCCTTTTATGGCATCTTTAGTCCCCTATATAGAGCAAGGTAATGGCTTGTTTTAAGGAATTTTGTGTTAAGTGATCATTTCAACATTGCAGTTTATTTTAAATCACCAAGTCTTAATCTATGCTTGGATCTGCATTTTATGCCTGTAGGTTAGCAGAGAAACTCATTCTCTGTGGTAGCTGAAGGAACCAAAGAGAAAAAAAAAGAAGAGAATTTGTTTGATTTCTCCTAGCTGTGCAACTGTGTTGCTCAAGTAGATTCTTATGAGAGTTCTAAATGAGGATCATTTATTTAACAGTGATCCTTGTGGGCACAGGGATTGATGACTGTACCTTACACAACTGCAGAAGCACTAAATGATAAGAGCATGACACTAAGGAGTTGGCTGGCAGAGGCATACTTACAAATTCCTTAACTCATGGAACAGAACTGATCACAGCTTTAAAGTAGATCTGCCTCAAGTTCCTGGTCTTTTGAGCTCTCACTGAAGCCTTTTATGCTTCATACCCTAGGTATGTTTAGACTGCAAACTAGGACACATAACTTTAAATAGAATCAACTGAACAATATTATGGTTGGTTTCTTCTCCCAGGCAACCAGCAACAGAACAAGGGGACACAGTCTTAAGTTGTGCTGAGGAAGCTGAATCTTAGGAGGAAGTTCTTGACAGAGAGAGTGATTTGCCATTGGAATGTGCTGCCCAGGGAGGTGGTGGAGTCACTGTCCCTGGAGGTGTTCAAAAAAAGCCTGGATGAGGCACTTAGTGCCATGGTCTGGTTGATTGTCTAGGGCTGGGTGATAGGTTGGACTGGCTGATCTTGGAGGCCTCGTCCAACCTGGCTGATTCTATGATTCTATGTCAAAGAGCATAAATAATAATAAAAAAAGCTTTCTACACAAGCTCACTCTATCCTTGCAGTCATTTCATAGTATGCTGGGCTGAGCCTCAGCAACTCAGCATTATCTATCCCCCTAGTCCCTTAACAGGGTTTCCTTTTCTTATTCTTCTGCTCTGCTCCCAGGTTTCACACTGGTCACGTTCTGCCAATATGCACACAGTGATCTGTGTCACCATGAGTGAAGCCATCTTTTCATCTTGGGGCAAAGATCATATCTAAGCCAGTAACTCTTCAGAAACACATCCTGCAAATCCCTGTCACCTAGAGACCACTTAAAATTAAATTAATGGTGGCCTTGTGTCCTTGTAGGGCATAAATCCTGCCAGGCCAGTTTAACCCTTGCTCTCCTCCTTCCGTTGCAGGGAATCCCTGGGAAATTGAGCCAGATGAGCAAAGCCTTGAGGGCTAGGGGGCTTAGCACCATGTGCCAAGTGTCTTGTGCTGCTCTCAACGTGCCTGCATAGTTAAAGGAAGCACGAAGCTTTGAATTCATTGGCCAGAACAATGGTGCTGGTTCATTGGCCAGTTTGATTTTCAAATGAAGTATATAAAGGGAGATGACTTAGAAACTGCACATTTCTGCACCTGCCTTTGTCTGCATGGAGCCTTCCTGTCTCTCGTTTGCGGCTTGTTAAAGGCGGCCACGTGTATGCAGCTAACACTAGTGGCTTCGCAGCAACTCTGCCTGAAATGTTTTGTATTTTACCCTGGGATCGTTATCACGAGTCTGAAAGTGTCTTTGTTACAGAAGACCTACGGACCAAAACAGTTGTGAGTACATCTACTGCAGTGAATGCCAAGATCCCATAAGCATAGTTAGGATTTTTCCTGTTTTCCAAGTTTTGATTGTTTAAAATGTTTAATTCTGTGCAATTGACCAAAAATCCAAAGAACCTCAGAGAATTTCCCCATTTTTAAATATCAACAATAACCTTAATATTGATACAGGAATTGATAGTCATAATTTGTAACGATTATTAATTTCTGATACACCTTGCCAAGTCTACAGGGACTCAGAGATGCTCTAAAGTACTCAGCACCTCCACTTTCATTCTACAAAAGCCATAACACGCCTTCAACCAATTTATCTTGTAAAATTCTTTAAATTATATTGACTATTTCAAAATGTGGATAAACACAATGAAGAAAATAACTGATGGTTTTGGGGATGCAGAATTCTGTAATTTGGATAACTGGGCTAAAATGGAATGTTTATTGCCAACCGTTTGATGTGAGCAAACTACATTTTCATTTTTTATCTCCCTACAGCAGCAACATTAATATATTTTGCAGATTTTGCCATTAAATACAGAGAGATGATTTTCTATCTGAGTTCTCAAAACAGTTTTCTGGAAGAAAATGGGTAATCAACATGGAGAATGTCTTTCTTCTGAAAATGCTTTTAGTCTAACATAAATGACAGCTATTTAAAGGCAATCACTTGTGTTTTATATCTCACACAAAAAAACAGCAGACACGGTACCCTGCCTTTGAGACAAAACACTGATACATGTGACGGAACATTTCAAGTAGCAATAATCAGAAGCCACAGATTTGGCAGCATCCTGAAAAAAAAAAATGAAATACTCTCCACTAAAATCTGTACCTTTTCTTTTTTTTGCTATTGTTGTTCATCTTTTAGCTGATATTATGTCATATTACATTGAGAATGTCGAAATGTCTGCATCAGGCAGGTATAGAAGATGCAAATAGCATTCATTCTGCAGTATATACAGTGACAACTTACACATCTGTTAAAAATAAAGTGGTTTTCAAAATATCACCCAGGAGGCATGTGTTCTGTTCAGTGACCTTTGGAAACTCTGTCCAATGAGTAACAAGTGATGCGCAAATAAGTTGAGACACAGTAGATTAAAAAGTGCCTGTAACATTCTATGTTATCTGTTCTGAGGGTGGTTATGGTTAAAAGATACATTGCTCTTTCACAATTTGCCTGAGAGAGCAAATCAATGAGAACATCAACTTCTATCTCTTTAATTTGAATGGTTATGGGATTCATTATCTTGGACAATTAAAAATACAGCATGCAGAAAAAGAGCAATGAATTGCATAACCTAATGGTAGTTTGCTACCTTATAGGTATTTGTTCATATGGCATCAGTCACATCTTGGTGAATCCAACCTTGCACTCAAATATTTCACACAGAAAGAAGCCTAATTGTGTTTGCTTTGACATGACAAAATGTAATATTACCAGGAGGCTATTGAAGAAATTCAGCAATGGCAACCTTGCTGAATGCATTAGAAGCGTTTGGAAGCACTGTGACACATGACAGATTTTAGACTTTCATTGTCACACAATATGCAGCCCATCTGGTCTTGATCTTGTGACAAAGAAAGTCTGCAGTCTAAAGACAACAGTTACATAACAAAAAAGACAAGAAAAAAGGACAAAATCCAGGAAGATGAAGCAGCACAAATTTTACATCTCTCTCTTTTCATGCTACCTTTACACCATGTAACTGTCAAAGCCTTCACTACCAGATCCAATTGTAACTCATGTCATTCAGACTTCATAAGCGTATCCTTTACACATGGACGTAGTCTATAGTGTTTGGATAGTCACTTAAATGTGCAATTTTTGGTTTATAGCAGAAAACTACGTCTTCTACTACGCACACAGGCAAGGACATCACGGAAGTTGGTGCCACGATTCCAGTTTACAAGCTAAAAGGGAAGTACCAAGTCACACAAGCTTCTTCCAGTAATCAAATGCTGAGGTGAGTATTGACATGGTTATAAGGAAGGACAGCATCCTAGATAGTGATCTGCAAGCTGCTACACCTGATGCTTCTTGAAAGCATGAAAGACTTAACCTGTTCTATCACTGACATTTTTACAGTAAAAGAGTGAACACATTTTTTCAGACTATATTTACTTTCAATTCCATAACACCATAGAGTATACTTTCTCCTATAAGAAAAATCAATTACACTTACCCTTTCCAAAGTAATTTCTTCAAATTCATATTCAATTTCTGTTCCATTGACCTAAAGAAAAGAAAATCAGAAAATTCTTTCAGTGCACGTGGAAGACAACTCACAAAGGATATTAAAGAGATTTACCACTAAGATCAGTTTACTGAGGCACATTTTTCAACACATAGATGAGATTACCTAAATTGTAGCCTAGGAAGCTCCTTTTTGTCCCGAATGGCATACAATCAGGCCTACAACATTTGAAAACTGTAACATTTCAGTTTCTAAAACTCCAAAGCAATGGATAATGCAGTGTGCACTTGCAGCCCTGGGGGGCCAACCAGATCCTGGGCTGCATCAGAAGTGTGGCCAGCAGGGCAAGGGAGGCGATTCTCCCCCTCTACTCTGCTCTGGTGAGACCCCACATGGAGTACTGCATCCAGTTCTGGAGTCTCCATTACAAGAAGAATGTGGATGTGCTGGAGTGTGTCCAGAGAAGGGCCACGAGGACGATCAGAGGGCTGGAGCAGCTCTGCTATGAGGACAGACTGAAGGAGTTGGGGCTGTTGAGTCTGGAGAAGAGGAGGCTCCCAGGTGACCTTTTTGTGGCCTTTCAGTATCTGAAGAGGGCCTACAAAAAAGCTGGGGAGGGGCTTTTCAGGACATTAGGGAGTGACAGGACTAGGGGGAATGGAGTGAAGCTGGAGATGGGAAGGTTCCAGCTGGAAGTGAGGAGGAAATTGTTCAGCGTGAGAGCGGTGAGAGCCTGGAATGGGTTGCCCAGGGAGGTGGTTGAGGCCCCATCCCTGGAGGTGTTTAAGACCAGGCTGGATTAAGCTGTGGCCAGTGTGATCTAGGGTAGGGTGTCCCTGGCCATGGCAGGGGGGTTGGAACTAGATGGTCCTTGTGGTCCCTTCCAACCCTGACTGATTCTGTGACTCTATAACTAAGTCACATAATGTGCCTGATAGTTGATAAAGTTTGTTAGAGAACTTGGCACTGCTGTCTAAATAGTTTCCAAAGTAATAGTTCCATGTCAAACCAGAAGATCTGTTTCTAAAAATTATTCTCACATAATGGAAGATTAATTATTGTCTTATGATCTCCAATTTACTTTGCAATGCATGAGAGTCAGGAAATTCATTGCACTTATGCAAAAATCACTCACTGATATATATATCCTGAAATATATCTTGTTTACTATATTAACCCAGGGCAAGAACACGACAGAAGACCTCTGCAATAGACAGCTGAATGGCAAGAAGGCACAGAATGTTAATGCAATTCTTAATGCTGAGTTTCAGTGTCAAAATAAATTAAGCTACAAAATGTAGAGCAACCAAAATGGGTATCACTGGACAAGAAATCTATCAGCAGAAGACATGACACTGATTTGAGCAGTATTCCAAAACCTTGTTCCAGTCTGACATGGATTTTTTTCTGTCCCTCTAGGCAACTCAACATCCTTTTCTTAGTTTCCTCATCTCTTAAATGGGTAGAGTACCACATCAGAGAATGCTATGGAAGCTGACTACACTGTAAGTAAAGTGCAGAGTAATGAAAATAATTCTAATATTAAAATCTCAGAAACATTTCAAAGGGTTCTTTAATTGCAGCTGGTCACCATTTTTTTTTGACAGAAAATAGCAATTAATCAAAAGTAATACATATTGCACATGAGTCATGGCTGATTAGTTTTTGTGTGGACAAGGTATTTCCTGAAAATAACTTTAATCACCATAGAATCACAGAATCAACCAGGTTGGAAGAGACCTCCAACATCATCCAGTCCAACCTAGCACCCAGCCTGAGGCAGTCCACTAGACCATGGCACTAAATGCCTCACCCAGGCTTTTCTTGAACACTTCCAGGGACACCAACTCCACCACCTCCCTGGGCAGTCTATTCCAATGGCAATCACTCTCCCTGGGAAGAACTTCCTCCTAACATCCAGCCTAGACCTCCCCTGGCAGAACTTAAGACTGTGTCCCCTTGTTCCGTTGCTGGTTGCCTGGCAGAAGGGACCAACCCCCACCTGGCTACAGCCTCCCTTCAGGTAGTTGTAGACAGCAAGGAGGTCACCCCTGAGCCTCCTCCTCTCCAGGCTAAACACCCCCAGCTCCCTCAGCCTTTTACTGAATGAAAAAAAAAAAAATCTGAGAGCAAAACTGAAGTGAAACATTAGAACTGACATGGAGGAACAAATTTGTCCTTTCTGAGAACAAGAACATTTATTACTCCTTCCCACTCCTAGCTGATTCTTTTCTTGTATTAACTTTCTAACTGGAATCAGAAAACACTTTATAGAAATCATTCTTTAGCCAAGACCTTTCAAATGTAATTAAGTCCTTCTCTCGTGAATATTAGAACTGGGTGCATCTATCTACCAAATAAAACCTTCCTGGAAAATCCACCCACTATTTAATTTGTCTGCAATTTAAGATCTGATAAACCATGAAATCAGTAATAGAAATACAATTTGTACAATCTACATTCAAAAGGAAAAAGGTCTTTAGAGGTCAATAGGGGACTGGGGTGTCTGTAGGGGGCTGTAAGGCTCTGTAGAGCTCTGTCAGGGTCTGCAGAGGTCTGTAGGAGTCTTTAGTAGTTGGCAGGGGTCTGTAGAGGTCTCTATGGGTCTGTGAGTGTCTGCAGGGATCTACAGAGATCTGTGGGGATCTGATAGGGTCTGTAGAGATTTGGAAGGGTCTGTAGATATTTGTATGGGTCTGTAGGGCTCTGTACAGGTCTGCATGGATCTGGAGCAGTCAGGAGGTATTTTTTAGGGGTCCGTCAGTTCCTGCAAGTGTCTCTAAAGGTCTTAGGGGTCCACAGGTGTCTCTAGAAATCTGTAGATCTCTCTGGGTCTCTAGAGTTCTGTAGAGACATGGAGGGGTCTGTTGTGGTCTCTAGATATGTGGATGGGTCTGTAGTGTCTGTGACAACTCACACTTAACGATGGAACAAAACTACATAATCGATGAAGAAACTATTTAATACATACATAATATTTGGTGGCTTCTGAGGTTTTTTTGGGTTTTTTTTGTTTGTTTGTTCTGTGAGGGTTTTTTGGGGTTTTGTTTCAGTTTTTTTTTTTCATTGTTACAATCTCATAATCATACTAAAAACAGATGTGAATGAAAATTTTGCTATAGGGTAATTTTCTGTTCATTGCTGTCACTTTAATGCTTTCTGCATAGATGCTTTTATTCATATAGGCAACTTACTCAGTTTAAACAGCTTTACAGCTATTCCAATTTTTGTCCTTTCTTGTCTAATTATAATGAAATCAAAGCTATCTATATGTCTCTGTTTTCATAGACCTCTCTTTTATCTTAGGTTGTTGGATAGCTCTGATCTATGTCTTCAATTGCTCAGTCTTGCTCTATAAAGCTGTCTTTGCTTCACTGCTTATAATCACTTTCCCTTCACATTAAAAACTCATTAGTGCCGTAAAATGGGAAAAAGAGGGACAAGAGAAGTGAGCAACCTCTGTATAAAGATGAAAGGAGAAAACACAAGCTGAATACTCAGTCTGTATTTGCACACACACACACACAAATCTTGATATGATCTTCGACAGAGTCCTTTTATCATCCACAATCACAATTCCAGAAAGCTCTTAAATTAAAATCCCATTAATCATAGCAGAGATCCATTACCAGGTTCTATAGCAGCAGGGATGATAAGAATTAAAAAGGTGATCCTGATCCAAATATTTTTCTTATTTAAGGATATATATCTCCGTTGCAGTCCATTGCCCTCTTTTTCTTGCTGGTTGCTCAAAACACCAATGTAGTTATTTTGTAAGGGACCTAATAAGATATTGCACCTACCTGAGGCAGGTGGAATGATGATGTATGCAGTACCATTCATTGCTAGCACCATTTTATTTCATATTTAGACTCTCTGGCTGCACCTACACTGCTAAATTAGAGTCAATTTTCAGCCAAGTCTCAGTGCTTAAGGCTGTTTCTGTCTGGAACCTGCTGGAAACAAATAGCTGAAGAGTGAGCCAACAGTCAAGCAGGAGGAGAATCATTATTTCAGCACTGGAACTGGCTTGTCCATCCTCCCATTTAGCAGTATATGGACATATCCTCTATTTTTTTTTTTTGCTCATTTTAACTTGACAGTCTCTGACCTAACAAAACACCTAAACAAGCTGTCTAAACCTACAACTTTCGCTTCTTGCATGTATTGAAGACCTGCTTCTACGTCTCTCTTTACACGAGTTTTCTGAGTTCTGATTTTGTGTCTGACTGCAACAAGATGACAAAACAAAACTTATTATGGCCTGTATAATTTCAGACAGCTATGAAAAGCTCCAAACATTGGCACTCTTCTCTACAGTCAAGGGAGTCATCAGCATTTCCAAGTCGGTTTGGGAATATCCTTTCCCATCTTTCAGGGGTGCAATTTTAGCACACCAGGTATTTTTCATCTCAAGTAAATTTGTGTATTTATCATGCTGAAATGTGAGGTACACATCTGGCTCTTTGTATACTCAATGAGAAGAAATGGGCACTTTTAGATCTCAGGTCATTTCATCCTGCAGGGCCTTGTGTCCCTGGGGCTTCTTGACAGTACATACCAATGAAGTCTAAAAACAGTGCAAAGTCCAATTCTGTAATTCGGAGATTCAGTTCTTTCAAATGTGTTTTCTCTGCATCACTCCTAACCACAGGCTGGTTAACAAAGTTCTGATTTAAAGAATGCTGTGCAGCTTTTATAATTATATACCAGGCAAAGGCCAGATCTCTGGATTAGCAGCTTCTCCAATTGCTTTTTCAAGCTTGTCTCTGCCTGTATCTGGCAGCACACACATGGCATGATAGCCAACACCTGCCCCCACAAGCCCAAATTTTTAAGATGTCCACAAGCTAAAATTCAATTGCTCCCTTTCTCCAAAAGCTCAAAGTTGAGATACATTGCTGTTAGCTTTCCTTCTTTGAGTTGAAACACCGAAGTCTCCCTCTTCAAAGAATAAAGTGCTCAGCACTACCTGTCACAGTAAAAGGCCCAGAGGACTCTAGCATAAGTGGACAAGAAGTCACAGAATGCTAGGGCTTGGAAAGGTCCTCAAAGGATCATCTAGTCCAACTCCCCTGCCAGAGCAGGATCACCTATACCAGATCACACTGCAATGCATCCAGGTGGGTCTTGAATATCTCCAGAGTGGGAGACTCCACGACTCCCGTGGACAGCCTGTTCCAGTGTTCTTTCACCCTCACAGGGAATTTTTTTTTCCTCATGTTTCCATGGAACTTCCTATGCCTTGTGTTCTACTGTGCTAGTTTGAGCACAGTGGAAGGGAAACCTGTCTGAGGGGTGATGTCTGCTGAAGGTCCTGGTCATACCTAGTGGGTGATGCAGGAGAATGGTGAAATCCAGTGTATTCCACAGAGGAATCTAACCTTATCTGAGAGAGTTTAAATTCAGAGTGTATAATACAAGCTGTTAGGAGTTTTCTGTCCTAGGTACCATTGGCATCCAATGAAAATCTACGAGAAAGTCTACAGTCAGTGAGCACGAACCCAACGCCACCTGGGAGTCCCTGTTCTCAGTATCACAGTATCACAGTATTACCAAGGTTGGAAGAGACCTCATAGATCATCAAGTCCAACCCATCACCACAGAGCTCAAGGCTAGACCATGGCACCAAGTGCCACGTCCAATCCTGCCTTGAACAGCTCCAGGGACGGCGACTCCACCACCTCCCTCATCTCTGAGGAGACAAACTTTTCTGAGCTTTTTAATCACCTACCTGAACTTGTGGTATTCATTAATGTAAATACTGTTTTAGATTAGATCAGATAGTTCTCAGCAATCCTCTGAGTGAAGTAGACAGGGGTGGATTGCGCTAGTTTGAGCCTAGCTAGAATGTTTTGATGAGAAGAACTAGATCACAGGCTATGAAAGGAAAACAAGGCTGATGTCTACCTCACTCATAGGCTTGCTGAGATGTATAAAAACAAAATTCAAAACATAGATAACCCACTTCTGCTGCTGGTGAGCTTGGATCTGCATCTCTCTTCTAACCTCACCCTCCGTTTCTTTAATTAATCCACTTTGCTTCCTAACCCCCTGGCCGAACCTCCATTCTTCCTTGGGACTGGGGTAAGGTTGAGAGGTACAGGGGGAAGGTGAAGGGGCGGTTGAGAGCCCCTCCTGGGGACTCAGGTTTCTGGGAGGGCTGCTGTATTTCTGTATTACCTTTTATCTTGTATATAACTGTATATACTGTAAATATCTGCTTGTATATTGTGCTAGCTGTAAATATAAACTTCATTCAAATTTTCAGAGCTGGCTGAGTCTAGTCTGGGTGATATCCAAAGTGGGGGGGGGGTGGGGTAGGTAGGTAACACCCAAACCATCACATCCACTCAATGTCCCTTGCCCTGTCATTGGGCATCATCAAGAAGAGCTTGATTTTCTCCTCTTGGCACTCACCCTTTACATATTTACAAACATTAATGAAGTCACCCCTCAGTCTCCTCACTAAACTAGAGACCCAGCTCCCTCAGATTTACAGATGATTATGGGAGGATGCAATCAAACATATCCCTTCTTCAAAGGAGATAGTTTGAAATTAAAATACGTCTCATTCAGGAACAGGAACAAATTGCATAAGTGCTACACAAAACCTTTAGAAAACTTTAAGAGCCTCTCCTGCCCTGTTGTTCAGCAACAGCATCACTGACATTCACTGCTGTATGCAAAAAGGCTTCTCAGTCTCTCAAACTTATTTATGTTCATGGCCTGAAGTGTGATGAACTTACAGCCCTGTACAACAAACTACCATAACTCAACTAAGTCGCAACGTTTAAAGCATCTACTTGCAAAGGTGGGGTAACTGTTGCCTTTCATTTACAGTTGCACTTGTTAGGTTGGATAACTCTCGTGTATTTAGACTCAAAGTTGTCTTTAAGAAAGAGATGGGATGAATGGCAATTCTCTAGATGCCAACATTCAAGAGAGATTTCCTAGCAAAGATCTAATTACTACTAGAGTTCAGTGATCTTTCTAAGAAGAAAGAACTAGTCTTTACATGACACTTTCTCTCAGGACAGTGAGAAATAAGGAATGGGGAAAAGAGATGATTGTATATTATTTTGTGGACAACCTGAAATAAAGACCACAGAAATAAGGAATGGAGAAAAGAGATGATTGTATATTATTTTGTGGATAACCTGAAATAAAGAGCACAGAACACCAAAATAAGGGTCTGACAAACTCAGATTTGTTTCTTCCTTTATCTTAAGAACTCTACTTAAATTTTATAGTAAGTTTCTCTCATGTAGTGCAGTTTAAGGATAGCATAAGCAGATGAAATAGTCCCTTAATAAAAGGGATTTCTGCAGATTATGATAGAGTAAAAAAAATATTGATAAAAACATTTGGACACAACAACCCCAAGCAATATTATGGGATGGCAACAGTGGCTGGAGAGAAGCCAGGAGGAAAGGGACCTGGGGGTGCTGGTAGGTAGTAGCTGAAAATGAGCCAGCAGTGTGCCCAGCTGGCCAGGAGAGCCAACAGCATCCTGGCCTGCATCAGGAACAGTGTGGCCAGTAGGACAAGGGAGGTTATTCTGCCCCTGTACTCAGCACTGGTCAGGCCACACCTTGAGTCCTGTGTCCAGTTCTGGGCTTCTCAATTCTAGAGAGATGTTGAGATACTGGAATGTGTCTAGAGAAGGACAATGAAGCTGGTGAGAGGCCTGGAACACAGCCCTGTGAGGAGAGGCTGAGGGAGATGGGGGTGTGCAGCCTGGAGAAGAGGAGGCTCAGGGGGGACCTCATTGCTGTCTACAACTACCTGAAGGGAGGTTGTAGCCAGGTGGGGGTTGGTCTCTTCTGACAGGTAACCAGCAACAGAACAAGGGGACACAGTCTCAAGTTGTGCTGGGGGAGCTGGATGTTAGGAGGAAGTTCTTCACAGAGAGAGTGATTTGCCATTGGAATGGGCTGCCCAGGGAGGTGGTGGAGTTGCCATCCCTGGAGGTGTTCAAAAAAAGCCTGGCTGAGGCACTTAGTGCCATGGTCTAGTTGACTGGACAGGGCTGGGTGCTAGGTTGGACTGGCTGATCTTGGAGGTCTCTTTCAACCTGGTTGATTCTATAATCCTTTTGAGTTTTTATTTTTCAGATATTCTCTCAGTTTAAGATTTTACTGCTGTGGTGGGGTTTTTTGTTGTTGTTGGGGTTTGCATTGTTTAGGTTTTGGTTTTTTTTGGTTGGTTGGCTTTGCTTGTGGTTTTTGTGTGTATTTTTTTAAACAATAATGAAACAACTTTTATAGCTCCACAATTATTTCATTTGATAGACCTGTTTACAATGAAACAAGGAAGCATTACCTAATTTTTTCTTGCTGTACTTCTACACATCCACAACTGTATCCACCAACTCAGTAAGATAAAAATATCATCACATGAATTTTAATTACAAAAGCTGTATGATGACAGTGGCAGTATTAACAGTATTAACATAAGTATCATTGAAAACCACTGCACCTATTCTTTCCAATAAATTTTATGTCATCAGAGCTGTTTGTTATGCTAAGCCGTATTTTCAAGAAGAGATTGTCTTGCCTAAAAATTACAACATCTGTAGACTTTTATTACAGGCAAACTCCATCCTAATTAGATTTCATTGAATATTGTTTTCAGGATGTCTTCAAAAAAGAAGGTTGGATGAGGCCTTGAGCAACCTGCTCTAGTGGAGGGTGTCCCTGCTTATGGCAGGAGGTTGGAGCTGGATGATCCTTGAGGTCCCTTCCATCCTAGAACATTCTATGATTCTAGGAAGACTGCTTATGTTATTTTTATTATATGCACAGAAAGATAACTATCCTGATACTGATTTTCACTCAATATGCAAATGTTATTCTTCTATGCATGTATGGTTTCACCAGTTGCCTACTCACCCAAACCTCACCAGAATACAAGACTTCCATTTTGTACAAGTAACCCCAGGCTGTATTTGTCTTTTAAACAATTCCAATTTACTGAATAATTAACATAGTCCATTTGACATTTCAGAAAGATGAAGGCTATAAAGCATAAGCTTTAAATAGCTGTTCACAACTTCTATTTTATCAGTGAGACCAAAGAGTGATCCTTATTTAGCCCTTTGCCATCACTAGATTTAGGTTATTTCTTCATTAAGTGTCAAAGGAAAGCTGCTGATGTACTTTAGATGTTGCTTTCCAAGAACACTGGAAGTTTCCTTTCTCTCTGCATATAAACAAACAAAAAGGAGCCTCCTGGATTCTCTGATTTCATATCCATCCCTACCTCATTTCTCAAATCTTTCTCAGAACAAAATCACATCTTCTGTATCCTTTCTGCAACACCATTCCCTAAGACTAGTCACAACTTCTTGAGACCCTGGAATGGGTTGCCCAAGGAGGCGGTGGAAGCCTCATCCCTCGAGGTGTTTAAGGCCAGGCTGGATGAGGCTGTGGTCAGACTGATCTAGGGTAGGGTGTCCCTACCCATGGCAGGGGGGTTGGAACTAGATGATCTTTGTGGTCCCTTCCAACCCTGACTAATTCTATGATTCTCATGCGTCCACTTCAGCTTCCATTGTTGTTTGATTCCCCCCCGCTCCATTCTTTTAAAATCTTTTTCAGCTGTTTCTTTCTTCATGCTACCTTAAAATCTGTTCATTTCTTTTTGCTCACACATAGACGTTTGCACATACACAACAAATTAAACATACTTTATCTAGTCCCATGTAATCCAAGGGAGCATTCGTAATTTGTTTTCCATCTTCTCATTTTTTCTACCTGTTTAACTTAATCTTCTCCCATAACTCTTATTAAGTCACTTACACACTTCATATACCTTGATTTCTTTCACTAGTATGCTTCATCTGCTTAACCATCATTTTAAAATCTCATCCAAATAAGGAATTCTCTTCTGGTTTCCCTTACGTGCTGCTCTCACTGCTCACAACCCTTTCCCCTATTTATCATAGAATCAACCAGGTTGGAAGAGACCTCCAAGATCATCCAGTCCAACCTAGCACCCAGCCCTAGCCAGTTAACTAGACTGTGGCACTAAGTGCCACATCCAGTCTTTTTTTTGAACACACCCAGGGACAGTGACTCCACCACCTCCTTGGGCAGCCCATTCCAATAACAAATCACTCTCTCTGTGAAGAACTTCCTCCTAACATCCAGCCTATACCTCCAGTTCTTTTTTAGCTGTTTTGTCTTCATAGATCTGACACTTTCTACAATTCAAAACACAAATATCTCAATACTTTCCTCCTAGGTATTATTATTTTATGTGGCATACACGTTACATGCTAACACTCTGCTCTTTGCACACACACAGAAAATGTTAGGAGTAGGAAGGGACCTGGAAAGATCATCTAGTCCACCCTCCCCTGCCAGAGCAGTGAACCATTTTGCATTACCTTTACTTTGTTTTATCTGGTGCTGGACACGCTACACAAGAAAAATGTCTATATATGTTTGTGTATAAGCGCTTGATACAGTGACCCATCACAAAACTCCCAGTTTCATAAGCATAATCCATGAAGCAGATCAAAGTAGACATCACAATTTCAAATGGAGTTCACAGTAAATGTAAATGAAATGGCACCCATATGTGAATTCTGTTTAAGGCAGCACTTCTGAGTTGTACAAAAGTAGGAGCAGCAAAAGAATGCAAATTTCAGCTGCTTTACTTAATCTTCTCACTTACACTAAGAGAAATAGATATATCATCCTACTAGCTATCTAACAGGTAGAAATATAAATGAGGCAATAGAATCATAGAATGAGTCAGGGGTGGAAGGGACCACAAGCATCATCTAGTTTCAACCCACCTGCCACGGGCAGGGACACCCTACCCTAGAGCAGGCTGGCCACAGCCTCATCCAGCCTGGCCTTAAACACCTCCAGGGATGGGGCCTCAACCACTTCCCTGGGCAACCCATTCCAGGCTCTCACCACTCTCATGCTCAACAACTTCCTCCTCACATCCAGCCTGAACCTACCCATCTCAAGATTCACTCCATTCCCCCATAGTCCTGTCACTCCCTGATACTCTGAAAAGTCCTTTTCAGCTTTTTTGTAGAGCCCCTTCAGATACTGAAAGGCCACAATATGGTCACCTCGGAGCCTCCTCTTCTCCAGGCTTTGTAGGGTTTTTTTTTTAGGCACTGGGAAGCAGAATAAAGAGAGGGGTCCTTAGCGTTTGGGATAGCATTTCCATTTTAGGAACCTATTTCTGCCTACTGTCTGCATACAAATACTTCAGACTTTAAGGATTTGCACACTGAAAATATATGTCTATATCTAAAATTTGCAATATACATCTGTGCAGGAATTTGAGCTGTGCATTCCAGACAACTGGATACATTCATTTCCACAAAATTATATTCTTCCTTGTGCAATTCAGGTCATTTACTACACCACTCTGCTTTCCATTCTCTTCTGTGCTTCTGCCATTGCTGACACCCTAACATATGAGTTTTCATAAACTCCCCATCTGTCAGGTTCCTATATCTCTGTTCCACTCCAGTGTCAAATATCCATCAAACTTTTTAACAGTTTGAACAGGTAATACATTTCTGAAAACTGTTTTCCTGAGCAGTATTTCATTCTATGCACAAGACACATAAAAATGGAAAGCTGCTGTTGCTTGATGTGATTTTATATCATCAACAAAGATTATGAAATAGTTGCAATTTGGGATATCCCAGGTCATTTTAATAATATCGAACACTGTGATTTGCATGACTTTATTTAAAAGGTTGGTACCTCTCAATCATTTAACAAGGCAGAAATTAATACATAAACTGCAGGTTAAGTTTGACCCCTTTAAACACTTATGATAAAATTTCCTCTCAGTTGTAGGGAGAAATTAGTATCATGCTAATTTGCAACATTTTAGGCAAGGAAATAGCAACAGTAATTTGCTGAGGGGAGGCCTCGTTGCTGTCTACAACTATGTGAAGGGGTGTTGTGGAGAGGCTGGTGCTGATCTCTTCTTGCAGGTGACTGGAGACAGAACAAAGGGGAATGGCCTCAAGCCATTGAGTAGGTTTGGACTGGATATTAGAAAAAGGTTTTTCATGGAGAGAGTGGTCAGGTACTGGAGTGAGCTGCCCAGGGAGGTGGTGGAGACACCCACCCTGGATGTGTTTAAGGGTTGTTTGGATGTGGTGCTTAAGGATATGGTTTAAGGTGACTCTCATAGAGTTACAGGTTGGACTTGATGATCCTGAGGGTTTTTTCCCAACCCGGATGTTCCTGTGATTATGTAATTAACTGCCATCACATAATGAAATATATACAATACACATAATGAGCAGCCTCCACTTCTTCAATAATCAGAATCATTCAGGTTGGAAAAGACCCTCGAGATCATCAGGTCCAACCATCAACCCTACTTAACCACTAAACCATATCACTAAGTGCCACATCTAAATGAACTTTAAATATCTCTATGTATGGTGACTCTACCACCTCCCTGGACAGCCTGTTCCAATGCACTCTTTCAGGGGAAAAATCTTTCTTAATGTCCAGCTCAAATCTCCCCTGGTGCAGCCTGAGGCTGTTGCCTCTTGTTCTGTAACTAATTACCTATGAGAAGAGACCAGTACTTACCTCTCTCCATTGTCTTTTCAGGTAGTTGTAGAGGATGATACAGTCTCCCTTCAGCCTCCTCTTCTTCAAACTAAACTGTCCCAGTTCCCTCAGCTGCTCTGGGTGTTACCTACCCCCCCCCCCCAGACTTTGGAAATCACCCAAACTAGACTCAGCCAGCTCTGGAAATTGAATGAAGCTTATTATTTACAGCTTAGCACAATATACAAGCAGATATTTACAGTATATATTGTTATATATGGAAATATACAAGGTAAAAGGTAATACAGAAACACAACAGCCCTCCCAGAAACCTGAGTCCCCAGGAGGGGCTCCTAATCACCCTTCCACCTTCTCCCACTCCCCTATCTTACCCCAGACATTGCCTTGTGCCCCAAGGAACAATGGAGGGTCAGCCAGGAGGGTTAGGAAGTAAAGTGGATTAATCAGAGACACTGAAGATGAGGTTAGAGAGAAATGCAGTGCACAGCCTGGACAAAGAGTAACTTCCTTTTCTATGTTTGGATTCTTGCTCTTATACCTCTCAGCAAGCTTATGAGTGAAGTAGACATCACCATTGTTTCTCTTTCACAGCCTGTAATCTAATCCTCCTCACCAAAACATTCTAGCTAGATTCAAACTAGCACAGGTCTTCATGAAATTCATTCTCTAGGCCCCTCACCAGCTTAGTTGCTTTTTGCACCCACTCCAGCAACTCAATGCACCTCTTGTATTGAGGTGCCCAAAACTGAGCACAGCACTCAAGGTGTGAAACCACAGAACTTACAAACACAGTTACTCTGTGTCTTCCTCAGCAAGTGACACATCCAGAAGTGTATAAAAAAGAAACAAGGGCCATCCTTAAGACTTTGGATACAGCATATTACAAGACAGCTTGCAAATTCCATGCTTTTCTGTGATTTTCATTCAGTAGCTGTTATGATAACAAGATATATGACCAACATAACCTAAACTTTTGCTCTCTGTTAAATGACAGTGTTCTCTAACTTTCATTTTTTGTGCCTAAAATTGTCTCCCAGGATGTCTATTTAACCTTGAGAGTTACAATTCCCTTACTCTCTTCCCTGCTTTCTCACCCTCTGGATTATGAACAAACCACAAGCAATTAAGTCTTGGGTTCTTTTCCTCTCATGTATTAATTAACTCTAGCACAAGAATTGAAGGCTGAACCGTTCTCTCAGTAACACTGGTGCAATCCTAATGGAGTCATTGGGCTTGTACTAGTGTAACTGATGTTATATTCATTCATCTGTGGATGTACTTACATCTGCAGGAGAAAGCTGACCCAAAAAGGTAAAGAAACTACTTGCATGGATAACAAAAATAATATTTATGTAAATAAAGCATATGAATATTTGAAAAAAAAATCCTATATTCCACAGGACAAGATTTTTATGTGTGAATCACTTGCTTTACAAGTATTTTTATAATAAAAGAAATGTTCACTATTACTCTTAAAATTTTGCAAGACTCTTCAGTGTATGTATGGGCAGAGAGCCACAGTCCTCTGCACTCCATAACTAAAAGCATAGCAGAACAGCTCCCTCATGTCCAATTAATTTTGCTGCAGAAAAAAAAGATAATCTGAAAGGCTGAGACAAAAATTGAAGCGGTTTTCTGCTCCTCCTCACAAGCTCAAGAAAGAAAATTGATGCAACTGTTGTCCACAGGGATTAATGAAGCTGGTAAAGAGCGACAAAGCTGGTGAGGGGCCTGGAACACAACCCTGTGAGGAGAGGCTGAGGGAGCTGGGGGTGTTTAGCCTGGAGAAGAGGAGGCTCAGGGGTGACCTCATTGGTGCCTACAACTACCTGAAGGGAGGCTGTAGTCAGGTGGAGGTTGGTCCCTTCTGCCAGGCAACCAGCAACAGAACAAGGGGACACAGCCTCAAGTTGTGCTAGCAGAGGTCTAGGCTGGATGTGAAGAGGAAGTTCTTGCCAGAGAGAGTGATTGGCATTGGAATAGGCTGCCCAAAACAAATGTGGATGAGGCACTTAGTGCCATGGTCTAGTTGACTGGACAGGGCTGGGTGCTAGGTTGGACTGGATGATCTTGGAGGTCTCTTCCAACCTGGTTGAAGAACATCCAATCTGAATCTACCCGCTTGTAGTTTTGGTTCATTTCCCCTAGCCCTATCACTACCTGACCTCCTAAAAAGAGTCTCTCACGAGCTTTCTGGTAGGCTCCCTTAAGACACTCGAAGGCCACAATAAGGTTGCCTCAGATTCTCTTCTCCAGACAGAAGAACCCAAACTCTCTCAGTATGTCTCCATATATACATGTTCTACTCATATATAGAATCATTGAATCAACCAGGTTGGAAGAGACCTCCAAGATCATCCAGTCCAACCTAGCACCCAGCCCTGTCCAGTCAACCAGACCATGGCACTAAGTGCCCCATCCAGTCTTTTCTTGAACACCTCCAGGGACGGTGACTCCACCACCTCCCTGGGCAACCCATTCCAATGGCAAATCACTCTCTCTGTGAAGAACTTCCTCCTAACATCCAGGCTGAGCCTTGCTACTGGTTGAACATTGCTGCATAGATTTGCAGCAGCCTTGCCTCTATTAGGCTACCAAATTCAGCAATTCCCTAACATCTTGTAATAACTCATGCAGGTATTGTAAACAGAGCAATTCTTGCTATCACATGCTACAGCACAATGCAAGGTTAGACAGGGAAAAAAAAGTTTAACTCTGCTGCCTCATATTCACTGCTATGTACCTCTTACTTTCATATTTTTAATCTTTCTGCTATACTGAGAAGGAGAGCTCTTCTCACAATACAACCCTTCTGAGTCATTCTTCACCAGGACTTGCCAGGGAAAAAACATTAGCTAGAGAAGCCCGGAAATAAGAAACTGCACTGAAAGTCCATACGATGACAAACTATAAACAATGTTAAAGCTTTAACTTGCACAAAGCAGGGGAATGCCTACAAAATAAAAA
Source organism: Tricholaema leucomelas (assembly GCA_013400475.1). Lineage (NCBI taxonomy): Eukaryota > Metazoa > Chordata > Aves > Piciformes > Lybiidae > Tricholaema lacrymosa > Tricholaema leucomelas. Next base: position 121,788 of record WAAF01007049.1, read on the forward strand.
TTAATGATATTTAAGTACATCCTCAAATCAATGAGATGTGGAATTCAAGAATTGGGTACTAAGTCTAATAAAATTTTCTCCAGTGGGTCTGCGTATAAGGACAAGGTTCATTGAGACTACAACTACCTAAAAGGACATCATGGAGAAGTTAGTACTTAGTCTCTTCTCACAGGTAATTACTGATAGAATGACAGGAAATAGCCTCAAGCTGTGACTGGGTAGGTTTAGACTGGACAACAGGAAATACACTTTTCAGGGAAAGAATGGTCAGGAATTGGTGGGCTGCCCAGGGAAATGGTTGAGTCACCAATCCTGGATGTATTAAAGGTCATTTGGATATGGTGCTGTGGAATATAGTTTAGGGTGAACCTTGTAGAGTAGGGTTATCAGTTGGACTTGGTGATCCTGAGTGTTTTTTCCAATCTGAGTGTCTCAATCACAGATTCACAGAGACAAGTAGTTGAAATGGGGCTGCCTGGTCCTGTTTAAAGACTGCCTTATGTTATTGATGAGATCAGACTCCCTAAGTCACATGAATAGCTCCTGGAGATTGGTCCTTGTTTTGAAAGGATGATGATAATCTTTCAATGATGTCAAGATAGATGGAAAAAAATAAAGTTCCATAAACTAGAATATATTTGTGCCCTTGTACATGTGTGCTAGTTTGAGCCTAGCTAGCATGTTTTGGTGAGAAGAACTAGATCATAGGCTGGGAAATGAAAACAATGGTGTTGTCTACTTTGCTCACAGCCTTGCTGAGATGTGTACAGAAGAAAGGCAAAACAAAGATTAGGTCACTTGCTTCCTTCTCTTCGCTGGGAGCTCTTTGCCTGTGGAGCTCGTGGCTGTTGGCTGAACTCCATCTTGCTTTCTAACCTCACTCTCCATTTGTTTTGGCTGATTTCACCTTTGCTTCTTAATCCTTTTTGTCCGAAACTCCATTCTTCCTTGGGACTGGGGTAAGGTTGAGAGGGGTAGGGGGAAGGTGAAGGGGTGGTTGAGAGCCCCTCCTGGGGACTCAGGTTTCTGGGAGGGGAGTTGTGTCTGTATTACCTTTCTACCTTGTATATTTCTGTCTATAACTGTATATACTGTAAATATCTGCTTGTAAATTGTGCCAGCTGTAAATATAAGCTTCATTCAAATTTCTAGAGCTGACTAAGTCTAGTCTGGGTGACTTCCAATGTTGTGGGGGGCAAGAGATACCCAAACCATCACAATATGACAATCAAATGCCTGGAGCATGGAAGAGGAGCACTTTTCTGACTTATTTTACAAACAAAATTAAAAGCAATACATAATGCCTCTAAAATAAATGAAAGAGTACTGAAAGCACCATCTGCAAACCACTTTTGTCCTCCTCTGGGAGAATAGCACGAGGTTACAGGGACAGTTGAAAGCTTTTACAACTCCAGTTCTGGGCTCATCAATTCAAAAGAGATGTTAAGGTGCTGGAATGTGTTCAGAGAAGCGTGATCAAGCTAGTGAGGGGCCTGGAACACAGCCCTGTGAGGAGAGGCTGAGGGAGCTGGGGGTGTTTAGCCTGAAGAAGAGGAGGCTCAGGGGTGACCTCATTGCTGTCTACAACTACCTGAAGGGAGGTTGTAGCCAGGTGGGGATTGGTCTCCTCTGCCAGGCAACCAGCAACAGAACAAGGGGACACTGTCTCAAGTTGTGCCAGGGGAGGTATAGGCTGGATGTTAGGAGGAAGTTCTTGCCAGAAAGAGTGATTGGCATTGGAATGGGCTGCCCAGGGAGGTGGTGGAGTCGCTGTCCCTGAAGGTGTTGAAGAAAAGCCTGTCTGAGGCACTTAGTGCCATGGTCTAGTTGATTGGCTAGGGCTGGTGCTAGGTTGGACTGGCTGCTCTTGGAGGTCTCTTCCAACCTGGTTGATTCTGTGATTCTATGAAAGAACACTATTAAGGTAACCACAATTTGCTTCTATTAAAGAGGAACATGATGGTGAAATCAGAATATTAATCAAATCTGTATGCTGCACATTATTTGAAAAATGATTGTAGCTCAGTAGTTTCAAAATAAACTCAGTGTGCTGTGCTCACCTTTGCAAAATTTAAGTCCTGAATTTGGACATCACTCAAGATTAATTTTGTTATGACCACACTACTGCCCTGCTAAGCTGTGCAAAGAATGAAACAATTATACTTGCCAAAATCCAATAAAGGGAAGTTTTCTGCCTGCCTGACATAGAACACCACATAGCACAAATAACTTATGACTAAAAAGAATTCCAAGTTTTAAACTATCACCATCTTTATGCAGAACAACTTAGAAGCACAAATCACTCCCAAGATGATTGAATATTAATGTAGGATAAAAAGAAGAAGAACATTTCAGTTGTAAATTGTTTGCATTAATAATAATTACAAAGTATAAATTTATTGTGTGTAGGCATCTTTACATTCTGTTACCCTCAAATTAAATAAATCTTCTATAGCATGTTATGAGAGCTGGGATTTTTAAGATCTGGAAAACAAATATATGTGGTATATTTAGGTTCACTACTATATGCAGAAAGCTAAGTCATCTAAATACTGATTACTCTGGACCTGAGTAAGGCATTCGACTCTGTCCCACATGACATCCTGGTCACCAAACTGGAAAAGCACAAACTGGATGGGTGGAGCACTCACTGGATAAGGAATTGGCTGGATGGTCGCATGCAGAGGGTGGTGATCAATGGCACAATGTCCACCTGGCGACCGGTGACAAGTGGTGTTCCTCAGGGGTCAGTGCTGGGACCAGTGCTCTTTAACATCTTTGTCAGTGATATGGACAGAGGAATTGAGTGCACCCTCAGCAAGTTTGCAGATGACACCAAGCTGTGTGGCACAGCTGACTTGCTGGAGGGCAGGGATCTCATCCAGAGGGATCTGGACAGGCTGAAAAAGTGGGCCCAGGCCAACCTCATGACGTTTAACAAGGCCAAGTGTAAGGTCCTGCACCTGGGTTGGTGCAATCCCAGGCACAGATACAGGCTGGGTGGGGAATGGCTGAGAGCAGCCCTGAGGAGAAGGACCTGGGGGTCTGGGTCGACGAGAAGCTCAACATGAGCCGGCAGTGTGCACATGCAGCCCAGACAGCCAACCGAGTGCTGGGCTGCATCAAGAGAAGTGTGGCCAGCAGGGCAAGGGAGGTGATTCTCCCCCTTTACTCTGCTCTCGTCAGACCCCACCTGGAGTACTGTGTGCAGTTCTGGAGCCCCCAATACAAGAAGGACATGGAACTGCTGGAGCGGGTCCAAAGGAGAGCCACGAAGATGATCAGAGGGCTGGAGCACCTCTGCTATGAGGACAGGCTGAGAGAGTTGGGGCTCTTCAGCCTGGAGAAGAGAAGGCTTCGAGGAGACCTTATAGTGGCTTTCCAGTATCTGAAGGGAGCCTACAGGAAGGCTGGGGAGGAACTATTTACAAGGTCTAGTAATGTTAGGATGAGGGGGAATGGGTTTAAGCTGGAAGAGGGGAGATTTAGACTGGATATTAGGAGGAAGTTCTTTACAGTGAGGGTGGTGAGACACTGGAACGGGTTGCCCAGGGAGGCTGTGGATGCTTCCTCCCTGGAGGCGTTTAAAGCCAGGCTGGATGAGGCCTTGAGCAGCCTGCTCTAGTGGGAGGTGTCCCTGCCTATGGCAGGGGGTTGGAGCTGGATGATCCTTGAGGTCCCTTCCAACCTAAACCATTCTATGAGTCTATGAATTTAACATTCAGGCTGATTCACCAGACCACTGTGTCGGAATGGACTTTCAGAATGAGAAATGTGGACTAGAAGTGAGTCACATTCCAAAAGAGTCAACACTCACAGCTTCCAACAGCAGGAACTTTGCTTCAAAACATTTCCTAAAACTTTGTTGAAGGTGTGTACATTTTACAATATAGACCATTGTAGAGGGTTAACCTTCCTGGGGAAGTGGACTCCACCACGACCCCAGGTCCTCCTGACTCGTCCCCGGGGGTGGCTCCGACCCTTTCTCCAGGCATAGTGCTTAGCCCACTACCACTTCCTGTCTAGCCCCTAAAAAGCAGAGGAACTTGATGTTTCGTTCTCTCTTGCTCTGCCTTCCTGCTTGCCAGCATCACCTGCCTGTTTCCTTCTGCTCTTTGTTTTACCATGTGGCCATCAATCCACGAGGGGACAAACCCATTGCCATCAATCTGGTTGTATATATATATATATAGAGAGAGAGAGTATCTTGTTTTCCTTCCCTATACCTTTTTGTAACTCCTCTACTACAAATACCTTTTATTTATTGTTACAGTTATCTCTTTTAACTTCCAAATCGAAGGGAGACTATTTATTTGGATGTGTTTTACCTTTTCCTCTCTACATCTAATTCCCTTTCTTTGAAAAATAGAGGGAAAAGATAAAGGCATCCTAAAAATTGTTATTGGTTCTATTAACCATATTTGAGTCTCTGGGAAATTTACACTACAACTGAGACAAGCATCTAATTTCTGGCTATCCATCAAGGAGTGTAAAAGAAAATAGCTAATTTTGCATTTTTATTAATGTGAACTGATGGTAATTCAGATTTATTTATATGAATGTAGACCAAAAGGGCATACAGCAGCTGTTTGAATGTTATACAAAAGTTAACACAGTGTGAAAACCCCTCTCACATAAACTAGAGCACACAATGCCAAAAGCAATACATAAAAGGTTCTAAGAGAAAGAACTCTTCTCTCGCCTGTTATCCATTGGCTCACTTTGTACTGCCAGGATAATAACACCCTTGTCGTGGCTGAACTTTTAAGAGTAATTTTGCAAAGCAGTATACCAATCAATTCTAGATATTAAAACCCCAAAATCCTTAAAATTACAAAGAAGGGTTGTTGAAAAATAGACTTCAGATATATCTCATTTTAAAGAGCTGAAGCTTCATAGTAATTAAGTTCTCCCATTTCCCAGAAAACATAAACCCAGTAATTTTCATTTCCACTTTTCATCAGAGCTAGATTTTTCCTCAGTACTAAGCTGTCTGCTCCTCTCAGTTTTAAGCCCTACACCTTTTGAATGCAGTGAAACATACCTCCAAGTGTCATTGTCTCAAAGCACACAGAGTTTAAGTCTACAGGTAAGTAACTATTCACTTGTACACTTTATGCTCTTTCCCAGCTCATTTCAGAATGGACTTCATAACAAAGCTGAATAAAGCTGTCACTGTGTCTTGTGTACTTGAAGTACACTGTGTACTTGTACTTGTGTGGACTGTTCTGTATGCACAACAAAAAAAAACTAGACCAAGAAGTATTTATGGATAACAATGGTACTTGATGGCTTAAGATGATGCATTGTGCTACAAATGCATATTTTCAAGAGTTAACCACTGGATCCTTGAGAACCCACAGACCTTACTGATTTTAGGTCACTGCTACCAAATCCAGTGCAGTATAAACTGTAGTGCACTATATTAAAAAATGACACAAAAGCAAAAGTTAATCCAAGGCCAGAGACAGCAAGACAAATTCAACCTACATTTAGTTTAGGTCAGTTTGGGCCATGCAGTTCTACACTGATTCATATCTCCACATGCTTCAAACAATTCACAGAGACACATTCTGCATTTTCCAGCACCTATCAACCTCATGGATGAATTAGCTTGAATTAATAACAAATTAAGTATAGCTGGAAGTAGAGCAAGGGTATGTACACACCACTGCACAAAAGCATGTATGACTTTTTCAGAGTGCTAAAAATGACTAATAGAGCATTAGAAATAGAGCCTAGATGCCTTCCCCACAGTAGATGCTACAAGGATATGAAGAGCAGTCCAGCAGGAATAGACTCTGAACTCTTTCAGGGGGGTTATTTCAATGTCACATGAAGGAATAGGCTGCCCAGGGAGGTGGTGGAGTAACCATCCCTGGAGGTGTTCAAGAAAAGACTGAAGGAGGCATTTAATGCCATGGTCTAGTTGACTGGACAGGGCTGGCTGCTAGGTTGGACTGGATGATCTTGGAGGTCTCTTCCAACCTGGCTGATTCTGTGACCAACTGTCTGATAGTAAGTGTGTAAAGGGTATCCATTTTTTTTTTTGTCACAAAGTCTGTTTCGTAAGGTACAGCATGTGAGCTAAAGACAGGTAAAGGCAGGAAATTTACTGCTCAAGCACACCCTTGAGCTGGATTAAAATAATCAAGTACATGCACTCTAGGTAGTCTAAATTCAAGACGCATAAAGCATTTACTCTGTTGTGTCCACCTGAGCAGAGCAACACAAAGTATATGATGCCCTTTCTTTACAATTGAATAAGCTTCTCTCTTGCTCTCTGCTAATGGCAATGTTTCAACCAAACATCTACAGAAAGAACTTCTTGATGGATTCTAAATACAGGGCTATGCACAGGCAACTGAAAATGGAAGCAAGCTAATTTTGTATGAAGATGTAATTAGATACATGATCAAAGAATGCTTCTATTTGTTGGATTGATGAGATGTGAATGCTACCTACAACTAGACATCATGAAGGTTTTGTTCTGATTGTTTATGTAACATTGTGCTAGTTTGAAGCTCACTAGAATGTTCTGGTGAGAAGAACTAGATTACAGGCTGTGAAAGAGAAAACAAGGGTGATGTCTACTTCACTCATGGGCTTGCTGAGACATATAAGAACAAGAATCCAAACATAGATAAGGGAGTCGCACTTCTTCGTGGGGCGTTGCCTGAGCTGCACTTCTCTCTAGCCTCTCTGCTATCTCTCTGATTAATCCACTTTGCTGCCTAACCCCCTGGCTGAACCTCCATTCTTCATTGGGACTGGGGTAAGGCTGAGAGGGGTGGGAGAAGGTAGAAGGGCCATTGGGAGCCCCTCCTGGGGACTCAGGTTTCTGGGAGGGCTGTTGTGTTTCTGTATTACCTTTTACCTTGTATATTTCTGTATATATCTGTATATACTGTAACTATCTGTTTGTACATTGTGCCAAGCTGTAAATATAAGCTGAGCTGGCTGAGTCTAGTCTGGGTGATTTCCAAAGTGTGTGTGGGGGGGCGAGTAACACCCAAACCATCACAAATATGCTATGTAGCACTTAAATAGGCAACAAAGTGCTCATTCCTGAGAAAAAAATAAAATAAATCCCCTCAGACCTTGAACTCACTTTACTCTAAAGAGTTGCTTTTTTTCTCTAGTTAAAAAAATGTCTTTGATAAGGCTTAAATATTCAAAATTCCATCTAGAATTTAAAGGAGGAATTTACCAACTAAACAATTGCATTTTTACTTCAAAGACCACTTTAGCTACTTTTGTAACAATATTCCTTTCTAAACCAGATTTGACATATATTGGTTTTCAGGTAGAGAAACCACAAATATGAGATCGAAGGAAAAAAATACCAGATGCATAAGAATAATTCTGTACTTTTACACTGCATTTTGGACAACACCACTGTATTTTTCTGCTAATCACAGAATCAACCAGGTTGGAAGAGACCTCCAAGATCATCCAGACCAACCCAGCACCCAGCCCTATCCAGTCATCTAGGCCATGGTATTAAGCACCTCACCCAGGCTTTTCTTGAACAGCTCTAGGGACGGTGACTCCACCACCTCCCTGGGCAGCCCATTCCAATGCCAATCACTCTCTCTGCCAAGAACTTCCTCCATATATCCAGCCTATACTTCCCCTAGCACAATTTCAGACTGTGTCCCCTTGTTCTGTTGCTGGTTGCCTGGGAGAAGAGACCAACCCCCACTTGGCTACAGCATCCCTTCAGGTAGTTGTAGACAGCAATGAGGTCTGCCCTGAGCCTCCTCTTCTCCAGGCTAAACATGCCCAGCTCCCTCAGCCTCTCTTCATAAGGTTTGTATTCCAGGCCTTTCACCCTTTGCCAGGGCAAACAAGACTGCCACGATAAATTCGAGGCCCAAAGCAGAGAGGTTGAGTCAGAGCAGCTTATAAAAACCAGCACAGAACTCTACCAGATTTTGCTTTTTTCATCGTAATCCACATTAACTGACAGACTGAGCAATAACCAAACAAAACTGATGTTTAACAACCTGGAAAACATAAGAATCCCTTGAGATAATAAGATGTGTAATCAATTTCAAGACTAAGATGAAACTTGACTGAGAAAGAAGCAAGAAATTTATACTGAAATCAATATGAAAATAAAGATATATATATATACATATGTATATTTTCCTATTTTTATGTATTTTAATGCACTAAAAAAAAAAAATAAAGTTCAAGAGCTCCCTTTGTGAAAATTTAGATCCCACCCCCTATACACAAAGATATCTTTTAACTTCCCTAGAACCACGGGCTTAAAAAAGAATTGTTCATCACTCAGAGATATATATATATAGGACTTTTAGAATCATAGAATCAGTCAGGTTGGAAGGGACCACAAGGATCATCTGGTTTCAACCCCCCTGCCATGTCCAGGAACACCCTACCCTAGATCAGCCTGGCCAGAGCCTCATTTAAGCCTGGCTTTAAACACCTCCAGGGATGGGGCCTCAACCATCTCCCTGGGCAACCCATTCCAGGCTCTCACCACTCTCACACTGAACAATTTCCTCCTCACTTCCAGCCGGAACCTACCCACCTCCAGCTTTGCTCCATTCCCCCTAGTCCTGTCACTCCCTAATGTCCTGAAAAGCCCCTCCCCAGCTTTTTTGTAGGCCCCCTTCAGATACTAAAAGGCCACAAGAAGGTCACCTGGGAGCCTCCCCTTCTCCAGACTTAACAGCCCCAATTCTTTCAGTCTGTCCTCATAGGACAGTTGATCCAGCCCTCTGATCATTCTCATGGCCCTTCTCTGGACACACTCCAGCACATCCACATTCTTCTTGTAATGGAGGCTCCATTTAATATTTATTATGTAATACCACATGACTTAGAGAAATATATAAGACCATCTCCACTTTTATATATATGTATGCCTGGGCTACACCTATATTAATATTGTCCAATAAAAGCCTTTACAGTACTGATGATCTCCCAAAAATTTCCATTTTTCCCCAAATCTTTATAAAGTCAGAATAGAATCACAGAGTGATGGTGGTTGGAAGGGACCTCCAAAGATCACCAGGTCTGCTAATGCAGGTTCACCCAGAGTAAATTGAACAGGAAAAGGTTCTTGTAAGATTTGATAGATTCCAGAGAAGAATACTCCACAACCTTAAGAGGCTGATGCCGCCAATGAAATGTTGGGTTCTTAGATCTTGGGGAACTTTATACAACTCCGAGTCTGTTAGCAACAGACAGGGTACCTGTCTTTGAGGGGGAGAAAGATCATGGCAAACAAGCTGGCAAGGCTTGTTGAAAGGGCTTTAGGCTGGAAGGGGGAGGGAGATAAACACAGCAGTACTAAGGATGAACCTAAGGAGGCTGAGTGTGGTAAGCCAGAGGCAGGGGTAAAACCAGCAGCCCAGCTGAAGCGTATGTACACTGATGCACGCAGTATGGGTAACAAACAAGAGAAGCTTGAAGCATTGGTACAAGAGGCAAACTATGATGTTGTCACCATCACAGAAACATGGTGGGATGGCACACACAACTGGAGCACTATCATCAATCTCTACAGGCTCTTCAGGAGAGACAGGTGAGGGAGAAGGGGTAGAGGAGTGGTCCTGTATATTAGGGAGGCTCTGGACATCATGGAAGTAGATATTATGGATGATCAGGTTGAGTCTCAATGGGTAAGAACTAGGGGGAAGGCCAACAAGGCTGACATCCTGGTTGGACTCTGTTATAGACCATCCAACCAGGAAGAAGAGGTTGATTTACTATTCTTTAAACAACTAGGGTGTGTCTGAAGATCACCTGCCCTTGTTCTTGTGGGCAGCTTTAACATGACAGACATCTGCTGGGAATTTAATACTGAAGAGAAGAGGCAGTCTAGAAAGTTCCTAGGGTGCACAGAGGATAGCTTCTTATCCCAGCTGTTATGTGAGCCTACCAGGTGTGTAGCCCTCCTCGACAGACTGTTCACAAATAGAGAGGGGCTGGTGGGAGGTGTGGTGGTTGAAGGCTGCCTGGGGTCCAGTGACCATGAAATTATAGAGTTTTCAATATATGCTGAAACCAGAGGGGGCATCAACAAAACCTCCACACTGGACTTTCGAAAGGACAAAGACAACCTCCACTCTTTATTAGATGTTGAGAGAAATATAGTAACAAAAGATAAGGAAAAGGCAGAGGTACTTAACATCTTTGCCTCAATCTTCAATAGTGGGACAGGTTGTCTCCAGGGCAACAAAGCTGGTGAGGAGCCTGGAGCACAGCCCTGTGAGGAGAGGCTGAGGGAGCTGGGGGTGTGAAGCCTGGAGAAGAGGAGGCTCAGAGGTGACCTCATTGCTGTCTACAACTACCTGAAGGGAGGCTGTAACCAGGTGGGGGTTGTCTCTTCTGCCAGGCAACCAGCAACAGAAGAAAGGGACACAGCCTCAAGTTGTGCCAGAGGAGGTCTAGGCTGGATGTTAGGAGGAAGTTGTTGCCAGAAAGAGTGATTGGCATTGGAATGGGCTGCCCAGGGAGGTGGTGGAGTCGCCATCCCTGGAGGTGTTCAAGAAAAGACTGGCTGAGACACTTAGTGCCATGGTCTAGTTGATTGGACTGGCTGATCTTGGAGGTCTCTTCCAACCTGGCTGATTCTATGATTCTATTCTTTCTAGGCACCCTGTTCCAGTTCTGTCACCCTCAAAGAAGTTAAGTTTTTCCTTATGTTTAGATAGAACTTAGCCTTGCTGTTTAGATATTGATAAGCATTGATGACATCTCCTCTCAATCTTCTTTTCTGAAAGCTAAACAGTCTCAGGTCTCTCAGCCTTTCCTCGTAAGAGGGGCGTTCCAGTCACCTCACCATCTTCGTAGCCCTCTGCTGGACTCTTTCCAGTTGTTCCCTGTCTCTCTTGAACTGGGAAGCCCAGAACTGAACACAGTACACCACAGTGCCTCATCAGGGCACAGAAGATGGGGAGAAGAATATCCCTTGACATTCTGCTTATACTCTTCTTGATGCACCCCAGGATACCATCTGCCTTCTTGGCTGCAAGAGCACATTGCTGCATTATGATTAACTTGCTGTCCACCAGACCTCTCAGATCCTTCAGCACAGAGCTGCCTTCTGGCAGGTCAGTCTCTAGCCTGTACTGGTGCATGGGGTTATTCCCAGGAATAAAGGAATAACAGATTTTTATTTGTGGCCCCTGTTTAAGACTTTACATACCTCCCTCTTATGTGCTAACCAGGTGTGCTGGCTGATTGGAACGACAGAGGAGAACACTGAACATTTTCATAACCTCCCTTTTTTGGCATCCTCATGGCCTCACACTTGCCCACACAGGAGCTGTCACAGACCAACTGCCATGCTCTAGAAAGGGTCTGAGCTCCCTGTGTCCCTAAGCAGGGATGCACCAAAACAGCTGCACAGCCATCTGCATGACTGTGCTCAGGCATGTGTAAAACAATCCAAAGATTTGATTACAGCTCACAAAACCATAACCTAAGTAGTATGAAAATCACTTCTTTAGGAAACAGCATGAGTGAATCTGCACAGAGCTCAGCATAGGTGACACAATCAGCAAAGCAAACCACTAATAAAATAGCAATAACAACCAATAGTAATAAAAAAGTGACAAACAACAACAAGAAAAAATACATTTGGAAGAACAATGGGAGAATGAAGAAATGTGAGGGACCAAAATGACAATAATTTACATGTTCCTTAGGTCTTACAACTGTGATAAGGCAGGTTAAGGAAGACATCAACCATTGTCCCTGAGTGAAATTCTACTAATCATAGAATCATAGAATGGTTTAGGTTGGAAGGGACCTCAAGGATCATCCAGCTCCAACCCCCTGCCATAGGCAGGGACACCTCCCACTAGAGCAGGTTGCTCAAGGCCTCATCCAGCCTGGCTTTAAACGTCTCCAGGAAGGAAGCATCCACAACCTCCCTGGGCAACCCGTTCCAGTGTCTCACCACCCTCACTGTAAAGAACTTCCTCCTAACATCCAGTTGGAATCTCCCCTCTTCCAGCTTAAACCCATAAACTAATGTTTAGTTAAGATGAAAATAAATCCAATCATAAGCTAAACAGGAAGGTTCCCATCACTTTCTGAAAGTGATGCAGCAAAGACAACCTTATAGGTTCTTTTAATTTAGCTATACTGCATTTTGGACACATAGAAAAAGAAATAAAGAAGGCTTATTCTCTGCAATAGAGAAACTGAGCTGATTCATATATTATTAAATTAATGCTTCTCATTATGCAAAAAGATCTGAAATTTACAGCCAAAGAATAGAGAACAAACAAACTCCCACAAGTGTTTAATTGTGCTTAAAATGCCACAGAATAATTTGCTTTGTACCAACGAAGCTTCCTACCAAATTTAGTCCCATGTTCAAAGCTTGGCAAGGCAAAATTTTCAAGCCACTGAACCTAGAAACAAAGCTAATTTACTTTCTTCTCTTATTCACTGCAGTCCCAAGTTAGATGGCATAGCACAGCATATAACAGAATAAGGCCTTTTCTTTTATCTCATTTAAGAAAAAAAAAACACACTGACAAAAAACAATCCCTCACAAAGTTTTGGTTTCCTTTCTTCCAAACCATGGACTTTAAAGGTTTGAAGAACATCAACAGTAGCAAAAGGTTTAATGATAGAAATTTAAATCATTAGAATAATAAATCAGAGTTTACCAGTTGCATGCTAGCTGTAAAAAGGAAATTTCTCTCTGGTGGACCAGTGGGAACATTCTGTTTGAAAATGTTTTGCAAATGCTGATCACTGGTGTGAGGCCTCCCTCTAAACACTCAGGAATTTTTGCAGGAGGGTGGCAGAGAGGATGAGCAGAGTTGTTATTGAAACAGAGAGGTGTCGAAGGTACAGTGCTTGAAAGAAAACAATGAGACAGGTTTCTTCTGCTTCTGAACTAACAGGTAAACAAAATCATGAGAAGTCTCCAGCTCTATGACACAACCCTAAAAGGAGCCTGAGAGATCTTCATGTAAGATGAGGCTATTGCTTGTGGCTAGTAATGTCAGAGAAAAAAGTAAGACCATCTTAATTTACCAAAATTTGAATTTTCATGTCTATTCTGGTGTTAGAATACCTAGATGACACAGTGCCATGGTCTAGTCATAGAATCATAGAATCAGTCAGGGGTGGAAGGGACCACAAGGATCATCTAGTTGCAACTCCCCTGCCATGGGCAGAGACACTCTACCCAAGATCAGGCTGGCCACAGCCTCATCCAGCCTGGCCTTAAACACTTCCAGGGATGGGGCCTCAACCACTTCCCTGGGCAACCCATTCCAGGCTCTCACCACTCTCACGCTGAAGAGCTTCCTCCTCATGTCCAGGCTCAATCTCCCCATCTCCAGCTTTGCTCCAGTCCCCCTGGTCCTGTCACTCCCTGACAGGCTGATGAGGGCATCAGCCTTTTTGTAGGCCTTCCTTCAGATACTGGAAGGCCACAATAAGGTCACCTCAGAGCCTCAGAGTTAATTGGACACTTCTGGATGTTTTAGATATGCTACACCTATGAGAGAGGATCAGCTACTCTATGCCCAGTTACATCAGGGCTGCTTTTAGCTCTGGAGAGAAAATACCATAATTTAACATGTATTCTCTGAAACATGAAATAGTTCGTCTCTATAGTGTTAGATGTATGTCTTGTGGTAACTGAAACAGAATGATGCCCTTCAGAAGCTATAACTAGCAGTGATACCTAAAGATCCACCACAGAGGTCTCTAAGCATTTACAGTTCTCTTCCAGGCACATTTGGAAGTCCTGAGAACAGTGAAGAGCCAGGTGTTTGACTCATATTCAAGTTTCAAAATGCTAATTAAATCTAGCTTTCTGTTACTTCTGAACTGACCTATCTGGAAAAAATATTTCATGGCATATCTGCTGCAATTCTATCTCCTGTAAAATAAATGATATGTTATATGGTTGCAGTATTATAACTTAGCTCATCCAGTTTGGGAAGATCTTCCTCTGCCTTTCAAAGCATTTAAGAGAGGTAAGGTCCCACTAACACCCCCCAGTGTTACAAGGCTGTGTTATGGAACCCACATGGTGTTATTGGCTGTACTGAGTGTGGCTAGGATGGAGTTTATTTTCTTCATTGTGACCCACATGATGCTACGCTTTGGATTTGTGGCTGAAACAATGGTGATAACAGACTTATGTTTTGGCTATTGCTGGTACAGCATCAAGACTGCACCTGGGTCGGTGCAATCCCAGGCACAGATACAGGCTGGGTAATGAATGGCTGGAGAGCAGCCCTGAGGAGAAGGACCTGGGGGTCTGGGTCGACGAGAAGCTCAACATGAGCCGGCAGTGTGCACATGCAGCCCAGACAGCCAACCGAGTGCTGGGCTGCAGCAAGAGCAGTGTGGCCAGCAGGGCAAGGGAGGGGATTCTCCCCCTTTACTCTGCTCTCGTCAGACCCCACCTGGAGTACTGTGTGCAGTTCTGGAGCCCCCAATACAAGAAGGACATGGAACTGCTGGAGCGGGTCCAAAGGAGAGCCACGAAGATGATCAGAGGGCTGGAGCACCTCTGCTATGAGGACAGGCTGAGAGAGTTGGGGCTCTTCAGCCTGGAGAGGAGAAGGCTTCGAGAAGACCTTATAGTGGCCTTCCAGTATTTGAAGGGAGCCTACAGGAAAGCTGGGGAGGGACTATTTACATGGTCTAGTAATGTTAGGACGAGGGGGAATGGGTTTAAGCTGGAAGAGGGGAGATTTAGACTGGATGTTAGGAGGAAGTTCTTTACAGTGAGGGTGGTAAGGCACTGGAACGGGTTGCCCAGGGAGGTTGTGGATGCTTCCTCCCTGGAGGTGTTTAAGGCCAGGCTGGATGAGGCCTTGAGCAACCTGCTCTAGTGGGAGGTGTCCCTGCCTATGGCAGGGGGTTGGAGCTGGATGATCCTTGAGGTCCCTTCCAACCTAAACCATTCTATGATTCTATGATTCTAAGACTTTCTCTGTTTCACATGTCCTTCCTCCCCTGAACAGCAAGTTGGAGTAGCTTGGAAGAGACTCAGTCAGGATGGATAACCTCAACTGACCAAAGCTGATGTCCTACTCAACAATAAAAAACTTTGGAAAAGGAACAGAAGGTAGCAACATTCATAGAATCATTAAGGTTGGAAAAGACTTCTAACATCATCAGTCCAACCATCAACCTAACACCATCATGCCCACTAAACCCATGTCCCAGTGGTGTTTGTCTTCCTCATTGCTACACATGAAAGCTTTCCAGGAAATGGCTAAACACTTCTTGCTGAAGGGAAGTAGTAAATTAATTCCTTATTTTAGTTTGCTTGCATGTGCAGCTTTTGCCTTTTATTATTATTATTTAACTGCCATTATCTCAATATACAATTCTTCTTGCCTTCATTCTATTTTCTCCCTCACCCATAGGAGAAAGGAACTAGAAAAGTGTTTGGCTGGTGGTCACATTAGGTTGGAAGAAGAGGTTAATTTGTCTGTGTGTATCCTTTGGGGGAATGTTCAAGCACACAAATAATAAGAAAGGAATGCCTGGTTGTAAAGCAAGGACCCCACAGCACTATGGTGGCCTGGGTTCAGCAGATATGCTTTACCTTGCCGTTTCTTACTGGCTAGTCTCAATAAGTGCCTCTCTGGTAGCTCTGCTCTGTCCTATATCTAGGGACTTAAGTCTTTCCATGCACCAGGTAAGAGTATGGTGACAAATTCAGAATTCTTTATTTGTACAACAGGCACCTTCTGTTTATTTATCTAGCTCATATTATGTATTGGAGACAGAGAGCCCACAGGGACTTTCAGTCTACTGTCAATATTTCTCTTGAATGTGTTTGGTCATTTGTCTTTTTTTTTTAAGAGAAAGGAACACTAATATAAAAGTGATACAGAAGTGCATAAGTATTGATAGACTGTTTTATGTGAATAAATCACATTGATTGAACATCTTGTCACTGGTGTAACTGCATCTGTGTTTAGGAATTCTAACACTGTAGCTGCAGAGTATCCTGGGCACAGGTCCAGTACTGGAAATGAGTGCTGGGGTTCACAATGTCCCTCTTGGTAAGTCTAGAGAAAACTAAGTATAAAATGTCTCATTAAAAGAAAAGACAGATCTATTGATAATGATACCACAGAAAGATGATTCTGATGTTAGGAAGGAAAACCGAGACCCAGAAATGATAAGAAGCCTTTTAAGAAGTCTGAATGCAAACGAACAGTGAAATTTTATTCCTGGTGGTTGAAATTCCCAATAAGGACTTGAATTATTTTCTGCTTTACAGCAGTGTCATTCTTCTAAATTGCTCATCTGTGATCTTCATGTGTGTTTTGCACAGTAATTCCTAAGTTTTATGAATTGTCAGAAATAAACAAGCTGGCCAGGACAAGCACTGTTAAACTTCCTCATCAAGAGTCTTCTAAAAGACAGAACCCAGCAATATGATTGGTGTAGGTGGATAAATAATTAGGCTTATGCATTGGTATCATAAGAAACAGATGTGGACAAAGCACAACAGATGAGACACATTAATTAGGAGCTTTGAAAAGACAACTAAGAGGATGCAAGGAGAAAGAAGAGATACTGGCTGGCTAGCTTCATACTCTGCTTTTCGTGCCTCCAATCACTTAAGCTTGTTACACTCATTATACTTACTCACTTTGTCTTTCACTGTGTCCTTCATATTCAACTATAGTTGACTTTACAGTCTAAAATGACAATGACATCAAATGCTTGTAAAAAACCAGATTTTTAACCCACATTTATTTTAGGGTAAAATTGTTTTTCCTAGAAGCCATAAAAATGAAGAAATATTAATAAGAAAGCATGAAGTCATCTAGTTGGGTTCTGTAATTTATTATGAACTGCTTCCATCTACTAAAAGAATATAGACTGATAAATTAATATATCTTCACCACAGGATCACAGAATATTAGGAAGAGACCCAAGGAGATCATCGAGCCCAACTCCCCCTGACACAGCAGGACCACACAATTTAGCACAGATCACAGAGGAATGCATCCAGACAGGCCTTGGAAGCTACCAGGGAAGGAGACTCCACAACCTCTCTGGGAAGCCTGTTCCAGTGCTCTATGACCCTTACAGTAAAAATCCTCCCCCTTATGTTGAGGTAGAACCTCTTGTGCTGCAACTTAGACCCATTGCTCCTTGTCCTATCCCAGGGAGCAAGTGAGTAGAGCCTGTCCCCCCCACTCCTGATCAGCCCTCAGATGTTTATAAACATTTATTAAATCTCCTCTCAGTCTTCTCTTCTCCAGACTAAAAAGGTCCCTCAGTCTCTCCTTATAAGCCATGTCCTCCAGTCCTCTAATCTAAACCCTTGTAGCCCTTGGCTGGACTCTCTCCAGCAGATCCTTGCCCCTCTTAAAGTGAGGAGCCCAAAACCGAAGGCAGCATGCAAGATGAGGTCTCACCAGGACAGAGTAGAGGGGAAGGAGAACCTCCCTTGGCCTGCTGGACACACTCTTCCTAATATACCCTAAGATCCCATTTGCCTTCTTGGCCACAAGGGCACATTGGTGTCCCATAGTTAACTTGTTATCCATCTAGGTATCTTCTTAATAAGCTAAGAGGGTTCATGCTTCTCTAAAAAGAAAGGCTTCATGAAATAACTTTTTTTATTTCCCAAAGCTTAGTTTTAGTAAGCTACAGCTTAAGTGTTGAAGTCTAAACTACAAATTACATGTATATAATAAGCTGTATATAACATGCTATTGTTCATCTGAGTGCAATAATAATTTCTGTTTTTTTCTTCTAAAAAAAAGAAGTAGCTGTGTAACTGTTAAAAACAGGAGTAATTGGGAGATTTGCTTATAACTTCTATGCCACACTGAAAAGAATTTCTGTAGGAAAATCAGCAGATTCTAAAAAAAGAGAAATAATACTCACGTAAGGGATTGTGTCCAAGGTGTCTGTGTTGACAATTATAGGGGCAGGGCTTGCCTGAAAAGGAAAAACAAAAAAAACTATATGAGAAAGAAAATTTTTAAATCTGAAATTAATTACTGTTGAAATGTATATAATGATACAGTTAAAACCTAGAAGCCTGTCTTCTTGTGGAACTCACATCATACAACAGTACACAACTTTGGGTATGGTTCAATTAAGATAAAGGAAATAGATTCTCAGTCTTTCAACCACAGTTCATTGTGATCCTTCTTTTCAATTTCATTAGGCTTTGGATCACATCCTAAATATATAATTAGTCATTAATGTTTGAGAAAAACTGGACAAAACTTGATATATTCAATTTACAGTTAGGTGACTTTGGGGATGAGAGTTCCAGCCTACCTTACCTTACAAACGCACTTGTTTGCACAAAACCAAGATGATGAAGTGATCCTTTTAGAGGACAAACCTCAATACTTCATCTCTATACCACTTATCAGCATTATAGATATATAGTATATGTATATGCATTAATGTTATGATGTTTATAGCAAAGCTATATATTCTGTAAGGTTTATATGCACTCATGTTCAGTTTGAAATACAGTAACACAGTAGCATAGAATCATTAAGGCTGGAAAAGACCTTGAGTCCAACCATAATCCAACTAGTTTGAAAACATTTGTGAATCTGTAAAGCTGGCCAAACTAATGTTATTAATGAAAATCACATCCAGGCTAGTTTCCAACCACCTGAAATGTCCAAACCCCTTCCCATGCTTGAATTCCATGGTGGTGATCCATGGCTGGGCTTTGATTTGACCCAGCTACCTAATCTTGCTTTGGACTCTCGAAAAAACTACAAAGCTGTAACAAAGTGTTGAGTAGAGCCACATGCCATAAGTAAAATGTCAGACAGAGGTAGGACTGCTAAGATGGGATTGTAAATAGCTCAAGGACTCAGGAGGAGAAGCATTAACATGTACTCAGAGCAGTATGAAGATGGAATGCACCCCCTGACTAATGTCTGCTGGTCAGCAATGACTCTTCAGGCATTGTAGTGGGCTGATGAACATACTAATGCTTACCATAGTAGAATAGAATAGAATAGAATCAACCAGGTTGGAAGAGACCTCCAAGATCATCCAGTCCAACCTAGCACCCAGCCCTAGCCAGTCAACTAGAACATAGCACTAAGTGCCTCAGCCAGTCTTTTCTTGAACACCTCCAGGGATGGTGACTCCATCACCTCCCTGGGCAGCCCATTCCAATGCCAATCACTCTTTCTGGCAACAACTTCCTCCTAACATCCAACCTAGACCTTCTCTGGCACAACTTGAGGCTGTGTCCCCTTGTTCTGTTGCTGGTTGTCTGGGAGAAGAGACTAACCCCCAAGTGGCTACAGCCTCCCTTCAGGTAGTTGTAGACAGCAAGGAGGTCACCCCTGAGCCGCCTCTTCTCCTGGCTAAACGTAGCTCATTAGCTCTGTTTATCTACGTTGTCTATTAGCCAATGCATGACTGTCTGTAAATTAAACTGGTACAGACTGCAGTGTCTCTACATGAGAGGCACGATTACAACACTATTGAAAGCACTGATGGCATTTCTATCATCAGGATTTCTAACACTAAGTAACATAACCCAAATTAAAATGTAACATTAGTGCAACAAGTCAAATACTTTGGGAATATCAGAGTTTGTTTCCAGTTTTGGTGCATTATTGAAGGATAATTCTACATTGAAAGTAATTGTATGTGACTGTGCAACAGCTACTGATGATTAATATCACTTTTTTCTATACAACTATGTAAGCTGGGAATAGAAGCTAAAAATTAAATGTATTCAGTTATCACAGGAAGGTATAGTTTGATATGAAAATGCTTATTATCTGAAAATCTATTGTACACTTACATGCATTTATTCCCATAACTCTGGACACTGGAATGATGGACAGAAGCCAAAGGCCATATGATTATATTGTTAGCTTGAAGCAAATGGAATTATTTATAACTGTATTATCTCTGCGAGTTAAACAAAGGATTTGTATGTCAGAATAAGTTTTTATTTACATGAAGGTTTAGCTCCATACACTTAAGGATTGCTACTTTTGCTACAGGAAGAAAAACATTATTTTTTTTTTGTACAGAATTGACTTTATCTTATTTTCATTTTTACATACTGTGAGAGGGTCTAGTAGTAAGTATAAACATAGTCTCCAATATTCAGAGTGAAAGCACCTTTCCACTGCTTTTAAAAGCAACAAGCATCTTTTAAAAGTCCTTTTAGAAAACATTCTCATATTACAGAATCACAGAATTTATCTTATTGGAAGAGACCTCCAAGATCATGCAGTACAACCTTTTACCCAGTATTGAAAGGTCAACACTAAACCACGTCCCTAAGTGCCTGGTGCACACACTGCTTGAACATCTCCAGAGACGGCAACTCCACCACTGCCTTGGGCAGACTCTTCCAATATTACCAACAATTGCTTCTAACCTACTGAAGGATAAAGCTTTGTATCTATTACTGGACTTTGAATTGGTGACTGCTACCGTTTGGGTCTAGGGGTCTATCCAGTGTTCCACTCATCTTCTAATCCATCCATCCACCCATCCATAATCTCCCTTGTTTGGCTACAAGACTGAGAATTTGTGCTGAAAGTCTTGCTAAAATCAAGATAAATCACATCTACTGACTTCCCCTCATACACAGAGCCAGTCATGATAGAAAGCTGCTATGTTGGCAAGGCACAATTTACCCTCTGTAAAGTGATCTGTCTCTTTGTAACCACCTTCCTCTGTCCTTCAACAGCCTTGACAAAGCTTCCTGGGGCACTCCCTGGGATGCTTCCATGTGTTAACTTCCTACTTGATCCTACCTCCCAGGTTCTCACTTGGCCCATCATCTCTTGTACAGCAAAAGTCTGGGCCCTTTAACATGGTGGAGTTGCCGTCCCTGGAGCTGTTCAAGGCAAGTGCCATGGTCTAGCCTTGAGCTCTGTGGTGAAGGGTTGGACTTGATGATCTGTGAGGTCTCTTCCAACCCTGATGATACTATGGTAATATGATACTTACTTGCCCTCCTAAATCTTTTGAGCAAGAATATGTTTCAGGGTTCATTTTAACACAGGGTTGACTAGATTTTTTATTGATTGGAAGAATTCAACTATCAAACTGTTCTTTTTCTGCTACTGAGGTATTCATCCTGATCAGACAGATAGACATGAGAAAATTGACAAAGCAATGGTTTCAGATGGGTATAGTGACTGTAACCATTCACTTACAACTAATATCAGTGTCTCTGATGTACAGTAATTTGAAGTACACTGACCTCCTGAGCTACAGCATTGCAGTTAAGTGCAGGAAATGGAGATGATTTTATTAGTTGTGTCCTGTTTGTAGCTCATGCTCTAAAGAAAAGTAGGGGACTTCAATCATGCAGAGTTCAGAAGACAGTATGCAACCACCAAAGACAGCCATATAGTGCTAGCCACAGAGTACACAATAGCATCAAAACAGTCCTGCAATCACAGTGATGTAACTCAAGGGATAGGTCAAGAGAAGATCAGCAGCAATAGGGAGTCAGAAGGATTTTACCTTCTAGGATGAGGTGTCTATATCTATTCTGACTTAAAAGTGTGTCACATGCACTGATACACCAAACTCTCAAAAAAAAACCCAAATACTGAGGCATCTGCACACTTATAGAGAACACTGACAAATCCATCACAGCACTCCATCAGCTCATCAAGAATCACTAAAATTGTACATAAATTAGCAGACACACACACACAATTTAGATTATCTCAAAAAATTCTGCCTATGGCGTCTTTGAGACAGCACTGCCTCTTATCTACCACAATCTACGCACCCACACATATATGAACTATCAACATTTGAGACTGAGTGACAACAAGAAATGGCTTTGTAGAAGACAAAGATAATGACTTCATTCCTAGCTCCACCCTTTGATCTGCTCTGCAGCCTTAAACAAGACATTTAATAACCTGGAGACGAGGAGGCTCAGGGAAGACCTTATTGCTCTCTACAACTACCTGAAAGGAGGTTGCAGCCAGGCAGGGGTTGGTTTCTTCTGGGCAACCAGTGACAGAACAAGAGGACAGTCTCAAACTGAGCCAGGGCAACTTTAGGTTGGGCATTACGAAGTTCTTCATGGAAAGACTGAACGGGCTGCCTGAGGAAGTGGTGGAGTCACCATCCCTAGAGATGTTGAAGAGAAGGCTGGATGAGGCACTTAGTGCCATGGTTTAGTTAATTAGAAGGATTAGGTGATAGGTTGGACTTGATCTTAGAGGTCTTTTCCAACCTGGTTAATTCAGTGATTCTTTACTCAGCTTTTCCCACATATAAAGGAATTCTGGTAAAACTGAATTAATTAGGTTTAAGTTCTAAGGCAGATAATCTGTATGTAGAGAATTTTAAATTTTATTATGTCAAATTTCCTAACTTGTAGGTGAATTCAAATCAGTAGTAAATAGTTCACAGAAAAGACAGCCCTTTAAGTCAGGCAGCTTCACAATCAGATATTAAAGATGGGAGGAGGCCTTTGTGAGCTTATTCACATTTCTGCAGCTACAAAATAATACAAACTAATCTCCAAAAGAAGGAATTCTACTGAGTGCAGAGAATGGAATGATCTTATTTCCTCCCATTCCTCATGCATTTTCCTTTCTGCCCCAATCCCCACCTATACATCAAGCATATTTTATGCTGACAATGTACCATGTGAGCTGTCAGCCTTATAACTACTGCTCCCTGCATAGACCTTTTTTCCTGCCCTTGAACTAGAAGCAGTGCTTTCAGCTGAGGCATCTGTGCTTTGAAGTAAAGGCATCACACTGACAGCTGCAGTGACAGATTGGCATAGCTGAGACAAAACTTGAATAGCTTTGGTGGGGGGGGGGGAGGAGGAAGAATTTTTTTCCCCTTCTTTTCAAAGGACTTGAGCACAACAGACTTTGCTTCCACAAATATATACGAGGTTGTTCTGCTTGCAGCAAGTCAGACAGGCTAGTTGCTTTTCCATCAAAAGCACAACTTAAAAGCAAAGTACAGTGGAAGCACTTTAAGACAGTAGAAAGAACAAAAATGCACAGGGTCCAGCTCATGAACATTTACTCTGCTACTGAATTCTGTGCAAGCGTATGACATGAGTCATACCTCTCAGACAAGATGAACTTTCCCTCTACCACAAGTGCTATCGTTGCCCTGGCTGACTGGTTTTATTTAGAGTGTTCACAGATTTATAGACCATCCATATTGTATTGAATTTCATTCTTTTTGGAGCATTCACAACTCAACTCCCTGTTTTCACTGTTTCTACCATGCAGTGCTGTGTTCAACACCAGGCTGCAAAACTGCTTGCTTAGATAGACGGTAATTGTTTTATAAATAGTGAGCCCAGCACTTCACTTCTTAACCAGAAACCACTAAAACAAGTGTGTGATCATTTTGAAATTATCCACCTACACTTATTCTTGACTGTGATTTTCATTTGACTCAGAACTCTCTATTACTTGTTTTCCTGTTAAGGAATCACTGTCGTTATCTACATTATTACAGTTAAATAAACTCAAAATGAATGAGTGGTGAAATTTAGAGCAGTACAAGAGTATTTCAAAGGTAACTTGGTTTGTCAGTGGCTTATTACCATGCTTTGCAGCAACTGACTCTTGTGGACTGTACATCAGGAGTAAGGTTTGACCTTTCCAGGTAGCCAGCTCTCAGTTCTAAACCATTCTCTGGAATGTTCAGCTGTAGTTTTATTTTACTGCAGAATGTTAGCATTTTCTGTTGTAATAATATGAAATGAAGCAGCTCCTCTATTTGTACATGAGCAGGACATGCTCCGTCTATCAGATGCAATGTGTCAGACTGAGGCTTTAAGAAGGTAACACTGAATTAGTTTAAATTTATTTCATATTTTTCAAAAAATTCTTTTTACGACTGCAAGAAAGAGATTTACACTGACACACAATGGCAGGAAAGACTAAATGGCAATTTAGATGTCAAAACAGTAATTCTCCTGCATGTTATGAGGCTTCAGGATCACAGAACATACAGAACCTTCATTGTATTTACCACTGCATTACAAACAGTAAGACGAAGAAGAGAGAATGCAAATTGCTTGTTACTAAACAGAAAATTTAAAGGGTATGGGAGCCTCTTTGAACATCCAAAGAATAACTTTTCAGCAAACAATCCTACCTGCACTCAGAAACATAAAACAGAAGTCAAAAGCAGCCTTGCTTGCAGGCTGCAGCTTTAAATAGGAGAACAATGCCTAAAGAAATCCCTCAGACAATTCCCTACATATGTCATAAGACCTCATGTAAAGCCATTTATTTTAAAGGTAAATTGTGCCTTTCAAAGCAGGTGGTCTCATTTTTGCACTTGAGGTGTTAGGTTTTTACTTCACCTGTAGGAATAACTTCCTATTTAAAACTGTATTTGCAGTGACATGGTTTAAACAAAAAAATAGTTTAGACCAAAGGAAAACATTTTTTTGTGGATCCATGTGTTTCCTGAGGGAATGGCAAGAAAGTGTCTACTTTGCAGATGGTGAAGTTTCACCTGTGCTGATACTGCCTGGTAGCCACTTGAATTAGCAGAGATCAAAATCACAGTAACTTTTTTGCCCAATCTCAGATCCAGTGAAGGACACAGAAGTGTCAAAGGAAAAACCTCTACAGAGAATAAGGGATAATTATGGCACACTTGAATTTCCAGTGAAGACATTATTCAACTACATGTTATTTCCCATTAATTTTTGAGGAGATAAACTCCCTATCACTAGACAGGGTAGATCCATCTGTCTCGTTCAAACGCTATACTAAGACCTACACAGGAGTCCTATTATCACATCTCTGCCGACTCAAAAATGGATGTAAAGTTTCTTACAGCACTGCTCGAGCTTTGAACAGAAGTTTAGGCCTAAATCCTGGGTTTAGACATACTATTGCAGCATGTGTTCATGGGCTTTTGGAAGTGAATAGATCAGAATATTCATTTATTACATAGATCTCTGATTTGATCTCTACTATTATTGGGAATGGTAGGACTTTTAGTGCTGTACAGCTGCTTGATCTAGACACACCGGAACATAAGCCATGGGTTTGGGATGCATAAGTGGAAAAGTACTGAGTTAAGTAAAATAGAGGGTCGAAATCAACTTACAGGATATTGCAACAGATGAAACAATGTAAAGCAGGAAGTTGTGTTTTTTGTTAATCCTTGCTTATCTAGTTGCCAAGGTACGAGGTCTGTACTGAGGTCTGTCCTGATGACCAGTTAGGATTTGACATGATCTTTAGCTTATAGCGTTCCCCACCCCCCCACACTTTTAGAAATCACCCAGACTAGATTCAGTCAGCTCTGGAAATCTGAATGAAGCTTATATTTACAGCTGGCACAATTTACAAGCAGATATTTACAGTATATACAGAAATATACAAGGTATAAAAGGTAATACAGACACAATTCCCCTCCCAGAAACCTGAGTCCCCAGGAGGGGCTCTCAACCACCCCCTCACCTTCCCCTNCAAAACATGCCAGCTAGGCTCAAACTAGCACAAGTATATAACCAAGTGCTGAAAGTTCAATAAACAGAACTTAGCTTGCATCAAACTGCTCCCCATCTCTTCATGGTGGCACACTCTGCCTGAGAACTTTGCCCAAAGTCTGTGTCAAAGTACATCCCTTCAGAGAATAACAGCTTTAACCAACCCAGGCAATGCCAGTTTCTGGTATGTAGTTAAGTCTTGATATGGAAACTTTAAAATTGGGAACAAAAATAGAAATACATTCCATATGGTCTTTTTATAAGTGTATTATCTTCCAAACTCCAACATCTGCTACATACACATTTTAAAGTATTTCATGCAATTCATCACCGTTTTATAAAGATTTAAAGATTGGAAAAATCTGGGCACTACAGTCAATATTAGTGGAAAGCCATGTTATGGAGTTATGATACTATGAAGCTAGTTATGGATCTATGAAGCCTCTTCTGACTCAAAAAGGGGAAACATAACTCTCATTTTCAAAAGGGGTAGGAAGGAGGAGCTGGAGAAGTCCAGGTCAGTCAGTCTCACCCCTGTGCCCAGTAAGATCATGGAGCAGATCATTCTGGAGGCACTACTGACACAGGAGAACAGTGAAGAGGTAATCAGGTACAATCAGCATGGCTTCACCAAGGGCAAATCCTGCCTGACAAACCTGATGGCCTTCCATGAACAGCTCACAATATCAATAGGTAAGGGGCAAGCAATTGATGTCATTTACCTGGACCTGAGCAAGGCCTTTGACACTGTCCCACGCCACATCCTGGTCTCCAAGCTGGTGACACATGGGTTTGATGGGTGGACCACAAGATGGATAAAGAACTGGCTTGATGGCCACACCCAAAGAGTGGCTGTCAATGGCTCCATGTCCAAGTGGAGGCCAACGACAAGCAGAGTCCCTCAGGGATCAGTCCTGGGACCAGTCTTATTCAACATCTTTGTTGGTGCCATGGACAGAGGCATTGAGTACAGCCTCAACAAGCTTGCTGATGACACCAAGCTGTGTGGTGCAGCAGACATGCTGGAGAGAAGGGAACCATCCAGAAGGACTTGACAGTGTGCAGAGGTGGGCAGCCAACCTCATGAGGTGCAACAAGACCAAGTGCAAGGTCCTGCATCTGGGTCAGGGCAATCCCAAGCACAAATCCAGACTGGGCAGTGACTGGCTAGAGAGCAGCCCTGAGGAGACGGATTTGGGGGTGCTGGTGGACGAGAAGCTCGACTTGAGCCAAAAGTGTGCACTTGCAGCCCAGAAAGCCAACCAGAGCCTGGGCTGCATCAGGAGAAGTGTGGCCAGCAGGGTGAGGGAGGTGATTCTTCCTCTCTACTCTGCTCTGGTGAGACCCCACCTGGAGTACTGCATCCAGTTCTGGAGCCCCTATTACAAGAGGGATGTGGAGATGCTGGAGCATGTCCAGAGAAGGGCCATGAGGATGATCAGAGGGCTGGAGCAGCTCTGCTACGAGGACAGACTGAAAGAGTTGGGGCTGTTCAGTCTGCGGAGTAGGAGGCTGCAAGGTGACCTTATTGTGGCTTTCCAGTATCTGAAAGGGGCCTACAGGAGGACTGGGAAGGGACTATTTACAAGGTCTTGTAATGTCAGAACGAGGGGTAATGGGTTTAAACTTGAAGAGGGGAGATTTAAACGGGATGTTAGGAAGAAGCCCTTTACAGTGAGGATGGTGAAACACTGGAACAGGTTGTCCAGGGAGATTGTGGATGCTCCCTTCCTGGAGGTGTTGAAGGCCAGGTTGGATGAGGCCTTGAGCAATCTCTTCTAGTAGGAGGTGTCCTTGTCTATGGCAGGGGGTTGGAACTGAATGGTCTTTGAGGTCTCCCCGAATTTAAACCATTCTATAATTCTATCAAGACTACATGACAAGTGTATGTGTGTGTGTGTACATACATCACAGAATCACAAAATCAAACAGAACCACAAAATTTTAGGGGTTAGAAGTGGCCTCAAAATATTATGTAGTTCAACCCCCCTGCCAGAGCAGATAATCTAGAGTGCATCACAGAGGAATGCAACCAGGCAGGTTTTTAATATCTCCAGAGAAGAAGACTCCACAACCTCTCAGGCAGCCCGTTCCAGTGTTCTGCAACCTTCACAGCAGAAAAGTTTTTTCCTTATGCTTATGTGGAACGTTCTATGCTCCAACTTGCACCCACTGCCCCTTGTTTTATCATTGGACATCACTGAGAAGAGCCTGAGTCCATCCTTCTGACACTCATCCTTCACATATCTATAAACATTAATGAGGTCGCCCCTCATGTTCCTCTGCTCCAAGTAAGAGACCCAGACCCCTCAGCTTACTCTCGTAAGGGAGACATTTCATTTGCTTAATCATCTTTGTGCCTCTGTGCTAAACTCTTTCAAGGAGTTCCATGTCCTTCTTGAACTCAGGGACCCAGGACTGGACACAATATTCCAGATGCAGCCTCACCAGGACAGAGTAGAGGGGGAGAAGAACATCTCTTGACCTACTAACCACAGCCCTTCTAATACACCCCAGAATGACACTGGCCTTCTCAGACACAAGGTCATATTGCTGGCTCATGGTCATCCTCCTGTCTACCAGGACCCCCAGGTCCATTTCCTCTATGCTGCTCTCCAACAGGTCAGTCTCCAATCTAAATTGTTACATGAGATTGCTCTTTCCCAGATACAAGATTCTACACTTGCACCTGTCCAGGTCTCACTGAAAAGCAGCACAACCTTCAGATTTGTCAACCACTGCTCCCAGTTTTCTATCATCTGCAAACTTGCTGACAGTGCACTCTGTTCCCTTAGCCAGGCTACTACTGACTATATTGAATAGTACCGGTCCCAGTACCAACCCCTGAGAGACTGTACTAAGTACAGGCCCCTGAGTAGATTCTGTGCCAATGACTACAATTCTCTGCCTTCTTTCCATCAAACAGTTCACATATATATACAGACAGACACATACACATTCCATGATAAACATGTATGCATGTGGGCTAGGAAAAATCCCTAGTTCTTAGGTATCCTGTTTCACCCAGCTGTGTGCTACAATGCATGATACAGCCTTGATGTGCACAGAGATAAAACTCCTTCCAGAAAAAAAGGAAAACAAAATCGAAGCAAACCCACAGCCATTTTTTTTCCCTCTCATTTCTCTTCAAAAGTGAAGACGGCAGTGATCACAGCATGACTTTTTACTATTAAAATCATGGAACACTAAGTTCACAAAGCAATTATCCAATATTTTTTTTCTTTTACCTTTTTATTTTTACAGCCTGAAGTACCTGCAGGTAGAGTGTAACATTTATTCCTGTGTGGAAGCTTTCATAACTAGCCTCAAAAGCACAGAAACAGATGAACTAATAATTACGACGCTGATGAAGACCAAAACAAAAAGCAAAGTAAACTTATGCATAAAACAAGAAAAAATACCAGAATTCAAGAATTCAGTATCTGTTCAAGTTGCTTAACAGAACATACATTCCAAAGCATGAAACACTTGTTTTCAGAACTAATCAATTACACAGAGCATTGGATACAGCAGCCCAGAAACAACACAATTACTGTCAAAGAGCACTCGGCTCCGCTTGGCAAGACCAGAAGAGACCAAGACTTGGTGCTACAGCTAAAACCCTGTGGACTACAGCTAAAACTCTTTAGAAAGGGAAGAATAAGAAATAAAGAAGAAAGTATATTCAGAGTTTTAGAAAGTTTCTAATGTTCTCAGGTATAACAGAGCAGCAAAATTACTATTGATCCTGTTTGAGCACTGAAGTCACCAGAAGAGATGAGGGTTGTAGTAGTCCACAAATACATCAACTGAACTCAGTGATTCTGGCTAATTATGTATAGGAGACTCAGACTGGACGTGAGGAGGAAGCTGTTCAACATGAGAGTGGTGAGAGCCTGGAATGGGTTGCCCGAGGAGGTGGTTGAGGCCTCATCTCTGGAGGTATTTAAGGCCAGGCTGGATGAGGCTGTGGCCAGCCTGCTCTAGGCTAGGGTGTCCCTGCCCATGGCAGGGGGACTGGAACTCGATGATGCTTGTGGTCCCTTCCAACCTAACTGATTCTAGGAGCAAAGCTATTTTGACAAATGTTTTCACTTGAATGTATATTTAGCTATTTATAAAGTACTTTATTACATTTTGAATGTATGCAAATAAGTTAAATTCAAATTGGTCTGTGCTGCAGTAAAGAGGGGTTTGATTTTTACATCAAGTAAGTTTTTAACCTAGCATCCTCTGAAAAAATTTTAGGTGATGTCTCAGAGTGTCCCTTCCTTCATGACCCAGAGTTACTATGTAATGAATAAAATTAACAAATATATCACTTACCAACAGCTTGTTCCAAACCCTAATCATCTGCAGGACCACTGCACTCACAGAGCTCTATTTCAGAAGGTAAGAAACATCAGTGTGTAAACTGAAGTTCCCCAGGACTCAGGACGAGTCAGATGTTTCACAAAGTTTTGTCTTGTGTGGCATAAAAATGCATTTCTCTATGGAGATGTGCTGCTGTATAAATCACAGCTATTTGGTACTTCACCATAGGGCTTACCAACCATTTCTAGTCTCAATTCTCTCCCTGGCATCCTGCTGCCTGAGAGTCTGGTTGCTCTGTGGGTGACTTGCAGGGCAGCACATGCCAGAAGTGTTGCCTTTTCTATGGTTTTACAGATCACAGCGGCCAGCAGGCAGGTCACAGGCTGCCAAGCTTCAGGAGGGCTGTCCTCTGTGCAGCACCAGACACTTGCTACTGACAAACACACACTGCTCCCTCCAGGGTAATGCAGTCTTGGTTTAGGATAGGTGGTAGGAATACACAGATGCCATTTTATTTTTAGGCTTTTTTGGGACCTATTCCTCTCACAGCTAATATATTTGCACAGAAAAAAACACAACACAATAGTCCAAGTTCCTGGCTTTGTACTTTTTTGTTCCTTAGTCAGCTATGTTCAAGTGCCTCTTAAGGAATGAGCCCTACTGAAACAATGAATTCCTGTGCTACCTGCCTTCTTTCCACCTTGTAATAGGTGTTTTGGCAGTGGGAAGGGGGCTGCAGGGATTGCTTTTAGGAAGAGGGTTGGGACTTTCATACCAGACAGACTGTTCCAGTCCCAAATCCACTGCAAGAGAGAGCTGAGCCAATCAGCAAATTAGCAAAGCCAGTGGCACCTCTGAACTAAGCCAATACTTTGTGGCACCTTTGTGAAAGCAAAAGCTCTGGTGGTGCTTCAAGATGGGGTGGTTGACAACCCACAAGGAACACATCCTATGGAAGGCCCAGGATGGAGCAGAAGAAACAGGCAATAATGAAGACAAAAGTGAGAGAAAGGAGCAGCAGAGAGAAACCAGTACACCCTGTGCCACCCTCACCTCACAAGAGGTGACCTGTAGTGGTAATTAGGAGGAGAAGAGGTGTCTGGAGTGAAGTCAAGCCTGGCAAAGAGGTATTTTCTCCAGGAGTTAATCTAACTGCTTGGCAACTTTATTAATTTTTATATTGGGTGTTGAGAAACAAAGTTAAATTCCCTAAGTCTGCTTTGCCTGCAATACACCAATTCTTCTGAAATTTCACTGTAGAACAGATTTTTTTCAGTATCTTTTATTTATGCATCCAATTTTCTGATCTATCTTCAAATCACGTATTGGAAACGAGATTGGAACAACAGTAGAAAATGAAAGAAAAAGGTATGCTGTTACCTGAGTAGTTGAAAAAAACAGAGAAAGCAAAAGCAGTATTGCAGACACAAGGAAAGTTATGGCATTAAAACAAACACATGAAGTACCAACTGATTACTGTTCATAGAGGAGCTTTCTTCAGAGAAAGAAGACATCCCTTTGTCTCCTATCATCTAGTCTGTTAAAATGCTATTGCTGTCAACCTTTAAACTGTTAGAAATAGCATCTACCAAAAACGTTCAAAACCAAAATAAAAGTAATATGGTAGATAGTATCTGAACATGAGCCATCAGCATGTGCTCAGGTGGCCAGGAGAGCCAATGGCATCCTGGCCTGGATCAGGAACAATGTGGCCAGTAGGACAAGGAAGGTTTTTCTTCCCTTGTACTCAACACTGGTCAGGACACACCTTGAGTCCTGGGTCCAGTTCTGGGCTCCTCAATTCAAAGGAAAGGTTGAGGTACTAGAATGTGTCCAGAAAAGGGAAATGAAGCTGGTGAGAGGCCTGGAACACAGCCCTCTGAGGAGAGGCTGAGGTAGCTGGTGTTGTTTAGCCTGGAGAAGAAGAGGCTCAGAGCAGACCTCATTGCTGTCTACAACTACCTGAGGGGAGGCTGTAGCCAGGTGGGGGTTCGTCTCTTCTCCCAGGCAACCAGCAACAGAACAAGGGGACACAGTCTCCAGTTGTGCCAGGGGAGGTCTAGGCTGGATGTTAGGGGGAAGTTCTTGCCAGAGAGAGAGTGATTTGGATTGGAATGGGCTGCCCAGGGAGGTGGTGGAGTCACCATCCCTGGAGGTGTTCAAGAAACGACTGGACAAGGCAGTTAGGGCCGTGGTCTAGTTGACTGGATAGGGCTGGGTGCTAGGTTGGACTGGATGATCTTGGAGGTCTCTTCCAACCTGGTTGATTCTATGATCAGGATTATGTAGAATGACAAAACCATGTAAGTGACTGAGCTTGAGATGAGTAGTAATGGTGTCATAAAAACAGCTCTGTGATATACCATTGCTTAAGTAAAGTGTCTAGGCCATTTTAAGTCTAAAAAGCCAAACAACATGACTGGAAGGTACAGTGAGATTGACAGTCTTTCAAAGAACTTGTACAAGACTTTAAAAATACACATTACTGAAATCAAAACCACAGGTCTGGAAAAAAAGTGAAGATAACTCCTGTCAAGGGATAAATCAGGGAAAGAGCATCCTTGTGAACCTAGCAAATTTAGAGAAGGGTTATAAATAGGTGTAGCAATACTAAAAAAGACTTCAGAAGTTGAATTAAAAAACAAAGAAAATGTCAAAAAAGATTCTTTGATGTTATGAAGATGTTATGATGTTTTGAGAAACACTTTGTATGAGGAAAATTACACTTGCCTGTTTTTCAAAAATAATACTTTGCTGCTTTTAAACATGGGAATATTTTTGAGTCAAAGGCCTGCAAAGAGAGCTTATACACTGATACAACCATGTGATAAATTCAACAGACTTTAGTATAATCTCCCTACAGAAGAGAGAAAAGCTGTATTGCCTGAAACTCTTTGTATAAAGGACTAAGCACTAGAATACATACTCTAGGCAGTACTCACATCCTGGCAGATGGGCAACATGACCTACAAAGCATTTCCTCCAGCTTTATGCTTTAGCATTCTGTCATTTCTAAATAGTGTTGCTCTGACTAGAAGTGGATGTAGAAACACTGAGTTAAAATTTATGATCTTAAACTCAATTAAAATAGATGGGGGCAGTTTCAACAGTGACATCTAGCAGCAAGTAGCATAGCACCTTTACTGATGCAGCTGTCTAAAAGTAACACAAGGCACTACTTGGAAATATGATCATTCTTACAGTAAGTCTTCCAGTTAGTGATTTCATGACATAGTTTTTGCTGTGTAAAACACAAAAATCTGGGATGCTACAATTTGTGTACAGTGACCTGCACAGGACTAGGAGAATTCTGTGCTCTCTGGATTTACTGTGTGAATGCTTATGGCTAGAAGCCCACAAAATGAAACAGCCTTCCTTGTACACAGTGACAGCTATAACCTCTCACTGACAGTTTATTGGATAAGAAAGTAACAATCACAGAGATATAAAACCTAAAAATTGCCAGAATGGATCTACCAAGATTGAGAAGATGGGTTTGCAAATGAATTAAGGGAAGCTCAAATGTCACAACAAGCTTTCATTTTGTGCATTTACATGATCCTCTAAAACACTGGAACATTAAATGATTCATAACGTCAAGGAAACCTCTAATAATAACAACAACAAGCAGCAGCAGCTCCTGGATGTCTGTCTGATATGACGATGTTTTGGTTTTCAGTTTTTAATGGAAAAGCTCCAGGAGAGTACTTTCAGAAACAAGCTTTGATTACTGTTGTGAGGGAAAAAAAACAAACATTTTCTGGCAAAGAAAGCAAAGGAAGTTTCGCATTTTATATCAGGTGATAGGAGAGAATACTTGGAAAAGGACTAAGCATAGCATTTAGTAACACAAATGCAGCTGACTGCTTAAGGCAGGATTCAGGTAGAATACAGGCATTGAAGAGTGCATTCAAGAAAATATTCACCTTTAGGAACTCAAATTTCCCTTGCAGCTATACAACACTGCTTCAACCTCAAAAAAAACCACAACTCAACATCTATCTCATGCAATTGACATTCAGACACGAGGCAGTCTTTACCAAAAACCCCTTTGGACAGATCCAGTCTCCTCCTACCCTGTCTTCTAGGCACCAATTCCACCCTCCAAATGACACAGAAAAAAAAAAATCACCATATCCCCCTCACCCATTAAATCATGATACCTGGCAGAAATATCACTTTTACCATTCTCAGCCTGTTGTAAATCTTGATTTTCGCCATAGGACGTCGGGAAAATTAACACCTAATCTGATGGTCCTTTCCAAAAGCTAAACAACTTCACAGGCAGGTGCACCAATTCTGAGCACTAACACAAAAAAAAAGCCCCACTGCAGACCTGACCCTGATACTAAATAAATGTTTGGTTGGGAGGACAAGAAATGGGAACATCATGTGCTTCAGAGGAACGGTAGAAAAATGACATAGAAAATATGACAGCCAGAAGAACACAGAATCTGCAGGAAGTGCCAGGTTTTTTAGGGCAGCATTGCACAGAGAAATCAAGAGATTCCAAAGTTAAAGTCAGCTCATCCTTCACATGCTGCTATATGTTTTGTGACACATTTTGAAACATCTTCTTTGATTACAGCATAAGCTCTTTGCTTATACACAAGCAAGGGTGCAAGCATCTTTTCCTATCAGCTCATCTGGTATTGAAGGCACTTCATTTTTCTGACTTAGTAGCTCAATATTAAGCTGACACAGTTAGTACATAAAAAGCTCTTCAGGTTATTGATAATATACTTGACAGTTCAGATATATGTCTTTTCAGCACAATATTAGTGTATTTTCATGTAAAGATACCCTGTAAGGTTCCTATTTCACATGAAATGAAGATACTCTTTTCTTTCCTCTCCATCACTCTAACCCGGTTACCAAAAGCATCATCCTGCATCTGCTACTGCATATGGGAAAACAAACATTTCCAGTGCATGTGACACTAATATAAGCAAAAGGTTGCTCAAAATATTTCAAAGTAAAATATGTTTGAAATGAGTAGCTGTAAACATAGTCAACTCTATTGTTTTCTTTTGTACACAATATACACCACCATATATTCCATGCCATTTAGAGAGAAGCAGTAATATGCAGATGTTCAACTTACTAAATACAATTAATAGATACAAAGTTACACAAGTTTCTGGAAATAAGGCTCATATATAATGTAGTTATTGCTCTTCTTTATCATTAATGATAAAATAGAAATGCTGGCACTATCTTTTAACTCCAGGCATAGAACTATGTGTTTTCTCCCCCCGAATCACCACCTTTTATTAAAGTTTGTTCTTTCCCACTCTCCTGTTCATCAACAAAGAAGTTGAGTTCAAGCCACTTCCTTCCCTCCCCAAAAGAAGCCTAGCCCTCAGAATTTACATTTTAAAATCACCCCTACAGTTTCCTTACCGGGACAAAAGAATCAAACGAATCTTGTTCCCGATTCTCAATAGCTGAAATTGTTTTCAACCAGATGAGATAGCTTGAAATATCAGACATTTCAGAATGCTCCATACTGAAAGCTGCAAGATTAGTAGGACTGAGGTGAGACAGACTCGCAAAAGGAGGGCTTTGGCTGCGTTACATAAAGTTCTTAATTAGATCCTTGGTACAAATTACTATCTTAAGAATAAAAAGTTAATCAAAAAGCCTCATTGGAATGATAGGAGGACAGGATTACAGCCAAGACAGCTGTTTCACTTTGGGATAATCATGCAACTGCCTAACTAAATGCGGTTCCACTATTAAGATGTGAAAATACAGTTGTGTAAATTCAAATGATCCCTTTACCTTACTTAGGACTACATTATCCACAGCTGGTTTTCCTCAGTGGAAGTCAGGAGATGACTCTATATTTATATTTCAATGCAGTAAGCATGTAACTCTGAGACCCCTTTAAAATCACAGCCATTCATGAATAAAAAGACAATTTGAAAGGTACTGAATATAGAACTGACATGAGAATCAATCTACAAAGATTTGTTTAATGTGACTAAATCCAAGAAAACTATTGTAACAATCACAGGAGAATGATGGATGATTTCTTATCTCTCTTGAAAGATGCTATTCCCACTTCCATTAACAAAGGCACGTTGTACAACTGAGATCTTTGCCTCTTCAGGTTTATTTTCCCTGCACTTACAAGTGACATTATCATACATGTCATAAACGACAGGACTTCCATCCGTCAGTGGGTAGACATGTTTGTTTTACCCATGGTAAAACCCAGAGCCCACAGAAATCTTTAAGTTTCCATTAAGGTTAGGATTTTAGTGATGACATCCTTTGGGGAGGAGGATATAGCCTGCAGGCTGGCTGTCTGCTCAGACAACTCACACAAAGACTGACATTGCACAGATTTTCTGGAACTAGATGTCACCCTTTGCCAAAGAAACTCTAAAGCAAATCTGAATGTCAGAGTTGCTGGGCAATTATGATGAAATAGAAATTCCAGGTATGGAGGATGAAACATTGCAAATAACTTTCTATTCCCCAATTCCTCACCCTGTCATGAAAATTGATTTCCAAAATGAAGTAGGAAGCAATTATGTGTGGAGAGGAATGAGAGGAGAGAGATTGAAAACCACACACTACTAGGATCACAAGAGGTTGGATGGGACCTCTGGAAATTATCGAGTCCAACCCTCTTGCCAGAGCAGGATCATATAACCTAGTGCAGGTTGCACAGGCATGCATCCAGATGGGTCTTGAAAGTCTCCAGAGAAGGAGAATCCACAACCTCTTTAATCATCCTTGTAGCCCTCCATTGGACTTTCTCAAGTAGATTCCTATCCTTCTTAAACTGGGGATCCCAGAATAGGATGCAAAATTCCAGGTGAGGTCTCACTAGGGCAGAGAAGAGGGGGAGGAGAACCTCCCTCTATCTACTGGACGCAGTCTTAATGCACCCCAGGATACTATTGGTCTTCTTGGCCACAAGGGCACGTATCTGTCTCACAGAGAACTTGTTGTCCACCAAGACTCCCAAGTTCTTCACCTTTGTCTGGTTTAAAATAAATTATTTTATTAAAAAAAAAAATAAAAATAGAATCATAGAATTGTCTAGCCTGGAGAAGAGGAGGCTCAGGGGTGACCTTATTGCTGTCTACAACTACCTGAGGGGTGGTTGTAGCCAGGAGGAGGTTGCTCTCTTCTCTCAGGTGGCCAGCACCAGAACGAGAGGGCACAGCCTCAGGCTGCGCTGGGGGAAGTTTAGGCTCGAGGTGAGGAGAAAATTCTTCACTGAGAGAGTCATTGGCTACTGGAATGGGCTGCCCAGGGAGGTGGTGGAGTCGCCGTCCCTGGGGCTGTTCAAGACAAGGTTGGACGTGGCACTTGGTGCCATGGTCTAGCCTTGAGCTCTATGGTAAAGGGTTGGACTTGATGATCTGTGAGGTCTCTTCCAACCTTGGTGATACTGTGATACTGTTTTGGTTGAAAGAGATCTTTAAGTCATCACTGACAAGGTACCACTGAACCACATCCCTCAGCACCACATCTCCACGTCTTTTAAATACCTCTAAAAATGGGGACTCCACTTAAGAGTCTTTAAATGTCCTGCCATTGCCATGCAGGCCAAAGCCTCATCAGCCACTACCATGACAGCTAATGGCTCCACTCCCCCCGTTTTTCCCCACTTCAGGAAAACCTCTGTGTAGTGAGATCTACTGCTCCACTGTGGGTTAGGCTACCACCAGAGCAGCTCCCCTTGGTGACTGGCTGACATGAAAGCCTTTCGCAACATAGCTGAAGTACATTTTTGATGAGCAGCTTCTAAAAAAGAATTTATATAAAATGTTTCAAAGGAAAAATAAGATAAACAGCCTAAGGTGAAAACTGAGAGGGGTTTTTCTGAGCAAATCAATTTCTGTAAAGAAAAGAAAAAAGCCTGGGTAACAAAATTTGTGTAGTTTTACAGAGGGAAGATGAGGAAGGGAAGATGAGGAAAGTGAGATCTTGAGCTGCTTTCCTCTCCACCCATGCTTTGATTAATAGGAAAATTCTTAGCTACTTCAGATTACTTAGAGTATTTATCAAAAATACTTCAATATTAACTACAATGCAGTATCCATGCAAATAGAACTTCAGGAAATACCTTATTTGACCAATGAACAAATTAGTGTAATGGAAGGTCTGAAATATGTGAACTGCATTTAATGTACCAAGGTGCAAGTAACTTTCTTTCCTTCGGAATTCTTTACATAAGCATTTAGTACGTTATTTACCATAAGGATTTGAACAGATCTTTGGTTTCACCCAGTACAGTTGTTTATACCATCTCACAGCATGACCAGTACCATTTGCTCCTCAGGAAGGTGAAAGATTTAAAAAGTAGGAACATAAATAATAAGTCAACTCTTCAGCAATCTGAATAGCAAATGATTAAACTATTACTTTTTAGAACATAAAATGAACTCCTTAAGTTCTGAAGACTGAAAAGTCTCACAGTCATTTGCTTGTTCTATTTCTTAGTGAGATAAAAAAAAGTAAAGTTTTATTTACAGAGTAACTTGTCACGTGAATTTGAGAGATCCAAACAGGCCATGATAGAAATAGCTGAGCCCATCAGCCAAGCTGGTGTTAGCTCTGTAAAAATATATTTAATAAAGAGCAGAAAATGCCAGGGAGGAATAAGGGAACAACATGATCAGTGCAGCATGGCAGAAAAGGCACACTCCCAAGAAACTGTAGCTGATGGCTAGGCTCATGCTGAAGCAGGGACTCGAAAGTGACTGTAAGCATGATGGACCTACATTGGTGAGGAGTAAATGAGTAAGGAGGGAACAGCAGCAGAGAGAAATAACTACATCTTGACCCCCAACTTCCAGCACCACCTGTCACCCCATCAAAAAGCAACCTGCAGCAATCACCACAAGGTGTCTGGAGTGAAGCCGAACATTGGAAAGGGTGAAGAGAGGCTTTTTCCTCTAAGCCTTTTTTGTTGTTTGTTTCTCAATACCCCACTTAGTAATTAAATGTTTATGTTAATTAGCAGTAAATTGAGGTAAATTCCCCAAATTGAGCCTGTTTTGCCTCTGACAGTAGTTGCTGAGCAACTTCCCTAATTTTATTTCAGCTCACGAGCTTTCACACTCCTGCTCTAATTTCTACCTAGCTTTGCTGCAGGGCAATGAGCAAGAGGTTGTGCAGGTGCTTGGCTGCCAGATGGGACCAACTCACCATAACTCTATCTACCACACCTCCAATTAAAGCATATTTTAGCAGACTTCCTGTCACGTTTAAAAATAACCAACCTAAAGTATCTCTAAAACAAAAAACCCAAACCACAGCAGGTATGGAGAATCTCAGATGACAATAATGACAAAACACAAATAAAGAAATCACAATGACTAAAGATCAAAGTGTGTTGTGGTAGACCCGATAGGCCCAAAATAGGCTTATACATGTCCTGCCTTGCCTAGCCATGTTTTTGTGCTCCACTCAAGAGGCAAGCATGGGAAATGGACACAAAAGAACCTGGAGCCACTGAGTCTGGCCTGCCCAAGGTCATGTGGTAAACAAGGTGCACACACTTAGCTTGTGCCTGCCTAGTGCAAGGCCTGTACTTCTCCCAAATTAGGGAAAAGCAAGCCTGTGGCTTTGCCTAATATGGTAAGGTTTGGCTAACTGCCATCCTGATTGACTATTCTGTGTCCAAAGGGCAATTAATCTCAGCCCACATTGATAGAAGGAGATACTCAGGTAAACAATGTGCTTTGCTTCCCTGCTCTTTGCCGTCCTTCTCTGCTGTGTTTCAGCAGTGCTCTGCCATTGCCTACTGCCTTATTGTTTGCTGGTAAACTACACTGCTGCGAGTTACCAAGAGCAGACTCTGAATGCCTGCACGTGATTGGCCTGTGTGGCCAGAGTGACATCGTGCTGAGACTGCACAACGTCCTGCTTCTACACCTGAAAGTCCTGCTCAGAAGTCCAGGACATAACAGATTGTCCAGAAGAAGCCAGGAGACTAGGTCAGAGATTGTCTGCATCCTTTCCCCAGAAAATATCCTGGGAAGATTAAGTCTCAACGTCCTACAAGACAGAGTCCCCTGAAAGCATTTGGGCACTGTCTGGACTGTGGCTAAGCCCCGCGAGTCAGGTAATAATAATTAGTGAGTAAATGCTTAAATGCCTCTTTGTAATTTTCTATTGCCTTCTGCCATAGAGCAGAAAGAGCTTGAGCCCACCTACTGGGCAAGTGGTATATTGATCACAAGTGGAATTTGACTGAGGGAATCTTCTCTTCCAGTTCAGTTATTGTTTAAATATTTTTCTGGTTATTACTAGATCTAGATATTATCCATAGAATGTTTCCATGACCACGTAAGAACCGAAATATTATTAAAACCAGTGGTCAGGGGTGGCAGGAGTTCTGAATATCAAAATTAATAAACAACATTAATTTTGGAAAAATATTATCTTGCACTAATTAATTTCCCCCTCTACATCAAAGTGTCACAAAAGCTGATGCAACTAAAAGGCTATACAATTTATACACAAAGACAAAACTGTCTCAGGTGTTCTCTTATGTTTTAAGGTTAAAATGATATTCCAAGTTCCTGTAGGCCTAATACATGCAATGCTGTTTATAATACATACTTATTTCTATAAAAACAAGTACTACTGTCAGTCAAGTAAATGTTAAATAATTCAACCAGCAAGATTCCTTTTTCTAACTTGATATAACAGATCAGCTGGGAATACCCCACCGTGTCTCCACCAGACAATATTACTCTTAAATGTACCTCATCCTTTTACATCTCTCCAACTGGACTAGAACCTTCCTATGAAACATTAAAATGCTTAATATAAATTTTAGAAGAGAATAGCTTCTGTAAAGCTTCATTGGAGTTTTACCAATGAGTTGTTTGCAAACTTATACATGAAGAACCAGTGATTGAGTTAACTAGTTCACTGCGTAAGTATATTGCAGTTTCACTGTGTAAGCATAATACAGTTTTACACACAAGTGTATTTCTTTATGGCTGTAGAAATGTATGCGTGTGGCTTTGGGGCCCAGGTGCCTTGAAGAAGATCACAAAGATGAAGTCCTGCAGAATGAGATAGAAGGTTGTGATGGTTTGAGTGTTACTCATCCCCCCACACTTAAGAAAGTCACCCAGACTAGACTCAGCAGTTGGAAATTAAAGACTGAAGCTATATTTACAGCTTAGCACAGTATACAAGCAGATGTTTACAATATATACAGAAATATACAAGTTTAAAAAGTAGTACAGAAACACAGCAGCCCTCCCAGAAACCAGAGTCCCTAGGAGGGGCTCCCAACCACCCTTCCACCTCCTTTCCACCCCTCTACCTTATTCCAGACTTTGCCTTATGTTCAAGATGAGTTTGGAGAATTGGCCAGGGGGGTCAGGAAGCAGACGGATTAGTCACACAGACACAGCAGGTTGGAGAAGCGCATGCAGCCAGTGCCCAAAATCAACTCTGTTATCTATATTTATGTTCTTGTTTTTATACATCTCAGCAAGCCTATGAGTGAAGTAGATGTCACCCTTGTTTCCTTTTCACAGCCTATAATCTAATTCTTCTCACCAAAACATTCCAGCTAACTTCAAACTAACACAAGAGTCCCAAGGGATGGACCTGGATATTGTAACATTGCTGTTCTATTTTGCTTCTCGGTATCACAGTATATAAAGCACTGCCTAGATGATACCTCTCTCTTCTCATCCCTTCACATCTCTCCTGGGGAAGAGCACACATCCATACTTACCTCAGGGTTTGTGTGGGGCAGACAGCTCCTAGGTGGCAGGGAATTTTTAGATGCATCATGAGGCCTGCTGAGGCCTTGTGGGCTTGAGGTGAAGAGGGCAGTTTTGGCCTACTCACAGGCCTGCTTAGGTTGAATGGGGGGGGTTGGAATTCTCAAGGATTTGGGGCTGGTAGCCTTGGTCTAGTTTCTGAATGTATTCATCCTACCTGAATGCCTCCTGTGCATAGGTACTTGTAAATAGAATCATAGAATCAGTCAGGGTTGGAAGGGACCACAAGGATCATCTAGTTCCAACCCTCCTGCTACGGGCAGGGACACCCTACCCTAAGGCAGGCTGCCCACAGCCTCATCCAGCCTGGCTTTAAACACCTCCAAGAGTGGGACCTCAACCACCTCCCTGGGCAACCCATTCCAGGCTCTCACCACTCTCATGCTGAACAACTTTCTCCTTGCATCCAGTCTGAATCTCTCTTTACACTCCAAACAGTGTGCAGCATTTCTATTTTTACTCCCCAAGAGGAGTAAATATCATCTCTGTCCTCTGGTATTGGGTAGCTCCTGGCCCTGCACTAGGATAATAATCTGCTGTTTAACGTCTGAAGGGCTTTGGCAGCTGTTCTTTTTTGAATATTCAATAAAAGGGAAGAATAGTTAGCTAAGTTCCAGCCCAAAACTCTTGCATCCTAATGGCTGAGCCTCTACATCAAATAATCAGAGGCAATAATAATGTCTTTTACAGTATATCAGGACAACTAAAGTCCTGATTCACTAACTTTTGCCACTAGTGCTGCAGCAGTTACAGCTCAGTCATTGCAGCAATTAGAACTGATTTCCATGGCCTTCGAACTCCCTTGGTGAATTGAATCTGAGTGTCTACTAAAATATCATTTTCATTCCTCTTCTCATTTGATAATTTTGTTACTGTAGTTTCAAGCTAAGCTCAAAATTCTAAACAACCAAAAGGAGTGGCATTTCCTGCATGTTTGATGTATTCAACTTTGGAAATATACGACCACATTTTAAATCCTGGCAATTTACATATGAGATGGATTTTTAAGTTGTTGGGGTTTTTTTCTTTACTTTTACATAGAGATGGAAAAAACAGTAACATGAACAAAACAAATTAATCTAATCAGTCAGTCTAAATGTAGGTTACACTACTACTTTGGTCCCAGTTCAGCAAGGTACTTAACTCTTGGGCTGATTTCAGCATTCAAAGCATCGCCAATAATGCCAAATCCCACTAACATCAACTGCTTCGGTGACTTAGGGAACAATTTTAAGCACTATGCTGAACCATGGTCCTCAAAGTTTCCCATTTCCTCTCTACTGGCATGACTTCTTATTGAACTTTTGGTTTTCAGATGTCCATGGAGAAAAATATTGTTTAAGAAGTTTGAGCTATCTCAAATGAGGTTTTGTTATTGTTTTGCTCTTACATTTTCAGTATTTTAACCTCTTTTTCCAACTGCATTAATACAGAATCACAGAATCAACCAGGTTGGAAGAGACCTCCAAGATCATCCAGTCCAACCTAGCACCCCGCCCTGGCCAATCAACTAGACCATGGCACTAAGTGCTTCACCCAGGCTTTTCTTGAACACTTTCAGGTACGGTGACTCCACCACCTCTCTGAGCAGCCCATTCCAATGGTAAATCGCTCTCTCAAGTTCTAGTGGTACATGAACTGTTTAAACTGCATTGTGCAGCTGTGCACATCCCAGCAATGAGGTCAACTCAAACTCCCTAAGTGACCATCCCATGTTGACAGAAAGGCTTGAAGTAGTAGTGCTGGTTAAGTAATTGCTTTGTTACTCCAATTCACTATGTCTATCACACAAGAGTACAGCCTGCCCTTTAGCTCAAATTTTTCACAGACTGAACGAGCTGATCTACTACAACAAAGATCTCACTTCTCACTGCAAAGTTTTCTTTGGCAATGTGAAGAATCACTAGCCTTGAAAAGATGAAAATCCTATCAACACCCGTGAGCTTACAGATCCAGGAAGCATCTGAGATTCTCAGGAAGGGTACTGGGCTTGATGCCGCACGTCAACGGTGGCCACAATTAACAAAGACCCTTGAAAGTCCAACAACGATTCCAGATACCTTACCACATCGATGCGTTAGCCAAAACTCAGCATAAACAAGCCAAAAATTATAGTACTTCAACAAACAGTATAAGTTGGTCCAGCCTCTAGGACTAAGCTATAACAAAGGGGTTGAAAATGCAAAGCTCTCCCTCTGTTTTATTTAGAATCCACAAACTGTTTGTTAACCTCACTGCCTCAGCCTACCCAGTCTGAAATCAAATGAACATTGACCTAACTCACGAATGTACCAGAGAACAAAAGAATCGTGTAGCCGTGCCTTCTGAGGTGCTCTAAGGAAATGTCAAGACATCAGGCAGTAATGACATCTGGAGAAAACACAAATAGGATCAATTTTGCTTTGATCACCTTTCCTGTCCCTGGTTGTTTGTTCAACACCAACTAATACTTCATACTGCAAAGAATTTCCTTCATCTTTGTGGTTTTATTATAGCTATTACTATTAATAAAAGCAAAACCAAGTTCCTTTGCCCCTCATCCCCCTGCCACCAAATGTTTCTGATGTGGCAATTCTGCTCCCTTTTGCATTTTGCTGTTTTGTCAGGTTTGCTGAACCCTCAAGTGCAAGAGGCAACATGATGAAATAGAAACTGGCAGAAAGTACATTAAAGTTATTATCACCTGAGGACAAATCCTGGCAAGTGAACCACAAGAAAAAATTACTTCCATCTGGAAATAAGACAAAGAACATACAGGTAAACCCAGTAATCCCACTACTATTTTGGCAGCCGTTCAAAAAATGTGAAAATTCACATCAGGTATGAAAAAAAATAACAACAAAAAAGGTAGAATAATGGAGCTTTTCAGAACGATGAGTCCAAGTGTCAAAGGTGAGAAGGAAAACAGGTACTAGATTTCCACGGTTCCAAAACGTGTTTCAAAAGGGCATTACATAAAATGAGCAAAAGGCAACCTTTTGATTAGACATGACAAGAGTTACCATCAAAAGATACAAGGACACAAGAACTGTGAATTTAAAGAGCTTCTCAAGTTTTGGCCATTCAGCAAAACATTTCTGCAATTCTGTATTTTCATCCACTAAAAAAAAAAAAAAAAGCTGATTCATTCTTTTGTTAAGCCTCATGATTAAAAATGGTTTACTTCTTGGTTCATGGACTAGTTTAGCTAATAGACA
Organism: Tricholaema leucomelas; assembly: GCA_013400475.1. Classification (NCBI taxonomy): domain Eukaryota; kingdom Metazoa; phylum Chordata; class Aves; order Piciformes; family Lybiidae; genus Tricholaema lacrymosa; species Tricholaema leucomelas. Next base: position 166,547 of record WAAF01007049.1, read on the forward strand.
GCGACAATGCTTTAAACAACAACAACAAACTCTAGGAGCGAATAACCTCAATTTTCAGCACTAATTATTTAAAGAGTAATGCAAGTTTCAAGTTTGTGCTGACTACATAGACTTAAATGCACCTCAGGAAAGACAGAAGATCCACTGAGAATCCTACCATGACAACTCAAAGGAAAAAAAAGAACTATTTTCATGCATTTATGCCTGCAGTAGTGATTAGATTGCTACCACTTTTACACATGCACTGGATGAGCAAGCTAGAAACTGCCCCAGAGGCAACAGTAGTATGTCATGACTGGTTATTACATGCAGTACATCTAGAGTGGTGCATTACAAAAAAGGTATGTTATTGTCAAACCAAATTGCAATGAGTTGATATTGTCCTCAAATTTATGTAGGGTTTTACTTCTTTCAAGTCATTAAAGAGTTAGAATAGAATAGAATCAACCAGGTTGGAAGAGACCTCCAAGATCAGCCAGTCAAACCTAGCACCCAGCCCTAGCCAGTCAACTAGATCATGGCACTAAGTGCCTCAGCCAGTCTTCTCCTGAACACCTCCAGGGACGGCGACTCCACCACCTCCCTGGGCAGCCCATTCCAATGCCAATCACTCTCTCTGAGAACTTCCTCCTAACATCCAGCCTATATTCCCCCTGGCACAACTTGAGACTGTGTCCCCTTCTGTTGCTGGTTGTCTGGGAGAAGAGACCAGCCCCCACCTGGCTATAACCTCAGTAACCATCACAGCAGCCTCTAAATGTTTTTTTAAGTTGCTGAAAATCCTGCAGACTAGGTATTTTTAAAATGTCCAATGACTAATGTGTTCAGTGAAGAATTAGCTGAGTATTTCCAAAAGTTCAGTTCCTTGAAAGTGTGAAGATGTGGCACTCCCTTCTCTCCTCAATTTCTGAACTCCTCTCCAAATTTCTCATGATTACATCTGTACCCAGTTGTTACTGGTTTTTAACCTACAGACAAGTTCTACCCTCTAACATTGCTATTCTGTTCTGAATGTGCAATGCTAAATAGTAGGTGCTGAAAAACTACAATCAGTGGGAACTCAGGGTGTATGGTTGTCAATTACAGAATGCAGAAGTTTTCACATAGGCAAATCCATATGCATTAGTGAGATGAACAGACAGAAAAATATTAATAATCTGTCCTGGGATCTGAAATTATTTCGCCATTTTGATGGGTTCTCATGTTAAACAGTTTGGGTTTACTTCCACATATGTGTTTTTATTGTGTGTCAGAAAGAAATCCAAAAGAATCAGTGCCACAGAATGATAGAATGCTTTAGGTTGGAAGGGATGTTTAAAGGTCATCTAATCCAATGGTGCACATCTTCAACTAGACCAGGTTGCTCAGAACCCAGTCCAATTTGACCTTGAATGTTTCCAGGGATGGGGTATCCAACACCATTCTGGGCAACCTGTGCCATTGTTCCACTACCCTCATCATAAAATTTCCCTCCTTATACCCATTCTAAATCTACTTTCTTTCATTTAAGGCTACCACTCCTTGTCCCTTTGCTACAGGCCCTGCTAAAGAGTCTGTCCCTATCTTCCTTATAAGTCTTACATGTTGAAAGGCTGCAATAAGGTATCCCCAGACGCCCCATGGTCTCTCCAAGTCTGAAACCTGTCCCTCTATGCTTAATTCTCTAAGTCAGAGGTATACATGTCTAATAAGGGAAAACAATCATGATCTGACTGCTTAAACATTTCATTTTTAAATAACTCCATACACTAGGAATTACAAATAACAATAAAATCCTTGCTTTTTCTATCATTAGAGGACATCACCAGAACATCTGTCCTGCTTTGGTTTGTGCATAGCTGCATAACACAGTATCATTTACCTATCAACATATTAAAACACTGCATGTAGTGAAACACGAAGGTCTTGTACACTAGAAATGTGAATGTGCAATGCTACTCTTTTTCCATATTCACACACAAAAAAACATGGAAAAGATTGCCTGTCATAGAGCAGAAATACCAGCTGGCTCTGAAAACTGCTCTGCAGAAAATAAAACAATAGTGGTGTGTCTCCTACAGGCTTAAAGTACTTGCCTCTAGCTTTAGACTTGAGCAAGCCCAAGGACAAAGACCATCCAGAGCACAGTGTCAATAACTGTGTCAGCATCAGCTTCAGAAAGAATGTGAGGCCAAGGCTCTCATTTTTTTTTTACTGCCTTCTTATTGAATATTTAGATAAGAATTTTGGGGGTTTCTGTCTAACTTCAGCTTCATAGAGCTAAATTCAGAGGCAACAACTGACCTGTGACATGACATATACTGTGACTGACCCATACTTATGACTGCAAGATGGACAAAGAATCCAAATGTATCTGCTGAATAAGAAGTGAGAATAAATAGAGACGGGGAGCAAGGTGTCCCTCAAACTATCCTAAGTGACAAGTTTTTTTATGGAGTTCCTGAAGGTAGCAAAGAACTTCATACAAGTTTCTGCACTTAACACAGGGAGGCCCCAAAGCACTATTGTGCTGTCAAAACCAAAATGTACACATCAGCTCACACATTATGTGTGACTAGCCTTGAAAGAGGCAGCTGTGCACTATCTTCTGGGACACTTGCCTTGTCACATGCTTCTGCTCTTAGCCTTATACTGGTGCCAGAAGCTGTGCTAGTGGACATCACGCTGGGCCATGAAATAGATCCTAAACACCTTTTGGATGTTTTTGTGGTTTAATTTTTTTGGCATATCAGCTCTCTGAGCTCAGTCCTCAGTGGTACAAAGCAGCAAAATGAAGGAAGCAAAGCACAGGGCCAGGACCCTACTCCTCTGGACCCTTAAGTGGAGTACAGCTGCATTTCTCTTGCACAAAGCTGTCAAAACCGTATATGTCACAAAAGACACCCTGGAGAATGAAAAAAACCAAAACACACCAAACCCACAAAAAAACCCAAATCTGACACCAACAAAAACAACCAACCAAAACTAAACACCCTCCCACCAACCCAGAAAAAAAACAAACACAACACCAAAACAAAAAACCCAGAAGGAAAAGAAAACCAACTAAAGAAAAAAAAACAGAGCTTAAACCTCACTCACATTTCCAATAAATATTTAATGTGCTCAGCTATCAGGTGAGTGATGACTGCAGCATAAAAATCTCAGACAAACCAGCACACACGAATAGCAAAAGTTTCTGCAATTGTGAATGCAACAAATACCAGTTCAGTATGAAGGAAGTGTTTATCAGCATTTAAAAGAAAAAGAAATGTAAACAAGGAGTCTTAAAAGCCTGTGTTGAACTGTTTTCATATCCAAGTGCAGCATAGCTGCTGTACAATGTCAGTAAATTGGGCTCCTATGGCACTACTCTGTTCTGCTCTCATTTGAAATGCATAATGAAAATAATTTCTCTGATGTTCTGTTTGATCAATTATGAGCAATTGCAGCTGCTGAAGTAACCTGCTTCTCCTTGTACAAATACTTCATCAGAAAAGTAAAACTCTCCATTAAAAGTACAATATATTTGAAACAAAACCAGATGTGATTTTGCTAAATTGGATCTCGTACTGCTTTCATAGCTGGCTTCTGTGACTTAAAAGAGAGCTTATACCAGAATTGGAATTTACAAAAAGGATTACTTTGTTTGCTTTTCTGATGTTCATTTTAGATACTGCAGAGCTTGTATTTTGAATGCATAAAACCTTTATGATCCCTGTATTTCTAACTCTCCAGACAATTGGGGAGTTTTTTAAATTGGGTGACCACTGAGCCAATTCATCTGACTAATTGCAATAATCTATTAAAAGATACTTATATACATTTACCTATTTGTGTATGTTATGCTATTTACAAACTCTAAGAATCTATGGCTTATTTCAAAGCTAATGCATTTCTTCAAAGCAAAGTAATTTAATCCATAATTCTTTTTTGGCTTTCTTTTTATTATCCTTCATCCAAAAGCCGCATGCAGACATGAGAAAACAGAGCGCTAAATTGGCAAACTCTGTAAATCCTGTCATTACTACAACCAGAAACTCCTTTTAGGTTTTGTTGTACAGAACTCTGACATTTTCACAGTTGATTCAAATACCCCAGAACAGTAGAGATAGGAATCTTGAAAACAGAAATCAATTTTCAAGTTGTGTGGTCAAGTCATGCCAAAAGAGCTGAAACAAGTTCTATTTCAATCTTTGCCATTGCTCTGCAAGGAGCCATAAATTGTCATACACCATTAAGTGCTTTAAGAAGAATGTAACCAGTGGGTCGAGGGAGTTCTTCTCCCCTTTTACTCTGCTCTTGTGAGGCCACATCTGGAGTACTTTATCCAGTTCTGAGGTCCTCAGTTTAAGAGAGACAGAGAAGCAGTTCAAGAGAGACATTGGAGAAAGTCAAGTGGAGGGACAAAAACGATGAGGAGACTGAACAGTCTCTACAACGCAAAAAACAGAGACCTGAGGCTGTTTAGAAAAGATTGAGAAGGGATCTTGTCAATACTTACAAATATCTACAGAGCAGATGTCAAGAGGATGGGGTCAGAACCTTTTCAGTAGTACCCAAGACACAATGGGCACAAACTATAACACAGAAAGTTCCATCTAAACACGAGGAGAAATTGTTTTCCTCAGAGGGCGGTGGAGCACTGGGACAGACTGCCCAGAGAGGCTGTGGAGTTTCCTTCTCTTGAGACTTTCAAAACCTGCTTGTACACATTCCTGTGTAACCTGCTCTAGATGAACCTGATTTAACAGAGAAGTTGAACTAGATGATCCCCAGAAGTCACTTTCAACCCCTACCATGACTCCGTGATGATCCTTCACTTACTTTTGTTCTGATCAGACCAAGATCATCTTGCAGATGGCATCTTTGAATGCCTAACCTAAATGTAGTGGAACATTGTACTTTCTGTCTAATCAGGATTACCAAGTCATTCCTATCATTTTAAGCAAGCCCTAAAGCAACCCCTTGCCCACCATACCCCTTTATTCCAGAGACCACCCAGTCTATTAATCCTTTTGACATGCTACAAGACAGTTCCAGCAACCTGTAACATCCTAAGTCACTGTAAGAGACAGGAAGACTAAGATTCTGTTGTGTGTCATATACCATCAGAGTAATACAGGACAGATCAAAGACTTTCCTGCGATATAAGTTCCTGTCATGGTATGGACCTTGTCAGGTGAAAATGTCTGGATATTCCTGGGAGTGGATTACATGGTAAACTATAGGAAAAGTGGAGTTGGGGGGAAAGAGACACAAAAAACCCCACCAACACCATAAAATGTGAATCCCTTTGGGTTTTGCCAGTCTGATCGAAGAGGAATGTCTACCTATTCTCAAATATAACAAACAGTTTATCCATGGGTGAATACACATGCCAAGTGTTAGAGAAACTTATCAATAGCAGTAGGACTATTAGAGCATTTGTTTAGTTTTGGCCCATTAACAATGCTACAAACAATCCCTTTCCAAATTCTACAACTCCCTTCCCATGCCCCCTTTCATCTCCCCTGAAAGTCCCAGAACTGAAATTATATGTTGAGGGGAGAAAATGTTCTTGGCTTCTTGAGGTATCTAAGAGGAGAAACTCTGAAACATGGGACTAATTAAATGCAAATCTAAATATGGTGAAACAAATTATGCAAATTAAGCATTAACATATTTATGACTGAACAATCATCAGGAGCCAAACTGTGTGTAGATAAACTATAAATCATAGCAATCATTGGTGGGTACAGTACATAGCATATATCTATCCTTTTTGGTACGCAGATGAAAATATATTGCAGGGAATACTTTCATGATCTGTGTAACCATGCCTATATCTTACCTATCTTTCCAGACACTTAAAATTATGTATTAGCAAAAAAAATGAAAGCCCAATGAAAGGCTTGATACATTAATAGAAGCAGACAGAATATTAAACAAAAGAAAATATCCACTTTTTCTTTTACTCCCAAAGGCATTTGCAAAGCAATGCTACACTACAAATCCAGGCAAAGATGGCTGAATGACCCCTTGAGACACAGTGGAAAATTTGGAATGAATGGCACATATAATGATTTGGCTTGGAAGGGGCCTTAAAGATCACCCAGTTTCAACACCTGTACCACGGGCAGGGGCACCTTCCACTAGACCAGGCTGTTCAAGGCCTCAAGGTTCCTGTATGTACAAAGCATACTGCCTCATGACTAGCAATGGGGCTTGCTTTCTCCTTTTCCTTTTATTTTTCCCATCACTTTTTAACTGTATGTTGTGGTAGACCCGATAGGCCCAAAACAGGTTTATACATGTCCTGCCTTGCCTAGCCATGTTTTGCTGCTCCACTCAAGAGGCAAGTGCGGGAAATGGACACAAAAGAACCTGGAGCCACTGAGTCTGGCCTGCCCAGGGTCCTGTGGTAAACAAGGTGCACACACTTAGCTTGTGCCTGCCTAGTGCAAGGCCTGTACTTCTCCCAAAATAGGGAAAAGTGAGCCTGTGGCTTTGCCTAATATGGTAAGGTTTGGCTAACTGCCATCCTGATTGGCTATTCATGTGTCCAAAGGGCAATTAATCTCAGCCCACACTGATAAAAGGAGAAATACAGATAAACAATGTGCCTTTGCTTTGCTGCTTTGCTTCCCTGCTCTTTGCCATGCTCTCTCTGCTGTGCCCAGCCATGCTGCTATTGCACACTGCCTTATTGCTTGCCTGGCAAACTCCACTGCCTCAAGTTACCAGGAGCAGACCCTGGATGCCTGCATGCAACCAGCCTGTGTGGCCAGCGTGACAGTGTGCTGAGACTGCACAACATCTGCATTCTGCACCTGAAGGTCCTGCTTAGAATTCCTGGACATACATACAGATTGTCCAGAATAAGCCAGGAGACAAGGTCAGAGATTGTCTGTGTCCTTTCCCCAGAAGCTGGGAAGATCCAAGTCTCAACGTCCAACAAGAGAGAGTCCCCTGAAACCATTTGAACACTGTCTAGGCTGTGGCTAAGAACAATTTGTGAGTAAATGCTTAAATGCCTCTCTGTAATTCTCTAGTGCCTTCTGCCATAGAACAAAAGAGCTTAATCCCATCTACTGGGCAAGCAGCATACTGACCGCAAGCAGCATTTGACTGCAAGAATCTTCTCTTCCAGTTCAATTAACATTTATATATTTTGCTGGTTATTACTAGATCTAGATATTATCCATAGAAGGTTTCTATGACCATGTAAGAACCGAAATATTATTAAAATGAGTGGTCAGGGGTGGTGAGAGTTCTGAATGGCAACATTAATAAACAATGTTAATTTTGGAAGATAGCATCTCGCATCACTCATTCTATGATTCTACGATCACTTAATTTCCCCTCCCCAACACTGCATGTTATGAAGGCATCTCAAATATGGCTCAGCACATTTAGTTTCCTTATGACATACTACGTCCATCTTTCAAATCAGAGCTCTATGAACAGTCATTGCACTATGAAGACCATATTTCTGAACAAATCACATAATCATGGAATGGTAGAGGCTGGAACAGACTTCTGGGGATCATTAGAAAACTTAGAGGAGATCTAATAAATGTTTATAAATATCTGAGGGCTGAGTGTCAAGAGGGAAGGGACAGGCTCTTCTCAGTTGTGCCCTGTGATAGGACAAGGGGTAATGAGTATCAACTACAGGACAGGGAGTTCCACCTCAACACAATGAAGAACTTCTCTATTGTAAGGGTCATGAAGCACCGGAGCAGGCTCCCCAGAGAGTTTGTGAAGTCTCCTTCTCTGGAGACTTTCAAGACCCATTTGGATGTGTTCCTGCATGACCTGCAATAGATTCTACAGTTCTTCTCTGGCAAGGAGGTGGGACTTGATCTCCAGAGGACCTTTTCAACCCCTAACATCTTGCGATCTAGTCCAACCTCCTCGCTAAAGTAGATTTGCCTGGAGCAGTTTGCACAGAATAACATCCAAGTGGGTTTTAAAAGTCTCCTGAGAAGGAAACGCCACAATCTCTTTGGGCAGACAGTAGTTCTAGCCCTCTGTCACCATCAAAATAAACTTTCTCCTTATGTTTAGACAGAACTTTCTGTGTTCCAGTTTGTGCCAAAAGCCCCTTGGGCACCACTAAAAAGATACTGGTCTCATCCTCTTGACATCTGCCCTTTAGATGTTTGTAAGCATTGACAAGATCCCTTTTCAGTCCTCTCCAGGCTAAACAGCCCCAGGTCTCTCAGCCTCTCTGTAAGACAGATAGTTCAGTCTCCTCCTCATCTTTTTAGCCCTCCATTGGACTGTCTGCAGTAGTTCCCTGCCTCTTCTTAACTGGCATGCCTAAAACTGGGCAAAATACTCCAGGTACAGGCCTCACGAGAGCAGAATAGAGGGGAAGGGGAACATCATTCAACCTGCTGGTCACACTAATCTCAGTGGAGTCCTAGTTATCATTAGCCTTTGTGGCCACAGAGGTATATTGCTGATTCATGGTGCAATTGTTTCCTAGCACTGCCAGGTCCTTCTCTGCAGAGCTGCTTTTCAGTAGGTCAACTCTTAACCTGTACTGGTGCACAAGGTTATTCCACACCATCTGCAAGACCTGACACTTGCCCTTGCTGAAGTTCATTATGTTTGCCTCTGCCCAACTCTGTAGCCTGTCCAAGTCTCTCTAAATGGCAGCACAGCCTTCTGGTGTGTCATAGTCAGTTTTGTGTCATCATCAAACCTGCTGAGTGTGCACTTTATCCTTTCATCCAGGCCACTGATGAGTATGTCGAACAAGGCTGGACCCAACACTGACCCTTAGGGAACACCTCCAATTAGACAGTGCACCATTGATCAAACCCTCTGAACTCTGTCATTCCACCTCACTGTTCACTCAATCTAACTCAAGTTTCCTAAGCTTGCCTATGACGATGTTATGAGAGAGTCTTGTCAAAGTAGACAACATACCCTGCTCTCTTGATAACACTTTTTTTCATCCACTTATACTCCACTTATTGTATGCAATATTGCATGTACTGCTGACTGGCAACATTCCCTATATCACTAGTGAGACTGCTGATGTCAGTTGAGGGGACTCACTAATCTTTGATCATCTTTCTATGCCAAACATAACACTTACGTTACGAATTCAGTATTAAAAGTGCTTTCCTGGATTTGATAGAAGACATAGGTTAAACATGAATGTGAAGCACAGTATTTTCTAACGCTGCTGTCCTGGTGGAGTGGCAGATATGAATATCACTCAGAATAAGTAGACTTCTCCATGTCCTTCTCCACGTTAGAGGAACTGGGTGCAGGAATTGTTAGAGCAGTATTACTCATCTTGCAAAAGAACACACTAACGGCTTTTGTATTTCCGCTTCCAAACATTGTCAGCAATCTGTGCAGCTGCCACTTAAAAGATGAATAAATGAGTTTACTTCTATAAATGCAGCAGAATAATCCATCCAAGACAAGATGATGAAATAAGACACATCTTCCTGAAACTTAAAAGATTTTGCCAAAATCCAATAAGAGCATACCAGCCCGAGAATGGGATATGAACTTTCCTCTCCATTAAAAATTGACCATTCTCTCATCTCTGTTTTATCCTTAACGGTGTCAGAGATATATCACTCTGACTCTTAACTTATATCTGTTTACCTATCAATAACCTTGAAAATAAGGTTGGTCTCTTCTTCCAGGCAAGCAGCAACAGAACAAGGGGACACAGTCTCAAGTTGTGCTGAGGGAGGTTATAGGCTGGATGTTAGGAGGAAGTTCTTGTCAGAGAGAGTGATTTGCCATTGCAATGGTCTGCCCAGGGAGCTGGTGGAGTTGATGTCCCTGGAGGTCTTAAAGAAAAGACTGGATGAGGCACTTAGTGCCATGGTTTAGTTGATTGGCTAGGGATGGGTGCTAGGTTGGACTGGGTGATCTTGGAAGTCTCTTCCAACCTGGCTGGTTCTATGACTCTATATATTTAAAAGCCAAATCACAGAATCACACAAACATTCCAGTTGGAAAAGACTTCCAAGATCATCCAGTCCAATCCCTACTCTACAAAGTCACCCTTAAACCATATTCTCAAGCATCGCATTCAAATGACCGTTAAACATATCCAGGGTTGGTGCTCCACCACCTCCCTGGGCAGCTCATTCCAATGCCTGACAACTCTTGCTGTGAAAAAATGTTTCCTAGTGTCCAGTCTAAACGAAGCCAGTCACAGCTTGAGGACATTCTCTCTGGTTTTATCATTATTTACCAGTGAGAAAAAAAAACAGCACCAACCTCTCCACAAGGTCCTTTTAGGTAGCTGTTGACAGCAATGAGGTCTCCTCTCAGCCTTTTCTTCTTCAAACTCAACAGCCCCAGCTCTTTCAGATTTATTTTCCAGGCTCTTAGCTAGCTTTGTTAGCCTCCTCTGCACTTGCTCCATCAAATAAATAACAACATTTGATTTTTCTTTAAGTGCTGTTTTCCTGGCACCTGAGAATATTACGTTAGAATGAAAAGACCTCCTTTAGCTAACTAACATACATTCATTGTTCATAGTGACTCAACGGAGGAGTGTCCAGCTGCATGTTGGAATCTGTGAACCTGAAAGTCGTGACCTAAGCTTTCAAAAACACAACTGATAACAAATCATTTCTTTATCTTGTCAGAAGAGACAGTATCTCTTAGAATATACCTTCTGGTTTGGTACTGTAACAGAATATTTTGAAGCTACTTTTCACCTCATCTCACCACGCTCTCCGATGATATACTCAAATTTCCATACCAGCACCAAAGGCTTTCCAAAACAAAAGACCATGCTCAGCTGATACCTCAGAATTTGGCTGCCCACTGCCTTCTTTAAGTCATTTCTATAAACTGGATTTAGCTCAGAAGTTCTTCTACTGGGTAGCAAAATAGCTAAACCATGCTAACTACATGAGACTAACTACATAAACCCCATTTTTTTCCCCTGTTATTTCTAGGGAAAAAAAAAAAAAACAACAATCAAAAAAAGCCAAAGCTGACATTGACAAAAAACTATTTTAAAATAAGTGAAAATTTACACTAGTATGTAAATAAAATAGAACCAGGTTGGAAGAGACCTCCAAGATCATCCAGTTCAACCTAGCACCCAGCCCTAGCCAATCAACTAGACCATGGCACTAAGTGCCTCATCCAGGCTTTTCTTGATCACCTCCAGGGACGGTGACTCCACCACCTCCCTGGGCAGCCCATTCCAATGCCAATCACTCTCTCTGTGAAGAACTCCTAACATCCAGCCTATACCTCCCCTGGCACAACTTGAGATTGTGTCCTCCTGTTCTGTTGCTGGTTGCCTGGCAGAAGAGACCAACCCCCACCCAGCTACAGCCTGACACATTCTGGATACTATCTGGTAAGTTTTTCCTTTAAAACATTTTGAAATGGAAGGCCTCACAATTTAACAGCAAATAGAGTTAGCTGAATTAAAGTGGAGTCCCCTGGGAAACAGCCAAAGATGGGAATCTGCTTCTATCTCTTCCTTCCCCTTTAGCAGAACAATAACGACCTCTAGAAACTACAAAACAGGGAGTTAACCCACATATTGGGAAGCTGGTCAGAGGACATCTTCTTGCATATAGATTGCACAAAGTAAAATTCATACCTTGGACTTCTCAATACAAGCACAGCAGCTCAATCTCTGCAATTTCCTCCTGAGCCTGTAATCAAAGTAAAGCAAGCTCCTTTCTGCACAAAGAACAGCTGCTCATTGCACACTTCCAGCTACACTCATTATCATAGATTTCTCATCTGATTAATCAGTAGATTATATGTGCCAGCAGTCTATATGTCCCAACAGGAAAAGTACATCAAATGTTAGGAACTACATCCAACATTGGAATGTTTCATGGAAAACATCAGATCACCTCCAAGCATCTGCACTCTCTCCATCCAATTTTTTTTCTCAGATACGACACAGCACAAGACTGACCTTAGATATGAAACCAGTGAGTGAATCACACACGTTAATCTGACTCCATGACCTAACAATGATAGAGATAGCCAGTACCCTGCAGGGAAGCAAGAAATATTTCCAGCCAACAGAAACATACAAAACTTGCCTATTAACTTACTTTTCTTCTGGTGTTCTTCTTGGTTGGTTGTTTTTTTTTTTTTTTCCTTTCTGCATTTTGGTTTTTGGTGTTTTGTTTTTCTTTCTTTTAAATAAAATAAACAAAACTGTACACAAGTTTGTCAAAAATAGGGTAGTAAAAAAACAAATCACTTTCAAAATTTGGACCTTTTTTGTTGTTTGTTTTTTTTCCTAGTTCTAAATAATCTTAGTTTGGATATAGGGAGCATTTTTATACGCAGAACTCAGCACGAAACCATGAGCTAACATAAACACGTGAGCTAACAAAGCAGAATTTCTAAGGCAGTTAAAATATTAATAATAGCAGAGTGTCATGCTTTGCTCTGACATACTGAAGAGAAGAAGGAGAATAAAGAAAAGAGAGCCATGTCCTCAGTTACAGAAATCAGCATTTTTATCAGTCAGGATGACAAAGTGTACATTAGTAATAGCTGTCTAGTACATACTCTAGGAATGAGGGGCTTGTGCATTATGTTACTAGAGTACTAGTCAAGAAGCAATTTTACAAGGTGTTACATCCTTCCTGTGATTGAAGAATGTAGTGTTTCCCAAAAATGTTAAGCAGAAGAAAAATACCCTCTAAACTTCACAGGCAAAAAAAAGCCTCTCCACCTCTGAAGCTGTCACTAGCTAATTTGTGATCACATCTACACAGAAGATGGAAATTTCAAATACATTTCCCCTCTTTTTTTTTTCAGGCCAATGAATAGAACTGTTTCACTGCTGCTCCTTGTTTTGGCAAAGAAAAACGAGTTTTCCAAATCAACACAGCCCTCAAAAAACATCACTGACTTCAACTTGTACCCCTAAAGTATAGAGAATTATTAAGGGGCCAGCTCCATAATTTTTCTATATTGCATATATGCAGTATAATTTTATATATATATATATATACACACATACATATAATGCGCATATATATAATAGAATATACATACACATATACACACACAGAGACTTTCCCTTCCCCCCACACCTAACACAATGCTCACTTTGCACACAGAAAACAAAAATATTATTTGAAACAAACTGTCTCACACCTCTAGGATAGCAAAGCCACCAAGTATTTGACAAAGCAAGCAAGCACATCCCAAGGCAAAGAGCATCACAGTTCAGTTGATTCATTACAGACAGAACTCAAAAAAGGGTTTTTTTCTACACTATACATAAGAATGTAAAGGAAGTTAATACTGCACAGTTCAAAATGAAGTACAAGAAAGTACATACACCTGAACAACTTCACATTACCTGTATGTAAGTGAATACCATCACAAAGACACTGAAAATACTGAAGTAACTTGACAATGACTCTATCACTTACATACTGAAGTACTCTTAAAAGTAGTCTTTAATTTATTTAGTTTTTACTATTGTTTTTTAATTACCTCTTGATTTGCCCTTTATATATTATATACCTTTGAAAACCAAGGAACTCTTGGTCCTTCAGAGCCTGAGAAAATATTTAGAGCTCTTTCTAATTAAAATTGTCAAAACAAGCTTAGTTTTGTATTTCTTTAAAGCTGGCATTATTCTGGCATAATTGTTTGTATAGCCTCTGAATATAGGTGATATAGAAAACATACAGTCACATGCAACATTTTAATTACTCTGAAATATATCAGAAAGCTTTTTTTCCCCCCACTTGATAGATTTGAGGCAAAGAATGAAGCTTTTTTATAAAAAACAATCACTTTCAGTCAACAGAGCATCAATTTGTAGGCCATAAGACAAGATAAAGCACAGATACACTACATGACAATCTTTTGCCTTATTGCTTTTCTGTTCAGTGAAAGTATATTAAAAACATTTCCATCAAAGAATTGATTCAATCTCTAGAGAGAGTGCACATGTTCAGTGTGGGCTAAGGCTAGTTAAACCAATGTATGCTATTTCAGTAAGTAAACATTTACCTCAGAAAGCTATTTCAACCTTAAATTCTGCTTTATTAGAATGAAATTATGGCCAAAAGACTTGATGTTGACATAATAGAAAGCTGTTGAATGAGCTTAAAGTTTTCAAAAGGAGAAACAAAAGCATGCATCAGTGGAGAAAATGTTCATGCTTTTAATATTAACCATCATATAAGTCTCACTGTGATTTCTATGTTGCAGTGCTGGGTTGTATGGTGTGTAACTGTTCACAGTCTAATTGCTTGCAAGTATCTTTACACGTTCTAGAGCCTGGTTGGTTTGTATTTTAAGTAACACTGCCTCACCATTAAATAAAAACATACAGCCTTGTGATAATAAATATGAAATAGCCCTTTAGTTAAGTATTTCAATTATATTTAAAGTTCAGAGAAAAAACCAAAACCCAACAGGTCACACTCTCTCCTATTAATAAAAGTAAACCACTTCCCCACCCCGTCCCAGGATCTCTGTTTAAAATATCTTCATTAACCTCATGCAATATATGAAACCAAACTGTTTACAGAAACAGGCAAAAATCAATGACACAGGAGGAATAAACACATCCTTTCTTTACACAACAGAATGGAATGCAGTCTGTAGAACCTGAAGGCAAATCCCAAAATGTTTTAACAAGCAAACTCTTCCAAGAGGAACCCACATTTTCTACAGGCCACAGAAAAATCAATATTCAAACAGGCTTTAACAACCGACAGCTCACCCTTCCATATCATTTTTCCAGAAGGCACCAGTAAACAAATCAAAAGACAGCACACAGACTCGCCAACACCACCAAACCTCACTTTCTTTCTCTGGAGCATCTTCTAAGTCCCTTGGAGAGTGAAAAATTGGCTCACCTGCACCGGGGGGGCCCAGCCGTGGGCACAGGCGCACTCTGACCACCACTCCCCCGGGCTGCCCTGTGGCTTGGCTGAGCATTTATGGGGACTCTTCCGCACAGTGTCCCGCAAATGGACACACTTGCTCCTGCTCTGGCTGGCACCCCCAGGTCCCCAAGAGGGAAGCGCCTGAGAGCTATACTGGAGCCCCGGAGGATGCTGGTGCCAATGACAGGCGCAGTGGGCATCCCTCGCTACGGGAGGCACATTCCTGCCGGCGTCCGGCCCCTCGGACCCCCTGCCGCAGCTGTGCTGCTTGGGAAGGTGTGCGCGCATGGTGCACCCAGGGCTTCCTTTGGCTAGTTTGCAGCCAAGTGCTTCTCCTCGCAAACCTGCGGTCCTTCGCCGGGGCCTCTCCAGCCCCCTTGGCAGCAGCTAGCGGCAGGGCATGGCGGGAGCGGGGCGCAGCATGAGCTGCTGGCCAGCAGCTCTGTGTCAATACCGGGCTCCACTCGCGCAGAGACTTGACAGCATCCCCGCTGCAGGCAGAAGCAATCAATGCTCTGCGTGGCTGGGACGCACGCCTGCATCCCTTTCTGGATGACAAACCACGGGAGAAAGAGAGGAGAAAAAAAAAGGTGTGTGGGGGGGAAGACCACAACAACCAACCACCAAAACACCACACAAAACAAAAAAACCCAACAAACCAAAAGAAAAGAAAAAAAAAACGCTTGCAAATTTTTTTCTAGCCGACCCCGACACAACTTGCAGTCGCTCTGCTGAAGCAGATTTATATGTACAAGCTTCACAGGGAAAGTGCTTCCTTGTGGAAACAGCATCTAGACAAACTACTGAAAAAGATACCCCCTTGCCAATGATCAAAACGGATACGGGAGTGGGTTTTTTTCCCTCTGCATGCCTGAAAAGACCTTGACAATAAAATTGCATCAGAAGATACAAATGACAAGTTCAGGAAGAATGTTATCTACCCCAAATCCTGAACCACAGCATAAACTCTAATATGTTTTAGTGTAAGGAAACAAGGAAAAAGACAGAGAAAGAGAGAGGCTAGACTTAAAAATAAAGCCACCCAGGGAGGATCTATGTAACAAATGAGCACATCTCCAGTAGCTTATATATATGAATGTGAATATATGCATATGTGCATAAGACCTTCAAGATTTTGAGTGAGGTATCATTTTCTCCTTTTTATTCACGCTTGACAAATTCTTTGGTTCTTGCAAACTATGTAGGGTTTTCTGCAAACCTTCTCCTTGGTTTTTCATACTGATATAATGCCCTTTCCTTAAATTTCTCTTAAGTCTTCATTTGCCACCATTTTGTTCTTTCTTCTCGTAGAAGTGACAGGGGTGTAAAGTGTATAAAGTCTGGGCTGATTGTTTCAAGCTTCTGGAGATATTCTCAGATATGCTCCAGTTTCAGACAACTCAGTCTGTAGCTCCTTAAGACTCTGTGGATCTCAGACCCCTATATATGTTTTTTTTTGGGGAGGGGGAAATATTTTCTTTTGATGTGAACATGTCTTAAACATGCTATAGAAAATTAATAATTGCATTTTAAAATCAAATACAGGTCTGTGCAACAGAATCCTTTTATATCTATGGTGTTTAGCTAGGACCTAAGTACACAAAAGTTACATATAATTCATTAAGCAATGTGCATGGTTTCATCACTTCAAAAGCTGAAGCAAATTTACTTTCAAACATTTCAAAGACAAAGACTCAACTATGACTATCTGCAAATATACTTTTGAGTGAAATGAATGACCCTTTAGAAATGCTTTGGTGTGATTGTTTGATTATTTAATTCCTCCTAAATTACTAGCCTAAAATTCCTCAAAGCTTAGACACTGCTAAAATCCATAACAATATATTCTGGCAGTAAATCTTAATGAAAAATTATGACAATACTCTATCAGTGGAGAATATATTTTGACATTATGATTCAATCTGGAACATGTGAAACTAACATCAGGTTTAACTCCATTCAAGCTGCTTGTCGCAAACTATGCCATAATCATCTAACAAGGCAAGGTTTATTCAGAACTTTGATGAAAACCTGAAATCATACACCTGGATGTGTCCTCTCACATAATAAGTGTCCAACTGCATGGACTCTCATAGCTTTGCTTAGAGTTTAGGTGATTTCATGTTTGAAAAGCAAATATTTACACACTTCTGCATTGCAGGTATGAAACCCAACACTTAAAAGTTTGAGCTAAGGGAGTCTTCAAGATAACCATTGCTGTATGTGAAGTAAATGTAAAGACACACATTTCTGAGTCATGTTTTTGCAATTTTACTCAAGCATAAGAAGTGAAGGTGTGTGAGCTGTGCAGAAAGCTGCTTTCCCCTAGCATTCAAAGGTAACTCAACCTTGAGCACCTAAAAATTTCTCTAAGCACGGCCAACAGAGCAATGGAGATGATTCTCCCCCTTTACTCTGCTCTCATCAGACCCCACCAGAGTACTGTGTGCACTTCTGGAGCCCCCAACACAAGAAGGATGTAGAACTGTTAGACTGAGTCCAGAGGAGGACCATGAAGATGATCAGAGAGCTGCAGCAGCTCTGCTATGAGGAAAGGCTACAAGATTAGCTCTTCAGCCTACAGAAGAGAAAGCTCTGAGGAGACCTTATAGTGGCCTTCCAGTATCTGAAGGGGACCTATAGGAAGGCTGGGGAGGGACTATTTACAAGGTCTCATAATGACAGGAACAAGGGCTAATGGGTTTAAACTGGAAGAGGGAAGATTTAAACTAGATGTTAGGAAGAAGTTCTTTACAGCGAGGGTGGTGAAACAGTGGAACTGATATCCTGCCCAGGGAGGTTGTGGCTGCTCCCTCCCTGGAGGTGTTCAAGGCCAAGTTGGATGAGGCCTTGAGCGACTTGTTCTAGTGGGAGGTGTCCCTGCCTATGGCAGGGGGTTGGAACTGGATGATCCTTGAGGTCCCTTCCAACCTAAACCATTCTATGATTCTATGTATATGGTATACATAAATAAGCTATTATTCTGTGTATTTAAAGACAAAACAGTAACATCTCATTTTCATCTTTGAACACCTGTATTAGCAGTGCCCATCAGCTTAAGACTTTTTTTTGTCACATAGCAAGCTATGCAGTTCATTCCAGAATATACTGATCTCAAATACGAGTCAGAATCCAAGTTTAGAGGTAAGTTTAAATATGTCTGTCAAAGCTATTTAGAGAAATGCTGTTAATTGCAGAAGAAAATAAAAAGTTCACTTATAAATGGCTACTAAAGAGAAAATCTGTATTTTTATATATGTCTATCTATAAATATATATATCTCATGGAAACAATAACTACAGCATGTTTGGGTAGTGGATACAATCTACACATTCTGTGACCAGACACAGAACTACATTAATAATAATGGCTAAAGTCACATGGACCAGAGCACTAACACAGCCATGAGATATCCCCATAGGTCTATATTTTAAAGCAGTAGGTGACCTTTTAGCAACCTTATTACATCCCAAGCAGAACAATGTAGAATTGCAAAGGCATCCTCTTGACTGTAACGTTTACTCATGTGCTGTCAGAACAGTATTTTTGAGATGGACTCTTATCAGGATGTAGAAGAAGTTTGTTTCAAAAGAATCTGACACCACTGAACTTACTCTGAACCTAGACAACATTTCAAGGCTGTTTCCTACTTGGAATATCTAGAATCCTGTTAAAAAATCCTGTTAATAAATGATTTACCTGTCTACATTTTGTTTAAGGCTTATCACTGCCTATGTAAAGCACAAACTTGACTACAGGACGTGTATGTGCAACTAATTACTAGGCAGTGTGGTAAGATGGATTGGAAAGATAATGCTATTTCATCAGCTGTAAGTGAACTGTTGTTTTAGACTGGATAGCATACACTTCTGGAAGAACTTGGATTAACACATGGCTCAAATCCACATGCCCAACTATCCTCCTAATTTGATAACAACTGGTGCACAAAGCAAAAAGGAATATTGTACAGTACACTGTGTGAACTGTGCTTGACCCAATAATGTTGTGGAAAAATATCACTAATTTTCTTTTTTAAATTATTAAGTAAGCATGACAAAATGGAGCAAATAGATTTAGCTGATACGCTACCAGCACAAATAACCATAACTGGATTAATGTTGGACATACACCAAAAATAAACACTGAGAAGAGTTTGCTTCAGGCAAAAATGTGCATCTGGGAAACAAAAAAATGCATATGGGAAACCAAAATTACTAATAGACTTCTGAAAGGGAAGCTACAAGCATGGGTGAAGATGATTTAGATGTAGTAACAGATTTTTTCCTCCAACTGAGAATGCAATGTTATGCAACCATAGAGAATATAAGAAGAGTAATGAACATGGAGTGGATCAGGTTATTTAGTGGTCTTAAAATACCTATAGATATTTTTCTATAAAAGAAAATAATGAGAACAATTATTAACATGATGGCAAGGCTACTGAAATAAGTCAGATGCAATTTCTGTTTCGTGAAAAGTCATTATGCCTCTATAGAAATAACAGTCTCAGTGGTGACAGAGTAGAAGGAAGCTGATCTGGCAGAACTCATTCCTATCACAGGAAATCTTAGGCAAATCATAGAATCATAGAAATCGTAGGACCAACCAAGTTGGAAGAGACCTCCAAGATGATCCAGTCCAACCTATCACCCAGTCCTATCCAATCAACTAGACCATGGCACCAAGTGCCTCATCCAGCCTATACCTCGCCGGCACAACTTGTTCTGTTGCTGGTTGCCTGGGAGAAGACATTAACCCCCACTTGGCTACAGCCTCCCTTCAAGTAGTTGTAGACAGCAATGAGGTCACCCCTGAGCCTCCTTTTCTCCAGGCTGCACACCTCCAGCTCCCTCAGCCTCTCCTCACAGGGCTGTGTTCCAGGCCTCTCACCAGCTTTGTCTCCCTTCTCTGGACACGTTCCAGTATCTCAACATCTCTATTGACTTGAGGAGCCCAGAACTGGACACAGGTGTGGCCTGACCAGTGCTGAGTACAGAGGAAGAATAAATTCCCTTGCCCTGATGGCCACACTGTTCCTGATACAGGCCAGGATGATGCCACTACGTCTCTTGGCCACCTGGGCACACTGCTGCCTCNAGCACTGATCCTTGGGGAACACTACTAGCGAGTGGCGGCTAACTGGATATGGCACCATTCACCACCACCCTCAAATTCTATACCTAAAATAAGAAAAACCTTTTTCATTTAATGAAACCAGAATGTAAGGTATAGGGAAGGATTCAAATGAAACAAGAGCTCAGCTTCTATTTCAGGCCTGCCTCCTTGTCTCTCCAGGTGTGCAAAACAACTGAGTCACGCAGGATTACAAAACCAAAACTTAAACAATAAGAGAGGCAAAAGTAGACTAAAAGGTGGTTATTTGAAAACTCTACCACTAAGGAAATTCTGACAATTGTCTTCAAGAGTAAAATTTTGTTTACTTGAAGTTGTACTATCCTCATATCATTTAAGCAGATGGATGAATTTTAAGCTTTGAAGTTTTATACAAGAAATACCAGCACAGCACTGAGACAGTTTCCTGCTCAACATATTTGCCTGTACATTGAAGGGCTTGTTCTTCTGATTATTATGAGAAGGCAGAAAAGCTTAGGGAGTTGCAAATGCAAACATACCCATTCTCAGGGATAGTTTCATGTCCTAAGGTTAACATAAAGGATAATGATTTAGAAATCAAGATACAATGAAGAAGAAAACTGACAAGGGTTTGGAAGGGACCTACATCAACAGAAGAAAACAACCCTCAGCTGGGAATACTAAGTCAAAGTCAATCACGTCAAAACCAGTGGAGAACATAGCAGCAGGTTTTCCAATTTCACATCCAAGTGGATCAAAGAACCATAAAATGACAGTGGAAAGCCTGAAATACAAGAGCATTTCCATGCTAACAGAGCAATATCCCTTACAGGATCTCTTATTTTCAAATAGAGGTGTGTGATACTTTGCAAAGGTCTCTTCTGGGGAACACTGTGAACTTTCAGTGTTTTAATTCAACTTAAACTAGATTTGTATCAAGCCATTAGGTAAACTTACTTAGAACTTCGAAACCATCTGTTTAAAAGATACAGAGGGTGGAAAGGACAGCAAAAATTGCTGAAACCATCATTTTCACTATGGGGGAAATACTTAGTGATGCCTCTTTTCCATATACTACTGAAGACAAAGAGGACTAGATTCAAGACTTTGCCAAAATACTTAAATATAAGCTTGAACTTCCACCCATTATCATGAGAAGTAGAAGTCCTTTGTTTGAATAACTTTGCCAGGTAATTTGTGAAGAGCTGTGGTGAGTTTAAGGACTTCATCATCTTTAATATCCCATCAGTTTAGAGTCTGATATTAGAACTATAGACTGGTTTGGATTGGATAGGACCTCCAAAAGTCATCCCTGCAGCCAGCAGGGACATCATTAACCAGATCAGGTTGCCCAAGCCCTTTTATGCCTCACCTTTGAATATCTCCAGGGATGAGGCCTCAACTAAATCCATGGACAGTCTGTTCCAATGTTCCACTACCCTCATGGTAAACAACTTGTTTCTAACATTCAATCTAAATCTGCTCTTCTCTAGTTTGAAGCCATTGCCCCTTGTCCTGTCACCACAAGCCTTTGTAAACACTCTTCACCTTCCTTGTAAGCCTCCTTCAGGTACTGGGAAGTCATTATTAGGTCTCCTTGGAGCATTCTATTTTCCAGGCTGAAAAACCCCATCTCCCTCAACCTGTCCTTGTAACAGAGGTGCTTCAACCCTCTGGACCCACTCCATCAGCTCCATGTCCTCCTGTATTGAGCTGCAGAGCTGAATGCAGCACTCTAGGAGAGATGTCACCAGAGCAGAGTAAAGCAGCAGAATCACCCCACTCAGTCTGCTAGCGACACATCTTTTGATGCAGCCCAGGACATGATTTGCCTTCTACACTACAAGTGCACACTGTCTGCTCATGTCCAGCACACTGGCAGATTTGACACAGCTTTTTTAAGATGTGGTTCTGCAAACTCAGGTTTTCATCTCAGGAACTGCATCTCAGAACTTCAGTATGAGCCTAACACTCCAACATTGTTTCGTATATAATAAGAAAAAGACCTAATGAAATGCTCATGGCCAATAATTACTCAGAATTCATATTCCCAAGCTGAACTCATGAAGATATTCTATACCTTAAAATATTCTTTGCAGCTCAGTTAAATTAGGAATAAAATAGCACATTACTTATTACAGGTGATTTTTGATTTTGAAAGAGAAATGAAGCTGTGCTAGGTCTCTGTTCATCTAGTAACCTAAGCAGTGAGAGTATACCATAAATACCCAGGAGATAGCCATAGAATAAGTTAATCAGGAGTTGGTACAGTCACACTGCACAGAGAAATATGCACTTCAAACATTGCATAAATAAAAAGGACAGTATAACCAAGGCAAGACTTTTGAAAGAGAGTATTTTTATTCCCATCCATGTAGCAAATGAAGGGAAATTAGCCAACTCAGGCAGTCTTTTCTAGGTGTAATGTCTATTAGAGTGGTGAAACACTGGAACAGGTTGCCCAGATATGTGGTAGAGGCTCCATCCTTTGAAAGAAGCGAGGTCAAACTTGATGGGGCCCTGGGCAACCTGATTTAATTGGAGATGTCCCTGCTTGCTGCAGGGGAAGTTGGACAAGATGGCCTTTGGGAGTGCCCTCCAATCCTATGATTACAGCATCCCTTCTAACCAATTGCTTCCCATTAAAGTTACTTTGAAATAACTTATTCAAAATTATCACCAGACAATAAGAAATTGTTTCTTTCCTATGAAGCTATTTGAGTTATGGGCATGATATAGAACATCTTTAAAGACAGTTCTGGTACTATCTAATTATGAAATAGTTATAAGCTTTCACTGCAGATGAGTGGAAAACAGAGATGTGATCATGTGGCACAGCCAAAAAGAAACTTCTACTCAAAGTGTGGGGAAGAGTCCTATACTTATTTACAATTAGGAACTGAAGTACTAGCTCTAAACCATAACATCACCAAAAGAAATTTTTGGCTCTAACTTCAATTTATTAAATAGCACTTTAGCATTTTTCAAACAAATTTTGAAGTGATTGAAAACTCATGCCAGAGCCAACAACACTCAAGTATCTGGAGACCAGATGAGGAAGGACACATTCTGAAAAAGGTTCCACATCTAAGTTACAAGACTGCATTAGGAATCATTTCACAATATTATATTTGCTTCTCAATTGACCCCAAAGAATTTTACATGACAAACTCAGGGGGTGATGTTTATGGCACCCATGTTAATTCCTTAATGACTGTAAGTCATATTTACATTCCAACAGAACGTGGTCTTCAGACAAATGAAATATCAAGCAGTACAATAACTGACAGCAGTATAGAAAAATGAATAATATGCATAAGAAGTTAGAATAGAATCAACCAGGTTGGAAGGACCTCCAAGATCATCCAGTCCAACCTATGACCCAACCCTAGACAATCAACTAGACCATGGCACCGAGTGCCTCAGCCAGGCTTTTCCTGAACACCTCTAGGGATGGTGACTCCACTACCTCCCTGGGCAGCCCATTCCAATGCCAATCACTCTCTCTGGGAAGAACTTCCTCCTAACATCCAGTCTAGACCTTCCCTATCACAACTTGAGACTGGGTCCCCTTGTTCTGTTGCCTGGCAGAAGAGACCAACCCCCACCTGGCTCCAGCCTCTCTTCAGTTAGTTGTAGACAGCAATGAGGTCCCCCCTGAGCCTCCTCTTCTCCAGGCTAAACACCCCCAGCTCCCTCAGCCTCTCCTCACAGGGCTGTGTTCCAGGCCCCTCACCAGCTTTGTCACCCTTCTCTGGACACATTCCAGTATCTCAACATCTCTCTTGACTTGAGGAGCTCAGACTATGTGGATGTCCATGAACTCTGACAATTTAAACATACAACTATGATGATAATGCCCACTAAAGGTTAATATGGAGGGAAAATAAAAGTGTGGTTTTTTAAACACATCAAAAGCAGATGGCTTCTCAAAGAGTCACTGGAAGGAGTTAACAGATGAGCAAGACACAAAAAATGGGCGACTGAAAAAGATAAAATTGCTTCTGCAGTATTGTCAGTTGCTTGCATCACTTTCAACTGCACAGAGATACTGAAGTTCATTTTTGTGTATAGAGGGGAGAAGTCAGGGAAAGTGCCTAAAATCAAGTCCCATAAAAGAGGAACATGATTAATTTAGTAATTGTATGCTGGTAGGACTGTGTGGGTTTAGACCTTGAAGGTGCTGAAAACCGATTTTTTCAAAAATTGAAAGAATGAGAATCCTACAGAGTAGGATGCTTTTAGAAATAGAAGAAGAAAAAAAAACATAATTTCCTTAAAATGTGTTTTAAAAATGAGATAAATTATAGGCTAGGAAGTCTACATTTATACTGCCTAAAATAGATGAAAATACAATCCTTCTCTCAAAGGAAGAGCCAACATAGCTGTTCTAAAGGAAACCTCTAAAGGAGGTGTTTAAGGCCAGGCTGGATGAGGCCTTTGTCGTGGAGGGCCCATAGGCCCGAAATCAGACCTGCATATGCCTTGCTCTGCCTGGACATGTTTTTCCTGCTTTTAGTCAGGGGTGAGCACATGGCCAGCACAGAGGGGCACAACAGGCCTGGAGCCACGTGGAGTCTGGCCTGCCCAGGCTTTAGGTTGTGGAAGCCCCCACATGCTCAGCTCACGCTTGCCGGGTGCTAGGCCCATGTGAGCCCCATGTTTGGAAAGTCCAGGCCTGTGGCTCCTTGCCTATTATGGCAAGGTTGGCTGACTGCAAGCCCGATTGGTTATTGGTGGCCAATGAGACCATCGATCTCGGCCCACAGTTCATAAATAGAGGTGCACTCACGTGGCAGCGTTTCCTCTTTCGCTCGCCGGTGCATGCACTCAAGCCTGCCTTTACGGAGCTCAGACTCCCCGTGCAGCCGTGCATCCCTCTGCACGCCCATTGCCTTATTCCCTGGTGTGTGCCACAGCCACGAGATACCAGGAGCAGACCTATTCGTCTGCACATCTGCACCTGCAAGTGCTGCCTACGAGTTCCCTGGACGCAGCCGCCGGAGGGACCCAGCAGCTACGGGTGAGAGGCTATCACCCCTGAAGCCGGGAGTATTCCAGCCTTGGAGTCCACGGGCGAAGACCCTAAGGAGTTGGACACTTTACAGAGGCTGTGGCGTAGCCCGGAGGGTGATTTATAATTAGTCAAAATAGTGAGTAAATATCTCTTTAATTCCTATTGTGCCTGCCACAGAGCAGAAAACTTTCAGCCCACTCTGCTGGGCAAACAGTATATAGACCCCAAGCGGCAGTAGCCACGGGGAAAACACTCTCTGTTAATAGTCCTATGCTAGTCATTGTATTATAGTTATTAGTAAGCCATTTGTGATTATACCCTTAATGTCTTCATAACCGTGTAAGAATAAATATTAATATTATAAGTTCAGTGGTTGGGGGTGGCGAGAGTTGACAAATATTGAAGTTTAATAAATATATACATTTTTATAAATATTCTCTCACATTAGTTAATTTCTCCCCTTCGCCACAAACGGGCGATAAGGGCAGATTTCCCCCTCCGCCACAGCCTTGAGCAGCCTGCTCTAGTAGGAGGTGTCCCTGCCTATGGCAGGGGGTTGGATCTGGATGATCCTTGAGGTCCCTTCCAACCTAAACCATTCTATGATTCTATGATTATTCTACAGGTGAAATGAAATGCTACTCTACAGTGCATTAATTCACGACCTCTCTTATCTGCAGATAAGCCAAAACCTAAAGATGTAGCCTGGGTAGAAGTTATGGCAATAGTTTGATTATTTTTTTCAAAAACAAATTATATATAATTATAGTCCAGGACAGGAAAATAAATAAATAGATACAAACTGGATAGCCTCAAGGAAACTAAACTATTGGCAGATAAAAGAGAGGGTTACACTTTCTGAATGTCTGTCTCTCTACCACTAAGCACACAGCATTACTCTTTATTAAACAGCAAATCTGAAATTATACAAAGTAAACTTCACTCAAATATGGAAGTATATTTTTAACTGGCAACATCAGAGTGAAACGTGATGACATATTCATCTGCCATTTTAATCAACATAATTTTGCCCCTTCATGACTAATGACTGATTAGAGAATTGCTTTTATGCCAAAATAATCGTTTCTAAATACATACTTAAATAGATATAATGACTGCAAAAAAATTACAACAGGAAAAAGGGAGCATGTATCAGCAGCAGTCTTCCAGGTTTCTTTCAGCCCACATACATATTGACTTGTAAATGGAATAAAGTTTTAGAGGAAGAACTCAAAATCTGTTATTGGTGAGAAGAAAGGAAATAAATCCAGCCTAGACCTCTCCCAGCATAACTTGAGACTCTGTCCACTTGTCCTGTGGCTGCTTGCCTGGGAGAAGAGACCAACCCCCACCTACCTACAGCCTCCCTCCAGGTAGTTGTAGACAGCAATGAGGTCATCCCTGAGCCTCCTCTTCTTCAGGCTAAACACCCCCAGCTCCCTCAGCCTCTCCTCACAGGGCTGTGTTCCAGGCCTCTCACCAGCTTTGTCACCCTTCCCTGGACACATTCCAGTATCTCAACATCTCTCTTGAACTGAGCAGCCCAGAACTGGACACAGCACTCAAGGTGTGGCCTGACCAGTCCTGAGTACAGGGGAAGAATAACCTCCCTTGTCCTTCTGGCCACACTGTTCCTGATCCAGGCCAAGATGCCATTGGCTTTCTTGGCCACCTGGGCACATTGCTGGTTCATGTTCAGCCTACTATCTACTAGTACATATATAGCTTCATCTTAACTTCCAGTTGTCTGAGCTAGTCTGGTGAATTCAAAGTGGGGAGAGGGAGAATCCTGAATCACCACATCAGGACGGAAAGCTTTTGTAAAGTTCTGCAAGTATTGTTTTGCCAATAAATCTGTGTTTGTCATCCAAAAAGCAATCTACCCACCCAATTAAAGTAGAGGTTTATACTAAATCAATATCAGAAGGTAATATTTTGCCTTTACCGAAATAAGCAGCCTTCTGCTTCAGCTAACACAAAACACCCACCATGACTCAGATTGCATTTGATTTACCTGTTTGAAAAGAGGAAAGCAAAAAAAAAGTTCTATTTGCAAAACTACTGAAAGTGTGGTTTAATTTTCTATAACAGTTAATGGATGGAGACACTCAGCCACAACAAGGTTGTCATGGAATCTAACAGAGAGTCTTTCACATACTCTAGACGTGATGACTCAACAAATTTATCTTGACTTAAACACAAGTCTTTGCACTCCTCAGAATATCTCTTGATATATATATATATCTTGATATAATATATATTGTTCAAGCTGTCCAGCAAAACCAGATGATCCCAGTCAACAGAAATGAGACCCTCTGTGTTAAGATACCTACTCCCAAAAAGTAGTGGGTAGAACACAGCCAGAAAAATAGAATGCCTAAAGTTAGTAGAAAAAGCTTGCCAGTGAATAGTGTCTTGCCTGAGCTGGTATTAGCTTAACAGTGATAGCAACTGCTTAATAGTCAGGTACTTTTTCCCTGAACTTGATCTAGTTTCATTTTGCCTGATTATAAGTGGTTATGCAGTGTGGAATGAATTGCTGATGACTAAAATAAAACATAGCATGGAAGAGAGCAGATAAGTAATGATACAAGATAATTCAAGCTATAAATGCTAATCCTCAGAAGTAAACCAGAAACACTTCAACTCATACTTAATGGTACTGGCCACCTCCAAACTGAACTTGAACACAATTCACATTGATTACCCCCACGCTCAAACACAAGTCTGCCATAATTTGACTTCTATGCTAATCACTTGGTGAAAAGATAGACTGAGAGTTGTTCCATCTTCTTCCTTTCTCTAGGCATCAAAACATTGACAAATAATACAAAACATTTCTATTTTGACAGAAACAAAAGACCAGAACTAAACCTCAGTAACTATTATGCTGGTTCATCATTACAGACTCTTTTCCAATACTGCAAGGACATCCAGAATCTACTCCACAACTTTAAGCACAACACATAACACAATTGCAATAAAATGTCTGACATTGATTTGTACTTCTCATCAGAACAAGAAGGTCAACCTGACTCTTCCTTACTCTAGCACCAGAAATGTTTGGCCACATACCTTTGTTTTCCATGTATTTGTATGGACAGGTTACTGGCAATCACAGAATGATTTGAGTTGGAAGGGACCTTAAAGATCGTTTAGTTCCAACCCCCGGCACAGCGCGCTAGGACATCTTCCACTAGAGCAGTTTTGCAAGGCTGTATGCAATCTGGCCTTGAACGCCTCCAAGGAGGGACATCCACACATCCACAACCTCCCTGAGAAACTTGTTCCAGTGTCTCACACCCTTGCCCTAAAGAATTTCTTTCTATTATCTAAACTAAATGTACAAGATCAACATCCAACCAATATACAAGATCTACTACTGTTTCACTTTCTTGAGCCTCTTCCTATGCAATGAACTGAGCCCAAACCAAAACTGTTTCCAGATTAAAACTCTTTAGTAAAATCTACTGAAGTTAGCAAATATTTAAGCGACAATTGAAACTGAACACAGTTCAGTGGTAGCCTCACAAGTTGCCAGGCAAATAAAACACCCTCAGTTCCTGTTGAGCTCCCATGCTTTTCAGTGCATAACCTTTCCTGTACAAATAGTTCACAGAATCACTGAATAGGCAACCTAGGAAGGAGCCAGTGTTAAACAGAGGGGAAGAATCACCTGCCTCAAGCTGCTGTCAACACTGCCTAATTCAGCTAAAGAAGTCTGTTTGCCTTCTTTGCTGTAAGGGCTGGTTCATGGTTGACTCGGTGCTAAGCAGGACCACCAGTTCTTTGACTGCAAAGCTACTTTGCAAACAGTTTATGAAAGGCATTCACCTTCCATGTAATTCTTTAAGCAATTTTATGGCAGATCTCTGCTGTCAGCGTGATTCCAGAATGAAGAGAAAAAAAGACATGGAAGTATAGAACTCTGCTGAGGGTTTTCATCTGTGAAGGGAAGGAACTGGGTGTTGGTGAAGTTTGAACTAAAGTATTATTTTGCAAATCTCATTTGAAATGTTCAAATCTCATTGTTTTGCCTATCATAGTTTAGCTTGGAGAGGAGACAATTACAGGGTGATCTCATTTATGTTTATAAATATTTAAGGGGTGAGTGCCAGGAGGATGGAGCCAGCCTCTTCTCTGTGATACCCAGCGATACGACAAGGGGCAATGCATGGAAGTTGAGGCATAAGAGGCTCCATGTGAACCTGAAAAGGAATTTTTTCATTGTGAGAGTGACAGAGCACTGGAACAGACTGCCCAGGGGATTGTGGAATCTCCCTCTCTGGAGATATTCAAGAACCACCTGGATGTGTTCCAGTGTGATGTGCTCTAGATGATCTTGCTCTGGCAGGGGAGCTGGACAAGATGATCTTTGACTGGAAGGGTCCAGCCCCTGACATTCTATGACATACATCTGGAAGAGTGGATCAGTCGACAGGTCTGAAGCACTGGGAAATAACCTGTATCTGGATAGATAAAAGAATTTTGATAGCAGGACTCTGACCTTAAGTTTTGGTTATGAGAATGGCTAGGATGAGAGCCTTGCATGACAAGTTATCTATAGGACTTAACATAAATCCATGGACTCAGACATAGCAAGATGACAACTAAATAGCATATTAATTTTGTCCAGGATTGCCAGGAGCTGACCTATAAGAAAAATTCCCACCACAGTGTAGCAAGCACCATCAATATGGTTTTCAGTTATATTTTTTCCTCACTAAAGACGTCAGTTTAAAATGTAAATATATGACATTCATAATGCAACAACTCATCAAGTTAGTTTTAATCCTGAAAAGTAATTAACTTCCTTTAATTTTCCAATCAACAGGTGTGGTGGGACTTGAAAGCTGAATGTATACGAAGCAAAACTCATTCCGTGAAGGGAGATCACTATTTGCTTGGCCTTGCAACTCTAACCCTGTCTCACAAATGAGTAACACCAAAAGCAGAACTAGACTGGGCACTGAACAACACACTGCACTGTAGCTTGGCACATATGCGCTGCACTAAGTACAGATAACGAGAAGAGAGAGGGAATTCAAGGTCTGGCTAACACACAAACACACAGGAAAACACACAAAAGCAGTTAATAATCCAATCCTTATTTTTTTCCATCTTTGTTACAGCACATTTCTGCTTCTAGAGCCATTTCTCATCAGCTTGCAAATCATCCTGATTATGGTAATTTCCATATTTTACAAGACCTTTTGGAATTCCATAGTCATTGATGTTAACTAGAAGAACAATCCTCAATTTCTGCAGTAATGAACCACTGAGCTATCCCATGATATTATCTCTCCAGACCCTAAGGGTGACTTTGAAAAGAATGCTACTTAGCTCTAATGGAGATATGTAAACAGATGTTATATTTGCCATCTGATTACATCTTTTCAGAATGATCATTAAAGTCACTTACCCATATGGAACATCAGATGTACCTAGTGTTTAACTGGGCAAAGCAAATCCCATGGTCTGAAAGGGATAACCAGTCTGTGACAGCGAAGGAAGATCTAGCAATCTGAACTTTATTTTCTCCATTCTCCTCTGGAAATAAGTTAGGGCTATCTGAATTAAACTCTTTTCAAGGCTTCTGTCTCAAATGATTTGGTTACTTTAACTGTAAGACTTCAATTATCTGCACGCCTTCCTTGTTCTGGTTCAGATAATCAAGGTCTTTCAGTTAGAGCAACCAAATCATTCTCTTGACTGCTGGCTTTAACTCCCTCTTCTACCAATGTGTTTCTATGTTCTGCTGGGGAAATCACTTAAAAAGAAGTTATCCCATGTGGTCATTGCATGTGCCTGATTTCCTCACCATTCAATTTGAAAGCATTGGGCCTAATCTGCAGCAAGATTAGACAAACACCACCCCCATCCTCCACCTCCCCACCAGTAAGCCACAAAAGCAGCTGATGTCAACATAAATTTTCTATTATATTTCAGGATGAGGCACTTAGTGCCATGGTCTAGTTGACTGGATAGGACTGGGTGATAGGTTGGACTGAATGAGCTTGGAGGTCTCTTCCAACCTGGTTGATTCTACGATTCTATGAACTTTATATGGTTGAGCAAATTTGACTTATCAAGTGTGGACAAATTGAGCATCCAAAATGTGTATAAAGGTAGGTTTAGCTTTCAGGTTTGCTTTTCGCTTGTTTTCTGTTATTTTACTGTTGTCTTGTATGCCTTAGAGTTTATCCAAGTGCTTGTGTTCTTCCTCTCTCCTACTGGTTCCCATGCGTTCTCCTTACACTTTCTCTTCCAGACACCCTCAAGACAGATGCAGTCATATAATTGCTAATGCCCAGTTTGTAAGCCACTTGAACTCAATGTGTATCTGTACTAACACAGTGCTGTTCCTAGACTAATAGAGCCTGTTTCTCATTTTGGCTTATTATTCTGGGGCATGAAAGGGAAAGATTGTGCACTGGAACAGAAAGCATAAAAACACATCCAATGATGGAGCAGTTGAAGTGAAATGTTGACTTCATCTTGGAGTTAATCATGCTTAATCCCTGGGAAACCAGTACCCACATGCTTTGGTTAGCAGGAGCAGCAGTAGGAACCTTCAGCATGCACAAGAAAATGTAACTTTTGGAAGACTCAATTATTATGTCAGGTAACTACAGAGCCTGCATGATTGTAACAGCCAAACTGGTTTGAATCTTCAGAAGGACTGTCCTTAACAACAGTCATCTTGCTCTTCTAGAAGGTCATTAGGAACACAAGCAAGAATTCCACATTTAGTTTTGGTTTTCTTTAAATATAGATAACCTCTTTTCACTCCCTAATACCAGCCCATGAATGATTAAATTGTTCTGGCTAAAAATGTGAAAACACAGAAACAAATGATCAGATGAGTTAGCCTAAGACACAGAAGAGAGCATGGATATGCTAGTTTTGTATGTAATCTTTGGCAAGTATACAGACTGAAGAGTGATTACATGGGCGGAATCATGCAATTCTAGCAGGAGCAGCTGTTATAGAATCATAGAATGGTTTAGGTTGGAAGGGACCTCAAGGATCATCCAGCTCCAACCCCCTGCCATAGGCAGGGACACCTCCCACTAGAGCAGGCTGCTCAAGGCCTCGTCCAGCCTGGCTTTAAATGCCTCCAGGGAGGGAGCATCCACAACCTCCCTGGGCAACCTGTGCCAGTGTCTTACCACCCTCACTGTAAAGAACTTCCTCCTAACATCCAGTCTAAATCTCCCCTCTGCCAGCTTAAACCCATTCCCCCCCATCCTAACATTACTAGACCTTGTAAATAGTCCCTCCCCAGCCTTCCTGTAGGCTCCCTTCAGATACTGGAAAGCCACTGTAAGGTCTCCTNTTGAGCTTCTCGTCGACCCAGACCCCCAGGTCCTTTTCCTCAGGGCTGCTCTCCAGCCATTCACCACCCAGCCTGTATTTGTGCCTGGGATTGCACCTACCCAGGTGCAGGACCTTACACTTGGCCTTGTTAAACGTCATGAAGTTGGCCTGGGCCCACCTCTCCAGCCTGTCCAGGTCCCTCTGGATGGCATCCCTGCCCTCCAGCAAGTCAACTGTGCCACACAGCTTGGTGTCATCTGCAAACTTGCTGAGGGTGCACTCAATTCCTCTGTCCATATCACTGACAAAGATGTTAAAGAGCACTGGTCCCAGCACTGACCCCTGAGGAACACCACTTGTCACCGGTCGCCAGTTGGACATTGTGCCATTGATCACCACTCTCTGCATGCGTCCATCCAGCCAATTCCTTTTACAGCAGCTTTGTTTTACACCAGATCTCTAATGTATCCTAATCAAGCTTTTTCCTTGATGGAGAATCATAGAATGGTTGGGATTGAAATGAACCTTACAAATCATCTAGTTCCAGTGCTCCAGCTATGTGCAGGACCACCTTCCATTACACCAGTTTCCTCAAAGATGCATCCAAGCTGACCTTGCACACGCAGCTTCTCCAGGCGACTTGTTCCAGTGTCTCACCATCCTTGATGCAAAGAATTTCTTTCTAACACCTAATCTACCTTCTGACAGTTCAAAATCATTAGCCATGCCCTATCACTACACTCCCTGATGAAGAGTCCCTTGCCACCTCTCCTATTAGTCCCCTTTATGTACAGGAAGCCTATTTCAAGGTTTTCCTGGAGCTTTTTTCTTCTCCAGGCTGAATAGCCACAGTTCTCTCAGCCTGTCCTCATCACAGATGTGTTTCAGCCACATGATGATCTTCACAGCCCTCTTCTGCATCCATTCAAGTAGCTCCATGTATTTTTTATGCCAGAGGCCCTAAAGCTGAACACAGTTTTCCAAGACAGGTCTCATGAGAGGGGAGCAGAGGCAGAACCACCTCCCTTGACCTGCTAGCCAAAAGTTCCATTGATGCAGCACAAGATACAATTGGTTTTCTGGGCTATGAGCACATATTGCTGACTCATCTCCAGTTTTTCATCTACTAACACCCACAGGCCCTTCCCTGCAGGGCTTCTCTCAATCCACTCATTACCCAGCTTGTATTTGACCTTGAGATTGCCCTGACCCACATGCCCACGTTGAACTTAGAATCATAGAATCAGTCAGGGTTGGAAGGGACCACAAGGATCATCTAGTTCCAATCTGCCCTGCCATGGGCAGGGACACTCTACCCTAGAGCAGGCTGGCCAGAGCCTCATCCAGCCTGGCCTTAAACACCTCCAGGGATGGGGCCTCAACCACCTCCCTGGGCAACCCAGTCCAGGCTCTCACCACTCTCATGCTCAACAACTTCCTCCTCACATCCAGCCTGAACCTCCCCACCTCCAGCTTCAGTCCTCCCTAGTCCTGTCACTCCCTGATATCCTGAAAAGTCCCTCCCCAGCTTTTTTGTAGGACCTCTTCAGATACTGAAAAGCCACAATTAGATCACCTCAGAGCCTCCTCTTTGCCAGACCGAACAGCCTCAACTCTTTCAGTCTGTCCTCATAGCAGAGCTGCTCCAGCCCTCTAAGCATCCTCGTGGCCCTTCTCTGGACATGCTCCAGCATCTCCACATCAGTCTTGTGATGGGGGCTCCAGAACTGGATGCAGTACTCCAGGTGGGGTCTCACCAGAGTGGAGTGAAGGGGGAAAATCACCTCCCTCGCCCTGCTGGCCACACTTCTCCTGATGCAGCCCAAAATCTGGTTGGCCCTCTTAGTTCCCTTGGAACCCAGAGATACATCTCAAACCTGTAAATGCACCCTATTTTTAAATATTAGTTTTATATCCATTTTTTAAAATTGTCTTTCAGCAGGATATACTGATAAAGAAATCTTCCAACTGAAATATAGACTCTTCCATTTGCTTTACTAGTTCCATTCTAAAAGAAAGGCATCTCCCAATCCTTCTTCTTATTCACATTTAGAAAGTATTACAGATACTGAAAATTATATTCTCATAACCAAGAGAATCAAGAATCATAACCAATCCCTCAGCAAGATATTCTCTAAATGAAAACTCTGTTAACACTTCAGCATCTGAAGGTTAATAACCATAAAAAGGAAGACATAATAACCAAGACATTTAAATACATCTTGGATGGTGCCGCATAGGCAAAACCATCCACCAGTCACCAGTGTATCTATGATGGGATCTAGCAAACTCATGTTAATTAATTTTTGCACTTCATTAAAGAAACCAGGATTTACAATTTAATAGGCTTTGGATATTACTCTCTATCCTTGTCCTGTGGCAGTCCAGAAGCTAAGTAACTTAATGACAGTATGGAACCAATTAGCACAGAATTTAATTTATGATACTCATGTTGGTATTGAAAGAAGTGAGATAAAGTGCACAATAATAAACCCAACAACTGTATATGCACAGGTTAGATGTAAAAAACATGACTTCTTTTTGAGCCTTTCAAATATTTTACAAGGATACCTTTGAATATGGATTTGTACCAGTCAGTACACATTGTTGATCAGTCTTGACCTTTGTTTTGAGCAGAGTGGTGACAATGTAACTCATTCCAAGATAAACAGATGACGCTGTGTTACTGTAATTGCTATCCTGAAGTGATAATTTTTTCCCCTACAGAATATTCCTAATGATATCAGATGTAATTTTCCTGTTCTCTTAGTTACTAATAAAAATCAATAATAGAGAAGAATGGTTTGTGTTGGAAGGGACCTCACGGATCATCCAGTTCCAGGCCCCTGCCATAGGCAGGGACACCTCCCACTAGAACAGGTTGCTCAAAGCCTCAGCCAGCCTGGCCTTAAAAACCTCCAGGGAGGGAGCAGCCACAACCTCCCTGGGCAACCCATTCTGTGTCTCACCACCCTCACTGCAAAGAACTTCCATCTAACATCTAGCCTAAATCTCCCCCCTTCCAGTTTACACC
This sequence comes from Tricholaema leucomelas, assembly GCA_013400475.1. Lineage (NCBI taxonomy): Eukaryota > Metazoa > Chordata > Aves > Piciformes > Lybiidae > Tricholaema lacrymosa > Tricholaema leucomelas. The sequence goes on from WAAF01007049.1 coordinate 201,867, forward strand.
CATTACCCCTCGTCCTGTCATTACAAGACCTTGTCAGTAGTCCCTCCCCAGCCTTCCTGTAGGCCCCTTCAGATGCTGGAAAGCCACTATAAGGTCTCCTCGAAGCCTTCTCTTCTCCAGGCTGAAGGGCCCCAACTCTTGTAGCCTGACCTCATAGAAGAGCTGCTTCAGCCCTCCGAGAATCTTTGTGGCCCTCCTCACAGTTTGATGTTGGAGAAGGGAATATGAGTTTCCAAACAAAACCTGCTTCCTTTAGTGAATCTCTACTGGGAAATAGTCATAGAATCTTAGAATCACATAGTTGTTTATGTTGAAAAAGACCTTTAAGAGCATCAAGGTCAGCCATTAATCTGATACTGCCAAACGGACCACTAAACCATGTCACTAAGCACTACAGCTATAATATCTTTTAAATACCTCCAGGGATGATGACTCCAGACACTTCTGTGGGCTTGATAACCCTTTCAGGGAAGAATCTTTTCCTCATGTCCAATCTCAATCTCCCCTGGTGCAACTTGAGGCCATTTCTTCTTGCCCTATTGCTTGCTCCCTGGGAAAAAAGAGACTGACCTCCACCTCACTCCAATGACCTTTCCAGGCAGTTGTAGAGAATGAGGTCTCCCCTCAGCCTCCTCCTCTCCACACTAAACAGCCTTGGTTCCCTCAGCCATTCCTCACACAACTTGTTCTCTAGATCCTTCACCAGCTTCATTGCCATTTTCTGGACATATTCCAGTAGCTCAATGCCTCTCTGATAGTGAGGGGCCAAAACTGAACACCATATTCAAGGTGCAGCCTCACCAGTGCCAAGTACAGGGGCACATTAACTTCCCTCCTGCTGCTGGCCACACTATTTCTGATACGAGCCAGAATGCTGCTGGTTATCACAGCCACCTGAGCACATTACTGGCTTATGTTTAGCTGGCTGTGCACCAGCATTCCCAGATTCCTTTTTGTCAGGCAGCTTTCTAGCCACTCTCTCCCAAATACACAGCATTAGATGGGGTTGTTGTGACCCAAGTGCAGGACCTGGCACTTGGCCTTGCTAAACTTCACACAGCTAACCTTGGTCCGTTGGTCCAGCCTGTCCATATCCCTCTGTAAAACCTTCCTGTCCTCAAGTAGATCAACAGTCCTAACCTGGTGTCATCTGCAAACTTAGAGGGTGCACACAATCCCTTCATTCAGATGATTGATAAAGATATTAAAGAGAACTGAGCCCTGGGGAATGCCATTTGTAACTGGCTGCCAACTGGATTTCATTCCATTCACCACCACTCTTTGGAATCAGCCAGCCAGCCAGCCAGGTTTTTACCCACCCAAGTCTCTGTAGTAGCAGGCATTAAGAGTTGAACTTCAAATACAGAACAAAATGAGATACAGAATTGCCATCTGGTACTTCTGGTGGGTAGACTTAGGCCTGTTTTGGAGACTAGTGGACTAAGTACCTTAGGGGGTAGTCCTGAAGGATCAAGGAGCCCAGGAAGGCTGGACGCTGTTCAAGAAGGGAGTTTTGAAGGTACGGGAACAGGCAATCCCCATGTGTTAAAAGATGTGTTGGCCAGGAAGAAGGCTGGCCTGGCTCAGCAGAGAGGTTTAGGTTCTGCTTAGGGGGAAAAGGAAAGTCTATGGTCATTGGAAGAAGAGGCAGGACACTTGAGAGTACTACAAGACTGCTGTGAGACTATGCAGAGAGGAAATTAGAAAAGCCAAAAGCCAGCTAGAAGTTAATTTGGTTTTGTCTGTTAAAAAGAAGAGGAAATGTTTCTACAAGTATACTAGCAACAAAAGAAGGACTAAGGAGAATCTCTGTCCATTGTGGGATGCAGCAGGGAACACAGTGATTTTATATTTTACACTGGGATCATCACTGCAAGTTTGAAAGTGTCTCTGATACAGGAGACTTACTCAGGGACCAAAAGAGTCATGAGTACATCTGCTGGAGTGAATGCCAAGACTCCACATGCATAGTTAGAATTCCTTCTGTTCTCACATTCCTATTTTTTCCAAGTTCTGATTGTTTAAACCATTTAATTCTATGCAGTTGCTTCCTGTTGACCAAAAATCCAAAGGACCTGTGATGGTTTGGGTGTCCCCCGCCCCCCCACACTTTTAGAAATCACCCAGACTAGACTCAGTCGGCTCTGGAAATTTGAATGGAGCTTATATTTACAGCTGGCACAATTTACAAGCAGATATTTACAGTATATACAGTTATAGACAGAAATATACAAGGTAAAAAAGGTAATACAGACACAACTCCCTTCCCAGAAACCTGAGTCCCCAGGAGGGGCTCTCAAGCCCCCTCACCTTCCCCCTACCCCTCTCAACCTTACCCCAGTCCCAAGGAAGAATGGAGGTTCGGCCAAAAGGGTTAAAAAGCAAGGTGAAGCAGCCAAACAAAGGGAGGGTGAGGTTAGAAAGCATGATGGAGTCCAGCTAGCAGCCTCAGCTTCTCCCCAGCAGGCAAAGCTCCCCAGCAAAGAGAAAAAGCAAGTGAAGTAATCTTTGCTTTGCCTTTCTTCTTTACACATCCCAGCAAGACTGTGAGGGAAGTAGACCTCACCATTGTTTTCATTTTACAGCTTATCATCTAGTTCTTCTCACCAAAACATGCTAGCTAGGCTCAAACTAGCACAGAACCTCAGGGTATTTTCCTGATTTTTGGATATTATTAACCAAAATTAATACTCACACAGAAATTAATAGCCATCATTCATAATGATTATTAATTTCTGACACATGCCAGGTCATGGAGATCATCTGAGTGTCATTATGCAGCACATGGGGGGGCAACTAGATGATCAGGCCCAGCCAGCATGAGTTCATGAAGGGCAGGTCCTGCTTAACAGACCTGATCTCCTGTGACAAGGTGACCTGCTCAGTAGGTGAAGGAAAAGGCTGTGGATGTTGTTCATCTGGACTTTGCTCTGCCCTGCTGAGGCCCCACCTGGCATATTGCATCCAGTTCTGTGCTCCCCAGTTCAAGAGGGACAGACGTCTGCTTGAGAGAGTCCAACAGAGGGCTAGAAGGATGATTAAGGGACTGGAGCACTGCCTTGTGAGGAAAAGCTGAGAGACCTGGGGCTTTTCAGTCTGGAGAGGAGGAGTGCTGATCCGCTTGAAGGTAAAGAAGCTCTGCAAAGAGATCTGGACAACAGTCTGGATCAACAGGCCAAAGTCAACTGTATGATGTTTAATAAACCCAAGTGCTGGGTCCTGCACCTGAATTACAACCACCCTATGCAACTCTAAATGCTTGAAGTAGAGTGGCTGTAAAGCTTCCCAGAGGCAAAGGACCTGGAGTTGGTTGACAGCTGTCTGAACATGAACCAGAACAGTGTGCTCAGATGGTCAGGAAGGCCAACAGTGATCTTGGCCAGCATCAAGAACAGTGTGACCAGCACTAGTAAGCAGGAGTAGGGAGGTGATCATACTGCTATACACAGCACTGGGGAGGCCACATCTTAGATACTGTGTTCAGCTTGAGGCCCCTCAAGATGAATGTGGAGCTGCTGGAGCATGTCCAAAGAAGGGGAACAAAGCTGCTGATGGCTCTAGAGAATAAGTCTTGTAAGGAACAGCCGAGAGAACTGGGATTATTTATCCTGGAGAAGAGGGGGGTGAGGAGAAGCCTCCTTGCTCTCTACACCTACCTGAAAGAAGGTTGCAGTGAGGTAAGAGTTGTTCTCTTCTCCCTAATACCAATTAATAGAATGAGAGGAAATGGCCTGAATTGCGCTAGAGAAAGTTTAGATTGGGTTTTAGGAAAAAAATTCTATATGGAAAGAGTGGTCAGGCACTGAAATAGGTTACTCAAGGAGGTGGTGGAGTCACCATCCCTGGAGATATTCAAGACATGACCCTTGAGGATGTGATTTAATGGCCACAGTGGTGTTGGGTCAGTGGTTGGACTGTGTGATCTTGGAGGGCTTTTCCAGCCAAAATAATTCTATAATTCTATGAAAATCTTTGCTGTGCCTCTGACAGGCTGTGTACATAGCATGGGCACATAGACATGTGCTACAGGAGCTATTGTTGGTTTCTGAGGTGCAATAATTGCCTGGCACTAGCTCCCTCTCTTATTCTGCCCCGAGTGCCTTTCTGCGTTCAGGTTAAATCTCACTGCCAAAAGGAAGCTGCAGAAAGGCACTGACAAGGTGACATGCTGTTGTTCATGTAAGATGCCAAGCAGTCCACAGGAGCTACTTTGGGCTATTTTCCAGTTCTTTGACAAAGAAGGAGCTGTAAGCCTGAGGTGTAGCTTCAGCTGAATTTAGTCTCTCTCATATCAGAGCCTCTACTACAGGAAAAAAAAAAATCTGTGCATCTTGCAGCAATATCCCTGCCTGCTATGGACAGTGACACTGCATGTAATTCCTCAGGCCCACAGCTATGCTATGCATACAACAGCTACTCTAATGCACCAGCTACTCTAATGCACCAGCCACTCCAGCGTTGCTGGCTACAACTACCTGAAGGGAGGCTGCAGCCAGGTGGTATTAGGTCCCTTCTTCCAGGCAAACAGCAACAGAACAAGGGGACACAGTCTCAAGTTGTGGTGGGGGAGGTCTGGGCTAGATGTTAGGAGGAAGTTCTTTCCAGAGAGAGTGATTGGCATGGGAATGGGCTGCTCAGGGAGGTGGTGGAGTCGCCATCCCTGGAGGTGTTCAAGAAAAGACTGGATGAGGCACTTAGTGCCATGTTCTAGTTGATTGGATAGGGATGGGTGATCTTGGACGTCTCTTCCAATCTGGTTGATTCTGTGATTCCTTTTGCCAGCATTTGCAAGCATCCCCAAGAGGGCAGATCACACAGACTTACAAGCTGAGTGGAATCCTGCAAGCTCTGTGGTGTTCTGCTTAGGTAGAATGAAGCTTTTCTGATATAGAAGTTATCAGTTTTGCAGGTTTTATGAGTTCTATGTTTTTAAAGAGCTTCTGAGGGATACTTGTCAACTCAGAGTCAGGGGCTATAAAATCCTAATAGAAAATCTCATCTACTTTACTTGTAACGTGATATTTCCTCATGTTCTCAAGCAAGAGTTTTTTTTTAAATATACACACAAAATAATTAAGATTGCATTGAAGTTCAAACTTCTCAAATTAAGTTTTTCCCCTATGTGGTGGTTTCGGTATTACCCACCCCCCACCCCCCCCACTTTGCAAATCACCCAGACTAGACTCAGCCAGCTCTGGAAATTGGAATGCAGCTTATATTCACAGCTTAGCACAATATACAAGCAGATATTTACAGTACATAGAGTTATATACAGAAATACATAAGGTAAAAGGTAATGCAGAAACACAGCTCCCCTCCCAGAAACCTGAGTCCCCAGGAGGGGCTCCTAACCGCCCTTCTGCCTTCTCCCATTTCCCTACCTTACCCCAGATGTTGCCTTCTGCCCCAAGGAAGAATGGAGGGTTGGCCAGCGGGTTAGGAAGCAAATGGATTAATCAGAGAGATGGAAGGTAAAGTTAGAGAGAAATGCAGCCCACGGCCCGGACAAAGAGCGACTCCCTTATCTATGTTTGGATTCTTGCTCTCATACCTCTCAGCAAGCCTATGAGTGAAGTAGACATCACCATGGTTTCTCTTGCACAGCCTGTGATCTAATCCTTCTCACCAAAACATGGTAGCCAGCTTCAAACTAGCACACCTACTAATAGTTAACACCTGATGTGAAGGCAATTTTTCAATTATTTTGATCCCAGTCAGTGAACTATGTCAGATTATTAAGTATAGTTCTGTTTATACAAAGTGCATTTACATTTAAATTAACCTTATTTAAATGCAACTTTGAATATCTTTAATGCCAATGAAACAGCTTTTAAAATTTCCTTATTAATTCATTTTCTGAGTAAATACACTGTAAAAAAAAAAAAAGGCAGCCTTGAAGTAGTTTTCAAAATAGCCAAAACAAATCTGAATGTTGCAAAAGTACCAATCAAACATTAAATAATTCATTACAAACAGTTTCAAGTGATTAAAATATAAACTCTAACACTTTCCAAGATGTTTTTTAGTAAATATTATCTCTGCTACAAATGTACTTTAATGAGTGAACCATATCTCAATTCAAGAGAGAGGTTGAGATACTGGAATGTGTCCAAAGAAGGGTGACAAAGCTGGTGAGGGGCCTGGAACACAGCCCTGTGAGGAGAGGCTGAGGGAGCTGGGGGTGTGCAGCCTGGAGATAAGGAGGCTGAAGGATGACGTCGTTGCCGTCTACAACTACCTGAAGGGAGGTTGTAGCCAGGTGGGGGTTGGTCTCTTCTGCCGGGCAACCAGCAACAGAACAAGGGAACACAGACTCAAGTTGTGCTCAGGGAGGTATAAGCTAGATGTTTGGAGGAAGTTCTTGCCAGAGAGAGTGATTGGCATTGGAATGGGCTGCCCAGGGAGGTGGTGGAGTCACCATCCCTGGAGGTGTTCAAGAAAAGACTGGTTGAGGCACCTAGTGCTATGGTCTAGTTGATTGTCTAGGGGTGGGTGCTAGGTTGGACTGGATGATCTTGCAGATCTCTCCCAACCTGGTTGATTCTATGATTCTGGAATTTTCCTTGTTTTTTGTTTATGATTGAAAGTACTGTGTGCAGTTCTGGAGCCCCCAATACAAGAAGGATATGGAACTGCTGGAGCGGGTCCAGAGGAGAGCCACGAAGATGATCAGAGGGCTGGAGCACCTCTGCTGTGAGNCAAATATGAAGTGCCACACTGAAGGATATGCTACAAATAATCTGAGTGTTTACTTTCAATACAGAGATTAAAGAAAAATTACATTTTCTTGTAAAGGCCAAATTACTCTGCTGCTTTTCCAAGATTAATACCTAAAAGCTCACAACTTTCTTGTTCAGCAATAATTAAGTGATAACTGAGTAGAAACATGTGCAAAAATTATTCTAGTTGGAAAAAAAAAAAAAAAAAAAAAAAAGAGTCCAAAAGGTGTCAAATCACCGCACAAAGTCAAATAACCTCAATGCCAAACTCTGGCTGAAACCAAGATAGATCCAGCTGTGCTCAGACTTGCCCAGTGCCTGCACAATACTCTAAATGGCTGGAAACATGCAAAAGGCTTTCTGTTTGTATACAAAATGGTTCTGAGTTCTAAAAAGTAAAAAGAGAAAACATTTCTTTATCCTGTTCTTTCATACTTCTGATCTGACATAGCAGGATCATGCTCAACCATAAATATTTTTAAATCTATGGTTCTCATTCAACATTTTGTATATCTTTTAAGCCATGAGATTCTGAACTTGCTACAGAGTCAAAGAAGCATGAATTCTCCATATCCTCGCATGGTTCTTCCATCTTCAACGTGTCAGACAACCTCTTATAAAAAGAAATGCAGGATTATGTAAATACTTATAGATAGCAAAAGTTTGTGTTCCAATAAAGTTTCCTCAAGAAGGGTAGTTAAACTTTCCCAAACACTCAGACAACAGAAGTTGTAGCTTCAGTAAATAGGAAGAGTAATCACTCCAGAGAAGGGTGACAAAGCTGGTGAGAGGCCTGGAACACAGCCCTATGGAGAGAGGCTGAGTGAGCTGGGGGTGTGCAGCCTGGAGAAAAGGAGGCTCAGGGAAGACCTCATTGCTGTCTACAACAAGGGAGGCTGTAGCCAGGTGGGGGTTGGTCTCTTCTGCCAGGCAACCAGCAACAGAACAAGGGGACACAGTCTCAAGTTGTACTGGGGGAAGTCTAGGCTGGATGTTAGGAGGAAGTTGTTGGCAGAGAGTGATTGGCATTGGAATGGGCTGCCCAGGGAGGTGGTGGGGTTGCCATCCTTGTAGCTGTTCAAGAAAAGACTGGATGGGGCACTTAACTGTCATGGTCTAGTTAATTGGACAGCGATGGGTCCTAGGTTGGACTGGATGATCTTGGAGGTCTCTTCCAACCTGGTTGATTCTATCATTCTATGTTGCTAAGAGATGAAAAAAAAACTTATAATGAAAGGGTAGGTTATCATACAGATAACTCTAGAAAAGCAGGTCTTATATGAAAAAAAATTGCCATGAAAGTGTCTGTAGAAGAAGAAAGATGCAAATAAGTCTCAAACAAAAATAAATCATTGCCAGTTGCAGACATTTCAAGGGTTAATGGATACATAGTTTGTGCTTGAACTCTGTCTGTTAGTAATGAAGTTATTTTACTTCCTTCTGGTCTTCTGAATTTCTACACTGAAAAATGGTTGCAGGGACTGAAAATGACCTGGTCAAAGCTGGTTTACATTGCTCACGCGTGAATCAAGTTAATTTGTTCAAGTGAAACCTCAAATAAGATTTCATAGATAGGAAATTTGCAGGTGCTCTATGACAGAAAAAAAAGTCATTAGTAGGTCCTTACAGTTTATCACTGTAGTCTGTGACTTGGACAATATTATCCCTCAGATACCTGAATGCACACTGGCTTTTCTTTTTGAAATAAGTAAACACCCAACAACACCACCCCCAAAAAAAACCCTAACCCATAACACACCAAACACCAACACCCAAACAAACAACCTCCCCCCAGAAAATCTGAAACACAGCAATTTTGGATACATGCCTTTTGAAAAAGAAGGAAATGCTTCAAATTAAAAGAGACTATCTCCCAGATTGACACTATTGTCACTGATTCTCATCTTGGATCCCATAGTTATGTTTCTGGTCATTGTCCCTGTCACTGGAGCTACTGGGTCAGCCTTACAGAACAAAATAAATATAAGATGCTTTTCTTCCTTCCACACAACTACCAGCCTCTTTTGCCTTTTAAACTCTTTTTTTCCTGTGCTCTCTGCAATACTGCTCCCACTGCAGATGGTATCATAGCAAAGGAAGCCCTCTCTTTTCATGACTTCTCCTGGAAACAGCAGGTCATTCTGCAGAAAATGGTCTGGTATGGTCTTTAATACATGCATTGATCTGCCTAGCTAACCGCTGCCTACACAAATGCCCTGTTATTTCCCACATTTTCTACTTCTATGGCTCGGAGGTGTCTTTCCTGATACTGCAATAGAGCTTTACTGGCTATAACTCAATGTTTCTATTGAAGACATTTTAATTATTCATGAAAGATTCTGTTTCACATTTTGACATAGGTAAACTGTCAATATGTGCCACAAAATGAATCAAAGGGGACATGACCTAAGGCTGCAAGATAATTGGGCTTTTGTTTTGTTACATCATCTCTCTCCATTATCCAGATAAAACCTGATCATTGCTACATTGTTTGCAATAGAAACACATTTGATAGTCTATACTAAACCCAGTCAAGTAAAACACCAGTGCACCCAGTTCAGCTATGACCTTGTGTTTACACGCTGCTTAAAGCTTTCATCTAAAAGAGGCAGCAGCCAGCATGTTAATTGTCTTAATTACGAAGTACAAGTAGAATACACAAACAAAAGCCAACTCCACCACTGCAAAGAGCATCATGTTTAGATGAGTGAAGAAAACCCCCAAGTATCAGAATAGACTGGGGACTGACCTGTTGGAAGGTGAAGAAGGAGAAAAGGGTCTGGAGGTTCTAGTGGATGGGAGGGTGACCATGAGCCAGAAATGTGACCTTGTGGCCAGGAGGGCAAATACTGTTCTGGGGTGTACTAAAAGGGTTGTGGTTAGGAGGTCAATAGAGGTATGCTTGCCCCTCTACTCTGCCCTAGTAAGGCTGCATTTGCAGTATTGCGTCCAGTTCTGGGACCTCTCAGTTCAAGAGAGACACAGAACTGCTTGGAAGAGTCCATCACAGAGCCACAAAGATGATGAAGGGAATGGAACATTTCTCTTGCAAGGAGAGACCAAGGGAGCTGGGGCTCTTCAGTTTGGAGGAGACTGAGAGGTGACCTCATTCATGTTTATGTAAAGGGTGAGAGCCAGGAGAATGGAGCCAGGCTCTGCTCTGTGCTGGTCAGTGACAGAACTAGGGGCAATGGGTGGAAGTTGAGGCATAGGAAGTTTCATGTAAATATGAGGAGGAATTTTTTTTCCCCTGTGAGGGTGACAGAACACTGGAACAGGCTGCCCAAGGGGGCTGGGGAGTCTCCCTCTCTGGAGATACTCAAAATCCACCTGGATGCTTTCCTGTGTGATCTGGTAGAGGTGATCCTGCTGTGGCAAAGGTGTTGGACTGGATGAGCTTTCAAGGTCCCTTCCAGCCCCTGACATTCTGTGATTACTNTAAAGGGTGAGAGCCAGGAGAATGGAGCCAGGCTCTGCTCTGTGCTGGTCAGTGACAGAACTAGGGGCAATGGGTGGAAGTTGAGGCATAGGAAGTTTCATGTAAATATGAGGAGGAATTTTTTTTCCCCTGTGAGGGTGACAGAACACTGGAACAGGCTGCCCAAGGGGGCTGGGGAGTCTCCCTCTCTGGAGATACTCAAAATCCACCTGGATGCTTTCCTGTGTGATCTGGTAGAGGTGATCCTGCTGTGGCAAAGGTGTTGGACTGGATGAGCTTTCAAGGTCCCTTCCAGCCCCTGACATTCTGTGATTACTGCACACTGCTTCAAGGATGGTATTAGTGGAACGAAAAAGGGGTGGAAGGAAAAATAAAAGATAATAATTCCTGTACTTTGCTTCAATGCATTTCCAGTGGCCTACACTGTTCTTCCTCTCCAAAGAGTCCATCTGCCTACTTTTCTCTGCTAGAGCTTGTATGCAAATCGGCAGTTAAAAAGAAAGGTCACGGAAAAGATTTTGTCTAACACTTGACCACTATTGAACTGCAGTGGCTACAGAAGCCACAAGATGGCACATTGTTTGTTCCCTGCCTCTCACAGCCTAAACAAAAGATTGGCACTCAGAAGGATGAACCTCTGCAGCTTTATCAGCCCCATCACCTTTCTAAGGACCACTGCTTACCTTTGAGTGTAACGTCTAAGATTTTAATTGCGGCAACTTTTGACGATTCAGGAAAATAAAACACACAATTGGAGGGCATCAATCCACCTACAGCAATTATCTAAACACCGTGGTAGTGAAATATGACTGCTTTTACCTACAAGCCCACTGCAGTGCACTCACATATGTATTCTGACTAGTATAAAATCTGACTATGGTAAAAAGAAACCCACGGATTTCTGAATGATCCAAACAGTAATGCAACACACAAATCTCGGTGAATACAGTATATAACTCACTTCCAATCCCTCAACTTCTTGTACTGAGTGCATTCATCACTCAGACAACATTCACAAACCCTACACTAGGGTATTGCTGCTGCAGCAACACTGTTGTCCTCTGGTACACAAATACCTTCTCTTCTCCATTAAAACTACCTGAAAGTGAAGCAGATTCTGGGGAAGCCTCATGTAAAGGAAAGTCTTGACTTTATTCCCAAACATTACTCAGCATTTGAGATGTCCATAAATTGCACTTCACAGAAATTTTCAGAGTGTGATGCATAGTTGTATACTGTACTGAAATTCAATGGACATCAGTGATGGCATTAGCACATGTGTGGTTGCTTTATTATCCTTACTGTGAACTCCTCCTTCAGCTTCTCTAGACACTACCTGGCATCACACAGTGGTTTGGTATCTCAGATTTCACACACTGAAAACTCTTCTGAAGACAACAACTATGAGAATCATAGAATGGTTTAGGTTGAAAGGGACCTCAAGGGTCATCCAGCTCCAGCCCCCTGCCACAGGCAGGGACACCTCCCACTAGAGCAGGTTACTCAAGGTCTCAAATCTTGAAACTAAACACCAGCTTAGCCTGTGTCACAGTTCACACTAGGTCAAGATGCACAGAAAGGTACTATTCTAGACAAAAGCATTGACTATGTAACTCCAAACAGCTGAGTGTTTTGCAGGCTCCTTTTACTTTGAGCACAAAGAATATAATTATGAAATGCATAGGATCAGTCAAGGTTGGAAGGGACCACAAGGATCATCTAGTTCCAATCCCCCTGCCATGGGCAGGGATCACCCTACCCTAGATCAGGCTGACCACAGCCTCATCCAGCCTGGCCCTAAACACCTCCAGGGATAGGGCATCAACCACCTCCCTGGGCAACCCATTCCAGGCTCTCGCCACTCTCATGCTCAACAACTTCTTTCTCACATCCAGTATCTATAAACTCCTTTCAAATCAGCTAGCAAAGCAACACTCCAGCTCCCTTAATAAAAGCCCTTTGAGCTGCAATGTTTCTAGGTTTCAAATATTAAAGCTACATTTTACATGGTGCTTTTCTACCACGACAGGATTCTAAAAGATTGTTTCCAATTCAATCCACAGCAGTCCCATCAGCTGCTTATTAACGTTCCTAAGCTTACATAAAATTATATCATGTTTTCATGCCATTCTGGGAATATTTCTCTGTTCTGCATTTTATTAAACCTAATAATTGAAAAAGCTAAGTTTCTCTTAAAGAAGCCAGAGTGCAGTCAAATAGAAGAGTGCTTCATGAGATGAAAAGGTGTTTTCCAGACTGATGCCTCCTGATCACTTCAGTGGAACTCTTGCATCCTAGAAGGACAGAACACAGCTACATGGTTTTACCTTCACTCTTGCTTTCTAGAATTAGTTCTTAAACTTCACCAGCAGCTTGTACAAGATCAAGCGGTACAGGAACATAAGTATTTAGAAAATTATTTGGTGCACACTAGTTATAACCACCAAATGCTTCACATCATTCTTTATACTGCTAACTCAGGTCTCTGCCCATTGACCTGTGGGCATTTAGTATAGAAGTACTTCAGAAATACCTCAATACAGTAGATTAAGACTAAAGGAATTGCAGTTTCTGTCTCCAGTAGACAAGTGCTTTGCACATGTGAAAAGAAACAATTTTATCATCTCTCATTCTTTGCTTTTGAAACTCCCTTCTCTGGCACTTCAAAAAACAAAACCAGAAGGCAAGATGAAGACAATGACAGCAGGGGAAATCTCAGGGAAAAGGAGAAGGAAGACTCTTTCTCCCTATAAGGGTTTGTGGCCAGGCAAGATTTATGCAGTAAAACAATTAGAGATAATAGTTTCCTTTCCCTACCTAATTACAGTAAAATTACATTAAGAAATAGAACACATTTTTACTCTGTCCAATTCTGTAATAAGGGACACCAGCGTTCAACAAACTGCAATAGCTAGAAGAAAAGACCTACTCTATCAGGCTGCTTTCAAACATAATTCATATGAAGTAGTTTTAAAATACACATTTTTTGTATACAACTGGTGGCACAGCATGTTGCATGGAACCAACTGTAATTTAGATGAAAAGGAAAGTGCCTAATTACCTCCTCCCCGTTAAAATTCCACCCTGCAAAATTGGTGCCAGGCACTCATCTTAAGCTGAAGCTAAATACACTCTCCAAGGAGCTCAGGGGAGCTAAAGACTGGAAAAGGGAACATAAAATATGACATGTGCACAGCATAAGTCATCTTTAAGTCAAAATTGCTGCTATCGTGATAGCATCTGTGAAAGAAAAACCCCAAATTCACCAGTAGAAAAGTTCAAGAGCTACTTTGTCAATTAACAACTTCCAAGTTCTTGGACTTTAAGGAACTATAAACATCAGGTTTTGAACATGTAATTGCTAAAGGCTAGTTGAGATCAAGTGAGAGGTGCTCCAAACACATTATGAAGCACAATTAGAATCAATCTCATTTGGCTGTCAATAAGGTAGTAATTTCTCTTGCCCAGAGGTAAAAACAAACCAACAAAAAAACCTAAACCAAGATGAAAACCAAAAGCCAACACAACCAAAAGTAGTGACATCAGAAGATAGCACCTAACAGGCTGCTTCCAGGCTGAACTTCCATCTGTTAAAAGGTGTTACTGCAGGTGAATCACTTGCTGAAGTCAGTGCAAGTACAGAAATCACTTGTGCTGTTTTCTGCCCCTGGTGCTGCTCCAAGTCCATAAAGCATGACAAGCAGCAGAAAGTAGCCATCCCAGTCCCAGTAAGGCAGACAACTTCACTGTGACAAGAAAATTTACTGCTTCAGGAACCTTGGTGATGAATCAAATTCAGTCACCTACCACTATTTGTTAATCTCCAAACTAACCTTATGCAGAAGTCTTTAAAAAGGGCTGATCTGACTGCATTCCTTCTCTAAGTCATGATGAAGCTATGTCTGACAGTTTCTTTTTTCACCTTCCAAGTATAAGGCAAACTGAATGGTTTAGTTAAACAAAAAAAGTTACTTAAGTAGCAATAAACTTAATTTATGATACCTGTGAATGGGAAATTATGATAAAATCCTTGAGCTGCTAAGAAAAACTTTTGCAGTTTAAACACAGCCAGCAGCTAATTTTCACACAGCTACTCATTCACGTCTCCCCAGTGGCACGGGAGGGAGAAGTGGAAGGATAAAAGTGTGAAAACTCGTGGGTTGAGTTAAAGGCACTTGAACAGTTAAAGCAAAAGCTGCTTGTGCAGGCAAGGCAAACCAAGGAATTAATTCACTACTTCACATTGGCAAGGAAGCGTATCCAGGAAAGCAGGGTTTCACCAAGCATAACAGTTACTTGGGAAGACAGACACTGCAACAGCAAATGTCTCTTCTTCCTCCTTCCCCCCTGTATGAGCAGTGAGCACACTGGCATGTGGTATGTGACATCCTTTTAGTCAGTTGGAGTCAGCTGTCGTGGCTGTGTCCCCTCCCACCTTCTCATGCACCCCCAGCCTGCTTGATGGCATGGCAGTCAGAGAAGCAGAGAAGGCTTTCATACCAAGCACTACTCAGAAGGAACTACAACATCCCTATGTAACCAACACTGTTTTGATCACAAATATAAAACATGGCACCACACAAGCTACTACAAAGAATATTAGCTCTAGCCCAGCCAAAAACAGTAAAAACCCCAAACCACATCAAAATTCTGTCAAAGCTATTACCTTCCCACCAAAAGGCTATTACCTTCCCACCAAAAGCAAATACAAAACATCAATACTGGCTGGACCTAGTGACAATTTCTCTACTATCTTGGATCCTATAGTTGCCAGAGGAAGAAAAATGACAATTCCCACACGATTTCTGTATCTGACACGGTGCTTCTGCTCTGTCAGTTCATCCTCCTCTCCTCTGTATAGTCATTACTGCAATTCCTTAGTTCATCCTCCTCTCCTCTGTATAAGAACTACTGCAATTCCTTAGCTGCAGCACCTCAAGTACCAAAATTTTGAAGTGGAGTCTCCCCCCACCTCAAGCAGCGTGAAAATGCCAAGAATAGAACACAATTGATTATTTCAGCTGGAAGAGACATCACAAGGATAATCCAGTCCAATTGCCTGACTACTTCAGAGCTGACCTAATTATGGACATTGTTCGAATGTTACTTCAACACTGACAGGCTTGGGACATTGACCACCTCTCTAACTACCCTGTTCAAACTCCCTCTTGGTAAAGAAATACTTTTAAATGTTCAGCCTAAACCTCCTGTGGTGCAGGTCTCAACCATACTCACAAGTGATATGACTGGGTACCAGGGGTGTCAGCACATTCATCTCCACTTCATGTCTGCACTGTTACCACCCGGCATCCTAAGCTTATCCAAAGGACACAGCTGCTCTGAGCTTCTCCAGCAGCTAATTCTGGTGGAGTGTTTTGGTAGTTGTAGATTAGGCAGGACTGACTCTGCTCTGGCTGTTGCACTTGAAGATGTTTTCAGCTGATTTTACCAGGCTTACAGACCTTCTGAACTATGGCCTACTGGGATATGTGGACTTCCATACATCACCCCATTATTTGCTTCAAGAGATGGAAATCCTTCACCATTTCCTCTTGCAGGGTAATTCCTGCCTGCCACTCTGTTCACTTAATTTCTGGACTTTGGGGACTTTTCCTGTGCTATAATCTTTTCTTCATTTGTGGTATAAGTTTTGGCATGTGACTTGTTGAGCTTTTTAAGCACTATTGAGGAAATCTTACTGGGAACTATCTTGACTCTGTCCTAGGTACCTAAGTTACACTTTATTCAAAGCATTCAGTCTTCGCCACTAGGTGCAGTGCTTCACATGCATTCACACTAAATTTCATCAGTGATTTTATCACGCTCTTTAAGGATCCTTTTGCAATTCATCCTTCTGTCTTTGTTGCCTCAACCTGCAAATTATCATCACTTAATAAATCCAATTCTTGGCTATTCATCCCAAACTCAAAATTAGGCAACATATGAATCCAACTCTTTCCCCTCCTTCTAAGACTCAGTAACCTACACTAAAACTCAATACCGAGCTGCTAGAGAGATCCTGCAATTATTTTTACTATGCATATCATGTAAAAAAATCACAAAGCATCATGAAGTGTCTCGTTTATTCTGTAACAGCAAACGTATCTGTACCTACACATTTTTTCTGTGCTAAGCATGATAAAGGAGTTGAGATCTCACTATTTCAGACCTACACACACAAAGTTGCCTCCTTCAACAATATATGCTTCCACTAGCACACACTAATGATGGAAAGAAAAATATGCAGGTTTGTTGTAATCAGTCGTGGGTTATGGGATATTTAAACAGAATGCTGGTTTAATTAATGAAAACATGACAAATTACATTATATGGATTTCTTTTTAAATAAAGAAAAGTGTAAGAAGGTGGAAAACAAAAGCATTTTCTGTGGTTTTATCTCCCCCCCTGCTTAACACTGCCAATTAAGTACAAAGCTGTTCATTCTGTAAATGATTATTCTGAATATGAACAGAACAGGAATTCTTTAAAATAATCCTTTATTAAAGCCTGCACTGCATTTAACTTTAAAAAGGGGAAGCTTCTGAAAAGGATGGAATTGTGAATGATTTTTATGACCCACACACTTATCACTCGAGCACTGCTACCAGGACTACAATAAAATCCATTCCTCATTAAAAACGCTTTTGTGGTTTTGTCTTCTGAAGTTTAAAAGGATTTCCAGTTGAAGGTTAACTTAGAACAAGATATCATTCCATTCATGAATTAGAACTGTCCATCCACAAGTAACAGCATTGATGAGAGCAGATTTGGTAAAGCAGAGTAGTAACATAGTGGGAGAAGCTAAGTTCACTACAAAATGCCCTGAAAACAGCTACACATAGTGTTATAAACAGTCTGTTATGTTAATCTCTAACGCTACTGGTAATAAATGCCCCAGCATTGCGTAGAGATTACTGAAATTCTGCTTGCACTGAAGTCAGCAGAAGACTTTGCACTTAATCAGGCTCTTAACAAATCATATTGAGACATCATTTATTGTATTTACTTTTTTTCCCAATAGATCTATCTTTATTTCTCACAGTTCAACATGGGATGCCGAATTGTCACGCTGAAACTTGGTGAGAAATTTCATGGTCTGGCAAACTAATTTTTTTTCCCTATAGTTTCTATGTTTACAATTAACTTTGGGTTTTTTCAATTTGCTTTGAAGTAATTATGGAAAGGAAAATCTATAATTCAGAACAATGACAATTTATGATATCTGAAATATAACAATAGGTAACATTCATATGCACTGCAAAATTAAAATAGCCACATTTATATTCAGGATGAATTATGCCTTGAATTCAGAATTGTCAACTGAGATGACAACACACTCAAAAAACAACCACTATGATTTTCAGCAAAATCTACTCCATTATGTTTGTGGACACTTCAAGAGGCATTAGTGAAACTGACTTAGCCATTCAGAACAGCATATATCAGGCCATGCATTAATAAATACTCTGAACACATTAATAAGCTTCCAAACTATTAAATTAGGAATGGCAGACCTAGCTAATATTACTCTTAGACACAGCCACATGCAGTTGTCTACTGAGTTTAACTATGCTACCTATAACATCAAGATATTCTAAGTAACACATTACCTGGAAACAATTCAATTTAGTTTTGTGCCTCTTCAATAGGCGCTCTTCCAAACTTTGTCTCCACTTAAAAATAGTAAGAAGAGATGGCCACTTCAGCTGGCTTGACTGCTGGGATTTTCCTTTGTGCCCATCCAAGGAACACCTTTTTTGGTAGTGTGGGTGCAAAACCTCTTGAGATGCTGCCTTTACACTAGGTACACTTCCTCTGTGGTTTACCAAGGGCGAGTTCTTTACTGCTAGATAGTTCATTTTTAACCCCAGCCTTCTGACAAACTGTTCTCTAACTTAAAATAAAAACCAACAAATGTAACAAAACCCCAAACCAATCAACCAAATTCCCTTACACATCTGATTTCAAAGCCTCATGGAACAGTTTGTTTTCTACACAAAATAGTATTCTGTACCATGAATTATAAAGCTATAAACTGCAGTGTAAATTATAGTACTGGATACTATTAACTGTTTGTATCATGCACCTACCACAGAATTGGTTATCATTTTCATCTGAGCTATCTCAGAATCTCAGAGAAGATCCTAATCCATTATTAACGACTGTTCTCCTCATTATTAACAGCTGTTCTCCTTCACTTCTGTGTCCTCTGCTGTTCCTCTTCTATTGTACTAGTGTTACTGCTCTCTCTTTTATAATTGCCAAAAGCAGCTCACAGCATCAGCGCACTCATGCAGCATGAAAAACAACTCCATTGACATATAGTCAATGTAGCCAATGAAGACTTAACAGAAAGCCTGTGAAAACACAGAGAAAAAAAAAAAAAACCCAAACCAAAAAGCTTCCTGAATATAGTTTGCAGAGCCACATAATTAAATGCCAGAGGGCTATGAGTTCTACTGGACAAGCAAAGCTTTCTTTGGTTAAAAAAAGCCAAAATAAAAATCAATCATAGAAGGCTGAGCCCATGCAAAGACAGATATCTATCCACACCAAAACAGTAATAGGAAAATGTCTAAAGCAGAAGCTATAGATAGCAAAGTTGCAATTGTGGAAATGCTGTCTGATCTTTCTCTCCCCCTCTGCGCCCTACTCAAATACACCAGAGATAGGAAGTAGTGATAGGATGAGCAGGAATGGCTTTAAGCCAGAAGAGGGTAGATTTAGACTAGATATTGGGAAGAAAATCTTTATGGCGAGGGTGGTGAGACACTGGAACAGGCTGCCCAAGGAGGTTGTGCACACCCCTTCCCTGGAGGTGTTCAAGGTCAGGTCACACAAGACTTTGAGCAACATGGTCTAATGGAAGGTGTCCCTACCCATCACATGGGAGTTTGGAACTGGATGATTTTTAAGGTGCCATCCAACCCAAACCATTCTATAATAAGATAGAATCAACCAGGTTGGAAGAGATCTCCAAGATCATCCTGTCCAACCTAGCACCCAGCCCTAGACAATCAACTAGACCATGGCACTAAGTGCCTCAGCCAGGCTTTTCTTGAACACCTCCAGGGACAGCGACTCCACCACCTCCCTGGGCAGCCCATTCCAATAGCAAATCACTCTCTCTGTGACGAACTTTCTCCTAACATCCAGCCTAGAACTGCCTCAGCACAACTTGAGACTCTGTCCCCTTGTTCTGTTGTAAAACAGTCAAAGGGAAGACTAATTTTGTTCAATTAATTTTTATCATGGCTTGCACAGCACCGTCCTTGATTAAAATGTTTTCCTGTCGTTATCTCCAACACTCATACCATTGATTTTGTTGAAATCTCTAAGATTGCTTTCTGAGTTTCAGCAGTAAATTCACATGCTAGCTTTAAAATATTGTCACATTGAGAAAATTCTATTGTTTCTCCAGCTTTAGGTTCAGAAATCATATTTTCACTTAAAAGCAAAAACTAAGATCATGGCTAACAGAGACAACATCACTTCAGACTGAATCAGACAGACTTGAAGGGATTGCCTCCCATTTCTTTTCTCCTTTCCCAACAATCAGCAAATTTAGTGAAAAAAAAAAATCTTCAAAACTTCCTCTAAGCATTTACAAACACAGCATTCCATGAGATACTTTTGCACAACCAGTGATTGATGACAAAAGAAGAGAGGGGGCTACTTGCCAAGAGGAAATCTCAGCTGGAAATAATTCAGCTGCAAACTAATTTTTTTTCAGTCAAAAACAGTGAAGTGACTACTTAGCATCCAGAAAAAGAGACAGACAGGAGAAAGACCAGAGGTCTTGAAAATGTAACATATGGAGTATAAATGGATTTATTTAGTCTAGTGTGAGGAGTCATCATCCTGAGGCATACTAGTTTTTAAAGAGACTGCTGCAGTAAGAAATACATATTTATTAATAGAAGCAGCAAAATGGTTGAATTTTGATAAACATTTGGAAAGGAAACTTTTATAAATACACAGGGTGCTGGAGTAGATTGCCTGAGAGGACTATAGGAAAAAAATGTTGAATTTTCCTAGTGTATTAGAAAAAAAACCTAACAGGAAGAGCTGATTTAGTCCTGAATCAAGGGGTAGTTAAAAGGACTTATTCCTATTTTATGTCCTTTAATTTCTATTTCCTAGTGCCTTGTTTTCTCTAGGAAATGTAGGAAACTAAACATTTTTATCCTCTGGCTTTCAGAGAATTATAGAATCAAGCAGGTTGGAAGAGACCTCCAAGATCATCCAGTCCAACCTAGCACCCAGCCCTGGCCAATTAACTAGACCATGGCACTACCTGCCCCATGTAGTCTTTTCCTGAACAATCAACTAGCCTATGGCACTAAGTGCCTCAGCCAGGCTTTTCTTCAACACCTCCAGGGACAGCGACTCCACCACCTCCTTGGGCAGCCCATTCCAATGCAAATCACTCTCTCTAGCAACAACTCCTCCTAACATCCAGTCTAGACCTCCCCCAGCAAAACTTGAGACTGTGTCCCCTTGTTCTGTTGCTGGTTACCCCACCTGGCTACAGCCTCCCTTCAGGTAGTTGTAGACAGCAATGAGATCACCCCTGAGCATCCTCTTCTCCAGTCTAAACACCCCCAGCTCCCTCAGCCTCTCCTCTCAGGGCTGTGTTCCAAGCCTCTCACAATCTTCTTTGCCGTTCCACTGCTAAGGTTTGAAGGGGACCTCTAGAGATCTAGTCCAGTCCTCCTGCTAAACAGGTTCATCTAGAACAGGTTGCACAGGATCACATCCAGAAATTTTTGTAAAGTCTCTAGAGAAGGAGACTACAACCTCTCTGGGCAGCCTATATTAATTCTGAAGGTTTGAAGAACCTCCATTGATATGGAAGTGGAAAAAAAAAATTACCTTTTTAGGCATTTGGTATTAATCTTTCAAATTCTGTATTATAGTCACTGACACCTAAAAATTGTAATAGGAATAAGAAAATCCACTTGTCCCTATCCCTCCATAACCAGGAAATTTCTTCTTTAAAAAATTCAAGTGTATATTTTCTTAAAAAGAAACAATTAAAATAAAGCCAGGCTGAGGGAGCTGGGGTTGTTCACCCGGGAGAAGAGAAGGCTATGGGGACCTTCCACTATCTGAAAGGGGCCTAGAAGGAGTGCTGTTTACTACAGCTTGTAGTCATGAGGGACAAAGGTTTGAAAGCAGACAAGAGTAGATTTAAAATGGCTGTTAGGAACAAGTTCTTTACCATGAGAGTGGTGGAGCACTGGAATACGTTGTCCAGAGGTGGTTGAGGCCCCGTCCCTGGTGAGGTTCAACAAGGCTCCGGGCACCCTGATCTAGCTGAGGATGTCCATGCTTACTGCAGAGGGAGCTGAACTAGATGACCTTTAGAGGTCCCTCAGATCCCAAGCCAGATTGTGATTCCATAAATTTTTTCCTCCCTACTCTTCACAGAAATTTTCAGGATGGAAAAGACCCTCAGGATCTGACTTAAGGCAGTTCTAAAGCAATGCAGATACTAAAATCTCAGCTATTTTCACCTCATTGCTGTCTACAACCACCTGAAGGGAGGCTGTAGCCAGGTGGAGGTAGATATCTTCTGCCAGGCAACCAGCAACAGAACAAGGGGACATAGTCTCAAGTTGTGCTGGGGGGAGGTATAGGCTGGATGTTAGGAGGAAGTTCTTCCCAGAAAGAGTGATTGGCATTGGAATGGGCTGCCCAGGGAGGTGGTAGAGTCGCCGTCCCTGGAGGTGTTCAAGAAAAGCCTGGATGAGGGACTTGGTGCCATGATCTGGGTGACTGGATAGGGCTGGGTGCTAGGTTGGACTGGATGATCTTCGAAGTCTCTTCTAACCTGGTTGATTCTATGATGTTCTGGGAGATACTGGCAAAACACAAGGGCCTATTTCCCAAAACCTGGAGTTTGGTACACAACACTGCAAAGGCTGTAGAAAAGACTGTACATCAAAGTGTTACAGCGTGTTAAGAACCTGAAATAAAAGATCTGGAGTAGAACTTATCCGGTTGTGTATAAGACTAGTAACATTTTAGATGCCCCAGGGTATCCTGACAAGCTTAGAGCTGCCACTCCAGAAAAAGGACAAATTCCTAAAGGTCTTGTGTCATGTCTGCCACTTCATGCAGCAGTCTCAGATTTTCTAAGGTACCTGAAGTGCAAGAGAGACTGATGCCTAGGCATCTAAATTGTGCCAATTATGTTCAAGACCCCTGAGCAGTTTATGCCTGCTTGTGTATTACAGCTGCATAATTACGTTAAACTCATTAATTTGCCCAGAAGTCTTTGCAGGGAGCAAAAAGAAATGACATATTCCTTAGTGAGCTTTTCAGTCCCTCTGAAAGCAGAATGCACTGAAATATTAGTAACAGAAATCATTTTTATGCAAGCTAATGCCATCAGAAATTTCAAATGCCTAGTGAAATGAAATTAAGCAAGGAAAAGAAGGGAGGGGGGGAAGGACAGATAAAAGAGAAACTCCTCTTGAGTCTAATGAGCTAATAATAACAAATTCACCTTCCAACACTAACTGGAAGCCAGTTCTTCAAGAAAAGCTAAAGATCAAAGACATGTAAATAAAATTCAGCTGGAGTAAGTATGCTAATGTCAGCCTAAGTTTAGAAGAAAAGTAATCAATAAAAAGGAAGCAAGGATAGGAAAACCAGAGAGGCATAGAATGAAAAATGTCACAGAAAAGCTGATAAATCTTCACTGCATCATTCCAAGAAATCTTACTATAGAGATGGTAGTAAGCAAATCACTTATAAAGAAGCAGAAGTGAAATTAAACAAACAATTAGCAGAATAATCCATTTTAACCACAGTAATTCTCTTAGCTGAAAAGCTGGAGACTGAGACAATACAATCACATATGTTTTCTCAGTTCTAGTTCGACTCCCACCCGCTTGAGAGGACACTGAACAAGATGTACCTCTTGGTACAGATCAACCCAGCACAGCTACTCTAATTAATTCAAATGTTAGTAATAAATTCTAGGCATAACTAACATCTTTCTGTACTATACAATTGTGCTAGTTTGAAGCTAGCTAGAACGTTTTGGTGAGAAGAATTAGATTACAGGCTGTGAAAAGGAAACAATGGTGATGTCTACTTCACTCATCGGCTTGCTGAGATGTATAAGAACAAGAACACAAACATAGATAACACAGTTGCTGTCTGGGCTGTGGGCTGCACTTCTCTCTCTAAGGTAACCTGTTATCTGTGTGACTAATCCACCTGCTTCCTAACCCCCCTGGCCAACCCTCCATACCACCTTAAACATAAGGCAAGATCTTGAGTAAGGTTGAGGGGTGGGAGGAAGGTGGAAGGGTGGTTGAGAGCCCCTCCTAGGGACTCAGGTTTCTGGGAGCGCTGTTGTGTTTCTGTATTACTTTTTAACTTGTACATTTCTGTATGTATTGCAAATATCTGCTTGTATATTGTGCTAAGCTGTAAATATAAAGCTTCATTCAATTTCCAGAGCCTCTGAGTCTAGTCTGGGTGATTTTCCTAAGTGTGTGGGTGGGGTGGGTAACACTCAAACCATCACAACAATAAAAAAACCCAAGCAAACACACCAGATTAAAAAAACAAGGCAGAAAAGCCTCATGCAACAGGGCAAATAAGACTGTTCTTTGAATTTTTCCCATCTGCTCTCCTTTCCTTTTCCTCAGAGCACAGACTGTCTTCACTATTCAGATTCTTCTACTTCCCAAGGAACAGTCTCTGAAGTCAATAACATTTTTAGAACATTGATCTTATTTTTCAGAGCTTCTGTATATATGACAGGTAGAGATTCATTACAACGTTGCCCACTGTTTCATCCTGTCAGTGATCACAGCCAAGAAGAAAATAGCTTTTTTTCCCCACTTCTTTTCCCCCTTGCCTCAAAACCCATCTTCGTTTAAAGTTGCTACCATTTCAATGACTGCTTCCTTCCTTGACCCTGACAGCACGAACATTTTTTTACCCAGACTTTCTCTGTATCTTCAAGGGAAGGCATGATAATATCTTAATTATTCCTGAAAATGCTCATACCTACTAACTACCTTTCCCTTAAAACATAAATTATTGATAACCTCTAGGCAAGATCATTACCCCAGTATGTGACTGGAGCTGTTATCAGTTTCAATTCATAATTACAGCATTTATATTGCTTTCTGTCAGTAGATATTTCTGGGTAATAGAGGGGGGAAAAAGAGCCAGCAGGTCAACTCATCTACTGTTTAAATGACTTGGTAATTTTGGGGCATATTAGGTGCATAGTCACACCTGCAAAAACTAAGTATGTTACTACACATTAGCAGGTTCCTCCAACACGTGAGGAAGACAAGATGATTAATTCTTTGTATCTGTTAATAACCTCATTGAAGAATTGAGCCTACCAGCTTACAAGGTGTGCTATGGACGGTTTATTCCATAGGTGCTTTTTAAACAACTTGATCATGTGTGCTAGTTTGAAGCTAGCTAGAATGTTTTGGCAGGAAGGATTGGATCACAGGCTGTGAAAGAGAAACAAGGGTGATATCTGCTTCACTCATAGACTTGCTGGGATGTACAAGAATAAGAATCCAAACATAGATAAGGCACTTCTGCTGGGGAGCTTTATGCTGCATTTCTCTCTAGCCTCTCTGCCATCTCTCTAATTAATCCACTTTGCTTCCTAACTCCCTGGCTGAACCTCCATTCTTCCTTGGGACTGGGGTAAGGTTGAGAGGGGTGGGAGAAGGTGGAAGGGTGGTTGGGAGCCTCTCCTGGGGACTCAGGCTTCTGGGAGGGGTGTTCTATTTCTGTACTACCTTTNACAAAAAGGGGGGGGGGGGGGGGGGGGGCAACACCCAAACCATAACATCATGCAAGCACAGAATTGTGAGGGTTGGGAAGGACCTCAAGCATCATCTGGTTCCCAACCCCCCTGCCATAGCCAGAGACACTAGATCAGGTTGCTCACAGCTCCATCCAGCCTGGTTTTAAAAACTTCTGGAGTGGATTTTCCACCACCTTCCTGGGCAACCTGTTCCAGTCTCTCACCACCATCATGGTGAAGAACTTCCTCCTAAAATCCAATCTGAATCTACCCACTTCTAGTTTTGCTCCATCCCCCCAAGTTCTATCACTATCCAACATCCTAAAAAAATCCCTCACTAGCTTTCCTGCAGGCCCCCTCCAGATACTGGAAGGCCACAGTAAGATTTTCTCAGAGCCTTTTCCAGGCTGAATAACCTCAGCTTTCGCGATTTGTCTCCACAGTGGAGGTGCTCCAGCTCTCTGATCATCCTCATGGCCACATATGAAGTATGCAAAGAGTATAAAGAACCACATAAAATGAATGGCATTTCTCAACTGTTGTTCTACAGAACACTGGGAGACCTAAAATTAAGACTGCTTGTTGATATAGGTATATTGTTTAATACTTTGGTGTCAGAAAACGTTTTAGCTCTCTTTTCCCCCCTTTTTACTTTTATGGGCACTGAAAATTGCTTGCTGGCTGAAACCCTTCTCAATTTGCGTTTCACATCTGAACTTCTGCATCAGCATGAAGATAAAATAAAAATGTTTAGTAGATACAGCACTGTGAAGGCTACTCAAACCTTAAGTCATTCTTCTATTTCTCTGGAAAGTAGAAAAGTTATTATCAGTAGTCAAAAGGAACGTTTTATGACCCCTTTGAATACTTCACTGCAAATGAAGATCTTAGTAGAAAATGGAGGGTTTCAAGACTACAGATTTTATCTCTGGAACATGACTGACAGCCTCATCCCCACACGATTAATCACATTATTATTTCAAGTGCATTATATTAGTTCTCAGAAATTTTTATAGTGCTCATCACTGTCATTACCAAGGGAAGTATGGGCTGGATGTCAGGAGGAAGCTCTTCACAGAGAGAGTGATTTGCCTTCGGAATGGGCTGCCCAGGCAGGTAGTGGAGTCACCATCCCTGGAGGTGTTCAAGAAAAGACTAGATGAGGCACTTCGTGCCATGGTCTAGTTGATTGGATAGGGCTGGGTGCTAGGTTGGATTGGATGGTCTTGGAGGTCTCTTCCAACCTGGTTGATTCTATGATCTATATTACCATATAACTTAAATAATCCATCTATATTTAATTCATAGATTATTCACAATCTAAGTGTTTTTATTTCTAACAGCCCTTTCATTTGTAATGGTTTAAAATGTTAAAACAAAGAAGGGTACTAAAGCAGCCAGCTTTATCCTTTGGAATAATTTCCCACAACTCTTCTCATAGGAATCAGCATAAGCAGCTGTGAAATACAATCAACACCATTTTGATAACTGACATTTCTGTGCGTTGTGAAATCAGAATATTAACACATCGCTCTTCATGTCAAATCACGCTTCAAAAGTTCCTTTGATTTACTAAGTATGCCAGTCTCCTAATAAAGCAATTTTACACAGAAATTCTAATTGGAACTGAAATGTCAACCCTAAGTATTCAGATCCTACATTTTCTGCCTTACTTCTCTCATTTGTTTACAAGAGAACATGGTTAAAACTGTAACATTATGAAAATGGCAAGCTCATTTTATGTATTGAGCTACCAACCTATAGATATGAACACATGTAAATGTGTAAAACAGTATAAAACACATCCAGAAGGGTAAGAACTGGAGAGGAATGCCAGTTTCTTTGTTTCTCACAAGTGTAAGAGCAAAACAGTAAGGGCCAGAGCTCTGCAGTGAACACAGTTGCATTATACATTGAGAATGATGCCAATCATCAGAATGGGTATCTTCACAGGATCAACCAGGTTGGAAGAGACCTCCAACATCATCCAGTCCAACTGATCACTCAGTCCTATCCAGTCAACTAGACCATGGCATCAAGTGTCTCATCCAGTCTTCTCTTGAACACTTCCAGGGATGGTGACTCCACCACCTCCCTGGGCAGCCCATTCCAATGCCAATCACTCTCTCTGGCAAGAACTTCCTCGTAACATCCAGCCTATAACTCCCCCAGACAACTTAAGACTGTGTCTCATTGTTCTGCTGCTGGTTGCCTGGGAGAAGAGACCAACCCCCACCTGGCTACAGTCTCCCTTCAGGCAGTTAGAATCATAGAATCAACCAGGTTGGAAGAGACCTCCAAGATCATCCAGTCCAGCCTATCACACAGCCCTGTCCAGTCAACTAAATCATGGCACTAAGTGCCTCACCCAGTCTTTTCTTGAACACCTCCAGGGATGGTGACTCCACCGCCTGCCTGGGCAGCCCATTCCACTGGCAAATGACTCTGTGAAGTCTTTCATGAAAGTCTAGAAATCATCATTAAAACCTGATCTTCTTATCAGGTCATCTTCTGATTTCCTGTTAGGCATGCAGAATGAGTAAAAATAACATTTGTAATCAAAGATGATTGATCTAGAATGGTCACAATCCTATGTTAGTGGATTGCATAATGACATTTTACTGAAAAAAATTAGCTTGGAACAAGGTTTATCAGAAAATAAATGGAAGAGTCTAGGGAAGGAAATAAACATCACAATTTATTTTCCTGCATTTCCATTATAGAATAGGAATATTATAATATAGTGTGCTCTCTGCTGCCTCAGGACTCTGAAACAGAAATATTTGATAACTGCTCTCTACTCCCATAAAAATAGCCTGTAATTTACAAAGTAGTACAGTAGCACTCGGCCCCTTGTAAAGCTGCCCAGAAGAATTTAGTAGCAGTTACAATAGTGGAACATTTTGGGACACATCTTTCCTCTAGGATAAACATCTAAAAAGGTGATGTCAGGCAGGTGCCAGAAGTTGTAGCCCTGTTACCAACAGGAAAAGTAATCATGATAGCTTTCTGGTAAATAAAAAGCGAAGTGTATGGCAGGGGCTGTGAATTACTGAATGAGGCCTGAGCAATGACTGCACATGGAATGAGCCTTACTAACAGTTTGTCCTTTGAGGACTGCAGATACAAATCTTATTAGTATAATAGTCAGAGTTGAAGAGACATAATGTAACAGCTGCACATTTCTTCCAAAACCCATTTACATCTCTCTGGATAAAGAGTAGCTGCAAATTCTATTGTCGTAGGTTGATAAATATGTGCATATGTTTTGGGTATTATGTTAGCTTTTGCCCCCAAAAGCTCTGCACTGTTTCTACTTCATTATGCAAAAATACCCAAGAATTTCCTCAAGCTTTGAATTTCTGCACATTCCTTGCATGATGAAACAACTCATGATACAAGAGTGAAAAGGGTTTGATTCAGAATTTCGCAGTATGACAGTATAACCAAGGTTGGAAGAGACCTCATAGATCATCAAGTCCAACCCTTCACCACAGAGCTCAAGGCTAGACCATGGCACCAAGTGCCACGTCCAATCCTGCCTTGAACAGCTCCAGGGACAGTGACTCCACCACCTCCCTGGGCAGCCCATTCCAGTAGCCAATGACTCTCTCAGTGAAGAACTTTCNATCTCCCTGCTCCTGCTGGCCACACCATTCCTGATGCAGGCCAGGATGCCACTGGCTCTCTTGGCCACCTGGGCACACTGCTGGCTCAAGGTCAGGTGGGTATTGATCAGCACCCCCAGATCCATTTCTGTTTGGTTGCTCTCCAGCCACTCCGACCCCAGCCTGTATCTGTGCATGGGGTTGTTGTGGCCAAAGTGCAGCCCCCAGCACTTGGACTTATTGAATGCCATCCCCTTGGACTCTGCCCATCTGTCCAGGTGGTCGAGGTCCTGCTGCAGAGCCCTTCTGCCCTCCAGCCCAGCTACATCTGCCCTCAGCTTGGTGTCATCTGCAAACTTGCTGATGACTGACTCGATGCCCTCATTTGTTCTGGTAAGCTCCCAAAGTCCAGAGGGACACTCTTGACCATGTATGTAGGGCATTAGTTAAGCACTTTGGACTAGTATCAGTAGGGGCAACACACCTACAGCTCTCCACACCGACTCCATATTAATATATCAATAAAGCCAAGTCATGACTCCAGCTGGAGCCATGAACTGGGCAGGAAGTTCACTAAGAATGCAATGTCTTATTACAGGCTTTAATTAAGAAAAATGAAGAAAATGTGCTAGTTAAAATTAAAGAAGAATAATACAATCAGACTACTAATGTCAGCTATTACAAAATATTAATATTGAAACAGGGGTGTTACTTCACACCAATTACTTGAGAATTTATCTTTGAACCAGAGCTGAGATCTTTCCCCAGTAGGATTTTATGCATCTTAATGTTTTCATTCTTTTTTTGTTGTCTGTTAGTCATTAATGTAATATACAACCAGCTCTTGACATTACTGAATCTTCTCCCTTTTATTCTCATTTGATGCTTCAGAGAAGCATCCAAACAGTCTGGAGACAGTGCATTAAACAAAATATTTCCTACCTTCGAAAGAGTGCAAAGTAAAAATATACATACACACATCAAAGAAATAGAGAAAACTGTGAGATAATTTGCAAAAGCAGGTCAGTGGCAGAATCTGGGAATAGTGTTTCAGTCTCTTGGCTTTCATTGCAATTCTGCATTAGGGACCAAGGTGACATTGCAAAGCTAGAATTAAGGCTTTCAAATTATAACAATCTTGCATGAACTCATGAATATGCTCAATTATAGTGCAAGAAATATTTTAGTCTACCAAGAGACAAAAGTGTTTATTTCCTCATCTGGGAAACATTCAGCTTTCAGCTCAGCATGATTTCTGGTCTTCTAAGATATCAATGTAGGTTTAATGGTGAAATTGGCCTTCTCTGTCTTCTGGTGGTTTAACCTTAGCCAGCAATTTAGCGCCATACAGCCACCCACTCACTGCTCTGACACAGGAAGATGAGGAAGAGTATCAAAAAATCCTAAAACTTGCAAGTTGAATTAAGAGCAGTTTAACAGAATAGCAAATGATGGCAATAATGATATTTTTAAAATTGAATATACAAAACAAGTGTTGCAGAATGCTGTTGCTCAGCACCTGCTGACTGATGCCTAGTCAACTCCTGAGCAGAAGCCCTTGACAAGCCTTCCCTCACATTTATACAGCAGGCGTGACACTGCACAGTATGGAATATTCCTTTACCAATTTGGGGCAGCTGTTCTGGCTGTGTCTCCTAACTTCTTGTGCACTTCCAGTCACAGAAATGTTCAGGATGGAAAAGGCCCTTGGAATCATCAAGTCTAATCAATAACCTTACTCTACAAAGCTCACTTCTAAACCATATCTCAAATCACCACATCTCAATAACCTTTAAACACATTGAGGGATGGTGATTCAACCACCTCCCTAGACAGCCCATTCCAATGCTTAACCACTCATCTCCTCACTTGAAAGACACAAGCAGCTGAAAACTCCTTGGTTTAGAATAAATACTATTTATCTTCTGCCAAGCAACCAGCAAAAGAAGAAGGGGACAAAGTCTCAAGTTGTGGCAGAGGAGGTCTAGGCTGGATGTTAGGAGGAAGTTCTTGCCAGAGAGAGTGATTGGCATTGGAACGGGCTGCCCAGGGAGGTGGTGGAGTTGCCATCCCTGGAGGTGTTAAAAAAAAAAGCCTGGCTGAAGCACTTAGTGCCATGGTCTGGTTGATTGGACAGGGCTGGGTGCTAGGTTGGACAGGATGATCTTGGATGTCTCTTCCAAGCTGCTTGATTCTGTGATTATGATTAGATTCCAATGCTCTTGCCAGAATGGGCTGTCCAAAGAACACATCTGGGCAGGTGCAATTAGTGCTCCTGCTAGTAGACAGCTTAGACATTAACTAACTTTTTTTTTTTTTTTCCCCAGTAATAAAAGTGTACTTCAGAAAAGTTTTGTAGTAGAACCTCCAGATTTGTACATACATGGGTTTTGCTATTATAAAAGGTCTTTACAAGTGTGCATTGGGGTGTAAAATGTCAACGAGCAGAATTTCAGGAGTAAGCGTACCTATACATAGAGGTCATTTAAAATAAACTATTCTCTGTGATCTCAGCATTAAATTACCCTAAGGACTGCAAGCATCAGCATTATTGCAATGTTCTCTAAGTTGTTGGGTTTTTTTCCCCCCCCCCGTCAGTGTAGAAAGTTTGACAAAGTAATGTACACTTCCAAAAGTTTTACAAACATTTCATCTCAAACAAGTAGAAAATACTAGCAATACTAAATGCTACTTCTTAGGCATAACAATGCTAAAAAACCAAGACAGTTTTTCACAGATCTGAATTCTATCCACACAATAAAACCTCACCTCCATAAATGACATCAGCTACACAGAGAAACCAAGGAGAATCGGAGCTAACAAGAAACACTGAATAATTCAAGACCCCTTTCATACATCACTGCAAGGTTCAGAAAACAGCAAGAGGAACACCTCAATTACTGATCTGCTTTCCCCTTCAGGGAGCAGTGAAAGTTAACTTTCACCACTAGCACAGTAAAACACCACTTTAATAAATCTAAGTAGTGGTTAATGCAAGTCCTTAGATACAAACAAGGAAAGAGTAAAATGGCAAGGTGGGGAAGCAGGATCTTTGTTCAAATGGACAACCGCAGCAAGACAGCCTTCACAAGCGTCTTAGGAAATTTTCTGCATCTCCTCCCAGTATGTGTTAGAGTTGTTATTTAAATCTTGATTTATGGCAGTTATTTAATGCCAAGGCAAGTAGCTTAGGCATTACAGAAAGGAACATTTCTGAGCATTTAAAAAAAAAAAAAAAAATCAGCTGGGTTCATAGAATCAATGAATCACCCAGGTTGGAAGAGACCTCCAAGGTCATCCAGTTCAACCTAGCACCCAGCCCTGTCCAGTCAACTAGACCATGGCACTAAGTGCCTCAGCCAGGCTTTTCCTGAACAACTCCAGGTACGGTGACTCCAGCACCTCCCTGGGCAGCCCATTCCAATGCCAATCACTCTCTCTGCCAACAACTTCCTCCTAACATCCAGCCTATACTTCCCTTGGCACAACTTGAGACTGTGTCCCCTTTTTCTATTGCTGGTTGTCTGGGAGAAGAGACCAACCCCCACCTGTCTACAAC
Source organism: Tricholaema leucomelas (assembly GCA_013400475.1). Classification (NCBI taxonomy): domain Eukaryota; kingdom Metazoa; phylum Chordata; class Aves; order Piciformes; family Lybiidae; genus Tricholaema lacrymosa; species Tricholaema leucomelas. Next base: position 233,995 of record WAAF01007049.1, read on the forward strand.
CTCCCTTCAGGTAGTTGTAGACAGCAATGGGGTCACCCCTGAGCCTCCTCTTTTCCAGGATAAACAACCCCAGCTCCTTCAGCCTCTTCTCATAGGGTTTGTGTTCCAGGCCTCTCACCAGCTTCATTGCCCTTCTCTGGACACGTTCCAGCACCTCAACATCTCTCTTGAATTGAGGAGCCCAGAACTGGACACAGCACTCAAGCTGTGTTAAATGGGAGGGGATAAGACAGCATCTTCTGCTTACCAGCCTTTCGCACATTTCAACTCTAACATACACAAGCACTAAACCAAGTCTCTCCACCTTTACCTTCCAGCCATGTGTTACAGGACATTAGGGAGAGATCAGAAGATCAGTAACGACCAAAACACCTTAAGCACAGAATTTCTTACTGGAAATATGTTCAGTTCATGTGTCTCCCTGTGATCAACCTGTATCTTACCTGCTGTGTGTGAGGCATCCAGCCCAGTGCTGTAAATTGCTTACCTCCTTACTTGTTCTTAACAGCAAAAACGGCATTTGGGGGATAAATATTTGTAGAATCAAGGTGGACAAGCTGTAGTAAGCATCAAAACCAAGTTGAGCTGTTCCAGATTAGACAACTTGTTCTGGATTAGATATTGTTCTACCACATAGCAGAGAGAGTAAACCAAGGGGACACAGCCTCAGATTGTGCCGGGCGAAGCCTAGGCTGGATGTTAGGAGGAAGTTCTTCACAGAGAGAGTGATTTGCCATGGGAATGGGCTGCCCAGGGAGGTGGTGGAGTCACCGTCCCTGGAGGTGTTCAGGAAAAGCCTGGATGAGGCACTGAGTGCCATGGTCTAGTTGACTGGCTAGGGCTGGGTGCTAGGTTGGACTGGATGATCTTGGAGGTCTCTTCCAACCTGTTTGATTCTAGTCTAGTCTATTCTAGTCTATTCATTAAGAAACTACAACTATTTTTTTACCCTACACTACTTTATCTTTTTTATTTAGACCTTAGTATGAGGTAGGCCCAAGCCGGCCTCATGAAATCCAACAGTGCTAAACAAGGTCCTGCACCTGGGTCAGGGCAATTTCAAGCACAAATACAGGCTAGGAAAGGAGTGGCTTGAAAGCAGTCTTGAGGAGAAACACTTGGGGGTGTTGGCTGATGAGGAAACTCAACATAACTGACAATGTGCAATTGCAGCGCAGAAGGCCTGAGACTGTGTCCTAGACTGCATCGAAAGAAGCATGACCTGCAGGACAAGGGAAGTGATTCTTCCCCTTTGCTCTCATGAGACCTCACCTGGAATACCATGGCCAATTCTGGGGCATCCAACACAAGGAGGACATCAAACTGTTGGAGCAGGTCCAGAGGAGAACCATGAAGGTGATCAGAGGGCAGGAGCACATCCCTCATGGGGACAGACTGCAAGAGTTTGGGCTGTTCAGCCTAGAGAAGAGAAAGCTCTGGGGAGACTTTATAGCTGCCTTCCAGGACCTGAAGGGGGCCTACGAGAAAACCAGGGAGGGACCTTTTACAAGGCTTGTAAAGATAGGATGAGAGGGAATGGCTTTAAGCTGGTACAGGGTAGATTTAGACCAGATATTTGGAAGGAATTCTTCCCAGAGAGCATGGGGAGAGAGTGGAACAGGCTGCCCAGGAAAGCTATGGATCTCTCCTTCCTGGAAGTATTCAAGGCCAAGTTGGACAGGGCCTTGAGAAATCTGCTCTGGTGGAAGGTATCTCCACCCATAGCAGTGGGATTGGAGCTAGGTGACCATTAAGCCATTGTATGATTGTATAGCTATGTATAAGCTAGCTTCCCAAGCCATTGTATGATTTGATAATGCAAAAAGTTCTGAATGAACTGAAGGTAAGAACACCTGAAAACCACTCCCATGGTTCACTTACACTTCAGACTTCATCTGAGAGTATTTTAAATTTGGATATTTTTCTCTTCACAGACAGAGTGATTTGCCATTGGAATGGACTGCCCAGGGAGGTGGTGGAGTCTCTGTCCCTGGAGGTGTTCAAGAAAAGACTGGATGAGGTACTTAGTGCTATGGCCTAGTTGACTGGATAGGGCTGGGTGCTAGGTTGGACATGATGATGTTGGAGGTCTCTTCCAACCTAGTTGATTCTACTCTATTCTATTCTAATCTGCTATTTTTTCAACTGTCTCTACACTTCCCAGTCAAGATGCTTGCAATAGAAGCAGAACATTCTTTAGGGAAAAGAAATAGCCTCTACAGTTTGTTATCCATACATGGAAAAAAAATTATTTCAAGTGATTTGTATTTTAGAATTAGACTTCTGACTCCCCTTCCTATTTCATGAAGTGATCTGAATGAGAGTCTTAACCATAAGAGTAACAGAAGTAGGCAGTGAAAAAAAACCTCTAACATTTAAAAAGATTCTGTGTCTCAGCAGAGAAAGAGGAAGACAGCACAGAACTCTGATAAACAAGTGACAAGTATCATCAAGAAGATAACCTTCAGCATTACAGTACCCACTTGAGAATCACTGTCTCTGGTTTTGGAGCATGGACCAGATACTGTGGTAAGTATTTCCAGTCCCAATGTATTTATTGTGCTAGTTTGAAGCTATCTAGAACGTTTTGGTGAAAAGGACTAGATCACAGGCTGTGGAAGGAAAACAATGGTGATGTCTACTTTGCTCATAGGCTTGTTGAGATGTATAAGAATAAAAGCAAAACATAGATAAGGGAGTCTGGCTTCTGCTGGGGAACTGGCTGACCTGCATCACACTCTCTTAATCTCACCCTCCATTTTCTTTAATCCACTTTGCTTTCTAACCCCCTGGCCGAACCTCTATTCTTCCTTGGAACTGGGGTAAGGTTGAGAGGGGTAGGGGGAAGGTGAAGGGGTGACTGAGAGCCCCTTCTGGGGACTCAGGTTTCTGGGAAGTCTGTTGTGTTTCTGTATTACCTTTTCCCTTGTATATTTCTGCATCTAACTGTATATACTGTAAATATCTGCTTGTATATTGTGCTAGCTGTAAACATAAGCTTCATTCATATTTCCAGAGCTGGCTGAGTCTAGTCTGGGTGATTTCTAAAGTGCAGGGGCGCAGGGAACACCCAAACCATCACATTTATCCACTCTCAGAGAATGATGTAATAATTTGGGGACTTCTTATGAGATCAGGTATCATCAAGAAATAACAAGGAAATACACTAAGCAGACATAAAGCAAAGTTGTACTCATTTAGATGGTCATGTTCTTTTAATAATGGCAATAAATTCTCAGATACATTTTGTTTGCCTTCAATTCTGTTCTGGTAGGAAAAAAAATTGCAACAACAAAAAAGCCTTACAAACTATTTCCTGTTGTGTTGCCTAATCACAGAATCACAAAATGTCAAGGGCTGGAAAGGACCTCAAAAGATCATCTAATCGAACCCCCCTGGCAGAGCAGGGTCACCTATACCAGATCACACAGGAGCACATCCAAGTGGGTTTTTAATATCTCCAGAGAGTGAGATATTAAAATAATAGTAGGATATCAATCACATCTAACCACCAATTTACCATTTTCAAATAGTACTGCACTTAAAAGACAAGTCATAAACCAAGGACCACATCGACAAGTTTCAGAACCACAACCTTCATTCTGAAATGACATTCTGAAAGGAACGTGAAAATAGGGAAAAGCTAAAATGCAGCTGTATTACAAGGAAATTTCACAGGTAATTTGAAGCTATGTAGTGCTTAAGACAGATTTTTTAAGACAGGGGTTTAAAAATATAAACCTTGCTTTGTGCCCAGCCAGGAGACAGACTTATATGATACATACAGTTCCACGCTACGATACTAAGCACACAAAATTGCCTGTAGTGGTCAAAGTTTCCCTTCACTCTCCATGGTTGGGGCAAAAAAAAGCCTGGCAAATGGCCTGCAGAGATTACAGAATACCCCTTCAAGAAGTTGAGGTATCATTATCTGAACAGTTTACCACATAATCATAAGCATAATTAAGGAAATTCTGGAAAATACAGGTTAATGATTGACTGAAACTATGTTAAACCACGCAAAATTAAGCTATTTGTCTTGATGTCACTTTATGAAAACCTTGGCAATGCCCTTTTTTTTCCCTTCTAATCTATCAGTGGAAAGTCACAGAACAAAAGAATGTAAAATAAAACAATCCACAGTTTTACAAATATGTATTAAACATACTCTTCTTATGGGTTTTAATTTCAGCCTTTATATCTTCCACACAGCTATATCATGGTTGGATTTAGAGATAATTCTGTGTGCTTCTTCCCCTCATTATAGTGTGGATAATGAAGTATGTTTGTACTTCAGAGAAAAAAAGTATATTTTTTTTACTTCAGTATTCATCTTCCCTTTTCAATTTCCATATTTATTCCATTACCACGCACAAAATGTTTCACAAGCCCAGATTTATGACAAAAGCTTCATCTCTGTTCTCTATGCCCACATAATTCTCAGGAAAGCCTTTGTGATCTAAAAGTCAACAGTGTGTACTTTAAGCTACCTTGCCAGCTATTACCAATACAGAGATCTTCAAATAAGAAAGAGGCTTGCAGTGGAACTAATTCACAACAGAGAGATTTGAACTAAGGATTTCCCCTTATAATGGTACAACCGTCTATAAAACTGAGCATTTAGAAATTCAAGATCCAATATTGACTTGATATCTGCAGCATTAAAGCTTTTTCTTTTAAAATTAACAATCATATAATGTTCCTTTGCATTTATTTATGTTTAAAATGAATTAATGCAAATATGAACAGTTTTTTGAAGTGCTTCCTATCAAGTATGTTGTGAAAGTCATTTATATGAGAAGTACTTTGAGAACATAGAACACATGCTTATGTTTTCAACAAAGATTAATGAGAACAACAGCATCAGTAGATATATCAGTGTCCAGCCTATTATTTGGGGGCTAAACTACAGCAGTTACTCTATCACCCAATGACCCTTCCCCACTAGAGAAGAGGAATCAAGAAAAGGAGAGAAGTCACACAGCTTAAAATGAAAATGCATTTCATGAAACAGCCAACCTGGTACCAAGACCAGCACAAAATACATAAAATCATACTCAGCCCAGCAGAAGTGCAGCAGTCACAATACCCAGGGAGACAGTCCTCAAGAACAGGAACCAGATGAAAGGGCACCAAAGAAGAAAACCCCAGGAGGATACTCTAGCAGCAGACTTTCCTTTCCACTGAGTTTCCTCCTTAATATGTAGGGTGGTGCTCACGATCTGGGATACACCTGTGAGCTACTTACAGTCAGCTGTCTGCTAATGGCCTGCAGCCCATGGCTGGCCTGGGATCCTGTCTCAGCAAAACAGTATTACAGCCCTTATCCCATACCACTTGCATCACTATTAGTTTGTTGTTTGTTTGATTTTCTTTTCACATCTCTCTTTCTGGCAAGCAGACATTGATAGAATAGCACATAAAAAGAAGTAGTTTTCAGTCTACAGGTGAACCCCTTGGTAGAATGATTCATTCACAGATTCACAGAATGATTTGATATGGACCAAAAGACCAAATATTTTCAACTTGAAAATCAGAAGTGATTTTATTCACATAAGATAAATGTAATTCCTCATAGACTTAACCCTTTTTAACCTGCAAATTAATTGCTGAATGTAATTCCTCATATATTTAACCCTTTTTTACCTGCAAATTAATTGTTGAAAGATACTCATGTTCAGGAACAGAAAAGTAGCTAAAAAATGCCATCAGTGAAAATCACCTGAAAAATCACATTTAAACACAGAACAACTAGGACAGTCTGAAAGGTATAGCAGTGATGCTTCCAGACATCAAAAACTAAACACGATCATAAATGGATATAAATCTGGTTCAGTAGACATTTCAGGAGTTAATAAAAAGAAAATGGAATTGCAAATCACCAAGTTTACTGTAAAACTAAATAAATCACTAGATAGTGTCATAGATACTTGCTGCCTTTAGCAGCAAGTGTTGATCTGTTGGAAGGTGCAAGAGCCCTGCAAAGAGACCTTGACAGGCTGGATGGGTGGGCAGAGCCCAATGGGATGAGATTTAACAAGGCCAAGGGCAGAGTTTTGCACTTTGGCCACAACAACCCCAAGCAGCACTACAGGCTGGGGATAGAGTGGCTGGAGAGCAGCCAGGAAGAAAGGGACCTGGGAATACTGGTAGATAGTAGCTGAACATGAGGCAGCAGTGTGCCCAGGTGGCCAAGAGAGCCAATGGCATCCTGGCCTGGATCAGGAACAGTGTGGCCAGTAGGACAAGGGAGGTTATTCTTCCCCTGTACTCAGCACTGGTCAGGCCACACCTTGAGTCCTGTGTCCAGTTCTGGGCTCCTCAATTCAAGAGAGAGGTTGAGATACTGGAACGTGTCCAGAGAAGGGCGACAAAGCTGGTGAAGGGCCTGGAACACAGCCCTGTGAGGAGAGGCTGAGGGAGCTGGGGGTGTTTAGCCTGGAGAAGAAGAGGCTCAAGGGGGACCTCATTGCTGTCTACAACTACCTGAAGGGAGGCTGTAGCCAGGTGGGGGTTGGTCTCTTCTAACAGGCAACCAGCAACAGAACAAGGGGACACAGCCTCAAGTTGTGCCGGGCGGAAGTCTAGGCTGGATGTTAGGAGGAAGTTGTTGGCAGAGAGAGTGATTGGCATTGGAATGGGCTGCCCAGGGAGGTGGCAGAGTCACTGTCCCTGGAGGTGTTCAAGAAAAGACTGGATAAGGCAGTTAGTGCCATGGTCTAGTTGACTGGCTAGGGCTGGGTGCTAGGTTGGACTGGATGATCTTGGAGGTGTCTTCCAACCTGGTTGATTCTATGATTCTATACTTAGGAAAAAACCCAGATCTTCACTGGAACACTTCCTGTTGTATCCCCTGTGCTTAATTCTGTATCAAGATAAAGCACTGATAAGATGAAAACTATATATTAGCTTTTTTTAATTATCATTTTGAGACAGGAGAGCAGAATTTATTTGCTAATTTATTTTGAAAATCATCATGACAATAAATCCTTATTTTTATCCTGCAGTTGGGTGGCTCAGGAAGTCTTTCAGATGGTCATTTAATAAGCATAATCTTTCAGTGGAACATTTAAAGATCAACTTCTTTCTTCTAATTAGCTCTTGAAAAGCTCCTACAGAAGTAGAAACCCTTTGTTATCAAGTACTAAGCATACATCAGCTTTTTCACCTCAGCCACATGCTGAAGACATTTCCAAATAAGGAAAAAGGAAAGATACAAGAAAGGAGACGAAAAATGAAAAAGTCTTACCACATGATTTGTTTTTTCTATAAAAATATGGTCAGAGGCATGTTTTTGGTTGATTATTTGTATTTTTTCAAAGTAATCTAAGCTATAATAGCTCATCTGTAGTCTCTTCTCCCACACAACCAGCAATAAAACATGGGGACAGAGACTCAAGTTGTGCTGGGGGAAGTATAGGCTGGATGTTAGGAGGAAGTTCTTCACAGAGAGAGTGATTGGCATTGGAATGGGCTGCCCAGGGAGGTGGTGGAGTCACCGTCCCTGGGGGTGTTCAAGAAAAGCCTGGCTGAGGCACTCAGTGCCATGGTCTAGTTGACTGGATAGGGCTGGGTGCTAGGTTGGACTGGATGATCTTGGAGGTCTCTTCCAACCTGGTTGATTCCATGATTCTATGACTGTGTGATACCTTTTTTTTTTCTTCTTCCAGTATCTGAAGGGGGCCTACAAAGAAGCTCGGGAGGGACTTTCCAGGCTATCAGGGAGTGACAGGACTAGGGGGAATGGAGCAAAGCTGGAGATGGGGAGATTCAGACTGCATGTGAAGAGGAAGTTGTTCAGCATGAGAGTGGTGAGAGCCTGGAATGGGTTGCTCAGGGATGTGGTTGAGGCCCCATTCCTGGAGGTGTTGAAGGCCAGGCTGGATGAGGCTGTGGGCAGCCTGCTCTAGGATAGGATGTCCCTGCCCATGGCAGGGGGTTTGGAACTGGATGATCTTTGTGGGTCCCTTCCAACCCTGACTGATTCTATGAGAGTCAAGGCTCAGAGGAATGTGTCTCACCTTGATCCCTTAGATTCCCGAAACCCAGAATGCTTCAACACTGGTAGATTTTACCATGGAAACATGGTAGGGGGGTTCGAACTAGATGATCCTTGTGGTCCCTTCCAACCCTGACTGATTCTGTGATGCTATGATTCTATAATTCTTAAATATAGGAAAAAATAAAACAAAACAAAAAAAAACAAATCATGAGGAAGAAGTGTTTAGAGTAAAACAAGAGGAGAAAAGAAACTCTGTTGATATACCATATTTTTATGCAAGTTAAAAAACACCAACCTTTGACATAAAAGTAGACTGCTACATAGTCAGGCACCCTAGAATTTGCATTCCTATTTTATGTTCTCCAAGGATAAAAAAAAAAAAAATGCTGATTCTGAAACCTTTGACAAAAATGGAGTCTAGGAATTAATATTAATCACTTGTTTTGGTATTAGCAAGCTTGCTGTTTGTGCTGGCTTTTGTGATATGCATATAAGGTCTCCAGGGAACTGCAGTATATTATCTACACAGGAAATGAGTCTTAAAGAGGCATGTGTCTGCCTACAAATGATTAGGGTATATCACACGTGTGAATGAGCAGCTAAATTCTGACAGGTACAATTAAAATCAATAGTTCAGTCATATATAAATGTCTAAGATGTGGAATAAATTTTGCATTAAATGCAGGCATCTATCGCGCTACTAATTCTGACTCCTGTTTGTAAACTGCTGAATAGGCACTTAATGCAGGGGCTGAGGTTTATGACCTTACTCAATCAGAAATTTCACGAGGTTGGTCTGAGCCTACCTCTCCAGGCGATCCAAGTCCCTCTGGATGGATCCCTGACCTCTAGTAAGTTGACTGTGCCATACAGCTTGGTGCCATCTGCAAACTTGCTGAGGGTGCACTCAATCACAGAACCAGCCAGGTTGCAAGAAATGTCCAAGACCATCCAGGCCAACCTAACACCCAGCCCTGGCCGATCAACTAGACCATGGCACTAAGTGCCTCAGCCAGGCTTTTCTTGAACACCTCCAGGGACAGGGACTCCACCACCTGCCTGGGCAGCCCATTCCAATGCCAATCACTCTGCCAACAACTTCCTCCTAACATCCAGCCTATATCTCCCCTGGTACAACTTGAGACTGTGCCCCCTTGTTCTGTTGCTGATCGCCTGGCAGAAGAGACCAACCCCCACCTGGCTACAGCCTCCCTTCAGGTAGTTGNTGAATTCATCTCCTCTGGCCACTACAAGAACAAACAAGAAAAGCATTATATTCAAGATGACCATACACACCTTTTACTGTGCATGTTAACACATTTTCTATTGCCATTTTGACTTTCTGCCAACCAATTTCTGGATTTGCCTTGCCTAATTTTAGGAAAAGTCAGTGAGAAAATGACTTGCATAAGGTGTGTCCCCCAGGAAATCCACTATTCACCATAAAGATCTACTGCTATATGTATGCTAGGACTAATCATACACAGCACTTAAAAGTACTGTGTGGTTATAGAGAAGGCTTTAGAAAGGAAACCTTTGTGAAAGGTGGAAGATTCCCAGTAGGTATTATGCCATATGTTACAGAGTACAGCATTCCCTATAGCAGTCTCATCTTTGTGAGGGAGGAAAAGAGACGAAAGGGTAGATGTGCATTACGGTAGGACCTGGATGCATTTCAACTAATTTTAATTGCCTGTGTTAGAAGCCTAGTCAACTTTGCTTCTCCATATGGTGGATAAAACATTGCCAGGGAGCAATTCAGCATATGTAAATATGAATCACACCTGAACATATACTGCCCACTGACAGAGACAATGTGACTGTGCTCCTACTTTAAGGCTGAGCAAATGGAACCCAGATGTAGGAATACGTTGCTATCCATAACTAAAAATCAGACTATGCATATCTTACTAAACCAGTGTGCATACATACAGTGTTTTTCTCCTGTGGCCATAGAATAATGAAGCTTGAGTAGTTAAATTGTGGCTATTCATGATATGAAGGTGGTTTTGCTCTAATACATATTCCATCTGCAATCACTCAGAGCTGCAGGTGCAGTCATTCAACAGATTATGAGGACCCCTGGTACCAAAAGTGCACACAAAAAGACAAATTCCATCTGGGAATAGCTGGCAGCCTAGACAGCAACTCAAAAGTGAAAGAGGAAATGGAAAAGGAGAACCCAGAGAGAAGGTTGGAACAACACAAAGATGTCCTTATTCTCCATTTGCCTTTCCAGTGATTAATATTGTCAGCTATCCTTAGTGTCTGCTCTCAATCTGTGCAAATGCAAAGCCTTTTAGCACATGCTGAGCTGTGTCATTTCAGATCTGTGTGCACATGGGCATTGCGTGTTGACAACTGCTTCCCAGATTAAATTCACTGAAGTCTGTTTGTTAAACTCTGTTCAGTATGGTAAGGCTCTGTGCTAGTTTGACCTCCAAGATCATCCAGTCCAACCTACCACCCAGCCCTAGCCAGTCACCTAGACCATGGCACTAAGTGCCTCAGACAGGCTTTTCTTCAACACCTCCAGGGATGGTGACTCCACTACCTCCCTGGGCAGCCCATTCCAATGGCAAAGCACTCTCTCTGTGAAGAACTTCCTCCTAACATCCAGCCTATACTTCCAGTCCTTGATGTTAAAGAGCTAGGAAAATGTATATTTTGCAAAGTTGCCTTCTTTGTTTTGAAGGAAAAAAAAAGAAAAAGTTCTTAAACCTTTATGTAAAATTTTGATCATTCATGAGAGAAGCCTGAATCAGTTACTGACTGATTACCTATTGTCTCTTCTGCAATGAGAAAGTTTAAATGGTGGCAGTACAAATAAAGTGAGGAGTGATGAATGATGCATCTCATGGAATTATTTTTTACCTCTGTATGATAAATTAGGAAATACATGCCTACGTATTACAGAATCACAGAAGAGTTTCTTAGATTGGAAAAGACCTTCAAGAGCACTGAGTCCAATCATTAGTTTCACACTGACAAGTCCTTGACTAAACCAAATCCCTCAGCACAACATCTCATCACTATGAATTGCTATGGTTGGAAAGGACCATCAGGATATTAAAGAGAGCTATCCAATGGTAACTCTGTTTAACATTCTCAAGTACTGCAGTGCCAATTAAACAAACTTAGCTTTTGTTCATAGCTTAAATGTTAAGAATATTAATCTCTGTATTTATGATTTGATACTGATGATAATGCTCCTCTTATTGGCAATTAGAGAAAACAGCTTGATGCCATGCCTTCCTCATTGAATCTTGATTAATCACAATAAGACACCAGTATTCATCTTACCACAGTTTTAGTGTGTTTCAAGACTCCACGAAACCCAAGTCCCTGCTATGTATAATATGAAACATCATTTTAAGAACAACTACAAAAAAGAATCTAAGTGGACTGGTAAGACACTCACAAGAAGCTTGGGGCATCCTCAGAAAATCTCTATGGTAATTCAGTGAAAAATTACTATGAACAATGGGGAATGGCTCATCAGAACTATTAGAAAGAGAGAAAAATGAGTGAAGGTTCATAGGTTCACAAAGCACTACTAGAAGGAGATTCTCCAAACAGAGCTTTATAACAGAGATTTTTATCATACAAGAACTCCAATGAAAACATTTACAACTCCTCTTCCTTTCCATGTCAGATGACAGACAGTAAGTCTGACATAGCCTGACCTGCTCCAACAGGGGTTAAACCTTTGGGCCTTTAGTTTTTGTAATGCAAAGTATCTTGCAAAAGACATCAAAGGATCTGTCTTTCTGAAATGTCAATACTTCAGTCCTTCAGGGTAAAACCCTAATAAAGGAGATACTCAAGATTTTTGCTCAGTTTTAAATCTACCAACTAAGGTTAGTGGAAGAATTCTACAATTGTATTTCCCTATTCCCACAAAATCACAAAACTTCTCAGATTGGAAAAGACCTTCAAGAGCATCGAGTCCAATCATTCATTTCACACTGACAAGTCCTTGACTAAACCAAATCCCTCAGCACATCTCATCACTAGGAATCGCTGTGGTTGGAAAGGACTACCAGGATCATCCAGTCCAACCTTCATCCCAGCACCCTTAATCCTCTTCCCTTAAACACCTCCAGGGATGGTGACTCCACCACCTCCCTGAGCAGCCCGTTCCAGTGCCTGACCACCTGCTCAGTAAAGAACTTCCTCCCAACATCCAACCTAAACCTCTCCTGACACAACTTGAGGCCATTCCCTCTTGTCCTACCATTAGTAATTTGGGAGAAGAGAACAGCTTCAGCCTCACTACAACCTCCTTTCAGGTAGTTGTAAAGGGCAATAAGGTCCCCTTTCAGCGTCCTCTTCTCCAAACTAAACAATCCCAGTTCCCTCAGCCACTCCTCATAGGTCATGTTTTCCAGACCTCTCACCAGCCTCATTGCCCTTCGCTGCACCCACCTCAATATCCCTTCTATACTGTGGTGACCAAAACTGCCACAGTACTTGAGGGTGGTGAAACACTGGCACAAGTTGGCCAAAGAGGCGGTAGATGTCCCCTCCGTGGAAACATTCCATGTCATGCTGGATGACATTCGAAACTGGGTGACTGGGTGGGATGGAAAAACTATTATTACAGATCTCTTGCTCCAGCTATCTAGTGATGACTTGTGAGAACAATGCAAAGCTGCACCAGAGGAGGTTTATACTGAACATTTGAAAGCATTTCTTTACTGAAAGAGTGGTCAAATACTGGAACAGATCTGGAAGTGGAGGTCGATACCTCACAGCAGTCAGTGTTTAAGGGGAATTTGGACAATGTTTTAATTTTTGGCCAGCCCTGAACTGGTCAGGTAGTTGGACAAGTTGATCATTAGTCAAAAGCACTGAAAGAAGGACTGTGGGAACTACCAACCTGTTAGCCTGCCCTCTGTGCCTAGGCATATGAAATGAATCCTACTAGAAACTGTGCTAAGGCACAGGAAGGACAGGAAGGTGATGTGAGACAGATGGTATGGCTTCACCAAAGGCACATTCTGCATACAGAGGGTGGTGGTCAATGGCTTGACATCCAGCTGGACCCTGGTGACAAGTGGTATCCCTCAGAGGTTACGACAAGGGGTAATGGGTATGAACTACAGCACAGAAAGTTCCACCTCAACATGAGGAAGAACTTTATTGTAAGGGTTATGGAGCACTGGAAGAGGCTGCCCAGAGAGGTTGTGGAGTTGCTTTCTCTGGAGATTTTCAAGGGTCATCTGGATGCATTCCTGTGTGACCTGCACTACATGCTATGGTCCTGCTCTGGCAGGGGGGGGTTGTACTCAGTGATCTGTGGAGGTCCCTTCCAATTCCTAACATTCTATAATCCTGTGATCCTGTCTCTACTGGGGCCAGTGTCACTTAACATCTTCATCAAGTACACAGAAAATGGAACCAAGCCAGCAGGTTTGTAGGTAACATCAAATTGAGCAGTGCAGTTAACACACCAGAGGGGTGGGATGCCACCAGGAGAGATCTTGACAAGCTGAATAATTGTGCAAGGTCCTGTATCGAGATTGGGGCAGTCCTTGGTATCAATGCAGTCTGGAGGATGATGAGATTGAGAGTAGCCATGTGGAGAAGTATTTGGAAGTAGTGGTAGATGAAAAACTGGATGTGAGGTGGCAATGTGTGCTGGAACACCTCTGCTATGAAGAAAGGGTGAGAGAGTTTGGGTTATTCTGCCTGGAGAAGAGAAGACTCCAGGTAGACAATATAGAAGCCTATATAAAAGATGAGAACAGACTTTTCAGCCATTCATAGGACAAGTGTTAATGCCTTTAAACTAAAAAAAAGGTAGATTTAGTCTACATATAAGAAAGAATATATTTATGATGAGGGTGGTGAAACACTTGCGCAAGTTGGCCAAAGAGGTGGTAGATGTCCCCTCCGTGGAAACATGCAATGTCATGTTGGATGGGCAACCTGATATAATTGAAGATTCGTATACTCGCTGCAAGAGGGTTGAACTAGATGGCCTTTAAAGGGTGCTTCCAACCCAAAACATATGATTCTATGATTATTCAGTCACGGTAAGTCCCTTCCAATTGAAATACTCTATTTCATTCTGTTCCGTTCCAGTCTAAGTCTAATGAAAATATCAGTAGGCAATTAGCAACCTGTTCTAGTGGGAGGTGTCCCTGCCTATGGCAGGGGGTTGGAATTGGATGATCCTTGAAGTCCCTTCCAACCTAAGCCATTCTATGATTCTATGATTCCATCTTTCTGGATAACATTGGAGAAACATAGTTTATTAGTGCTGGAGCAATTCAAGTTTAATGACTCCTTTTCTGAGGACCTGGACAGGCTGGATGGGTGGGCAGAGGCCAGTGGGATGAGATTTAACAAGGCCAAGGGCAGAGTTCTGCACTTTGGCCACAACAACCCCAAGCAGCGCTACAGGCTGGGGACAGAGTGGCTGGAGAGCAGCCAGGAAGAAAGGGACCTGGGAGTACTGGTAGATAGTAGCTGAACATGAGGCAGCAGTGTGCCCAGGTGGCCAAAAGAGCCAATGGCATCCTGGCCTGGATCAGGAACAGTGTGGCCAGTAGGAGGAGGGAGGTTATTCTTCCCCTGTACTCAGCACTGGTCAGGCCACACCTTGAGTCCTGTGTCCAGTTCTGGACTTTACAATTCAAGAGAGATGTTGAGATACTGGAACATGTCCAGAGAAGAGTGACAAAGCTGGTGAAAGGCCTGGAGCACAGCCCTGTGAGGAGAGGCTGAGGGAGTTGGAGGTATTTAGCCTGGAGAAGAGGACTTTCAGGGGTGACCTCATTGCTGTCTACAACTACCTGAAGGGAGGCTGTAGCCAGGTGGGGGTTGGTCTCTCCTGCCAGACAATCAGCAACAGAAGAAGGGGACACAGTCTCAAGTTGTTCTAGGGGAGGTCTAGACTGGATGTTAGGAGGAAGTTGTTGGCAGAGAGAGTGATTGGCATTGGAATGGGCTGCCCAGGGATGTGGTGGAGTCCCCGTCCCTGGAGGTGTTCAAGAAAAGCCTGGCTGAGGCACCTAGTGCCATGGTCTAGTTGACTGGACAGGGATGGGTGCTAGGTTGGACTGGATGATCTTGGAGATCTTTTCCAACCTGGCTGATTCTATGATCCTATGATTATCTAGTTCTAAGACTTTTCCTTTAGAAATAACTCCCTACTTATGTTGCTTACAGAAGGACAAGCCTTCTCAGAAAACTCACACTGATGAAACCTGGGAGTCTCAATCAAGCAGCATTTAGTCAGACTGATTTTTCTTCATCAATTGACTGCACTTGCAGACCTGCATAAGTGTGCCCTGTTAGCTACTCAATTCCATGGCATCCTGCTACTCAATACAGCTGGCTCCAGGGCAACCCATCTGTCAAAATACTGTTTTCAAAGATGTGTTTTTGTTCCAAGACAAAAATGAAACACAGGTTTTATGAAGTGCAGAGAGGTTCTCACAGCATCTACAGCATGTTGTCAACTGCTGGTGCTTCCAGTAATAGGCAGCAACCTGAGAAATTATGCTTAAAAGAAACTACAGAAAAAAAAATTATTTAAAATATACAGACAAGATATTTACTAAGGGAAAAGGTTTTACTAGAGATACTTGCAAATCACAATATGGAACCAACTGAAACACGTGGCAATTATAACTTAACCGAGTGCTTTGCCAATTCAATAGATGGTCATGATTAAAGCAGAGGAGCTCTTAAAATCACAGTTTCTAGTGATAAATAAGTTGTAAAATAACCAATCATAGAATCAACCAGGTTGGACTAGACCTCCAAGATCATCCAGTCTAACCTATCCAAACTATCTATCTAGTCCAACCTACTCAACTAAGATCATCCAGTCTAGCCCTGTCCTATCAACTAGACCATGGCACTAAGTGCCTCAGCCAGTCTTTTCTTGAACACCTCCAGGGACAGCGACTCCACCACCTCCCTGGGCAGCCCATTCCATTCACAGAATCATAGAATCAACCAGGTTGGAAGAGACCTCCAAGATCATCCAGTCCAACCTAGCACCCAGCCCCGTCCAGTCAACTAGACCATGGCACTAAGTGCCTCAGCCAGGCTTTTCTTGAACACCTCCAGGGATGGTGACTCCACCACCTCCCTTGGCAGCCCATTCCAATGCCAAATCACTCTCTCTGTCAAGAACTTCCTCCTAACATCCAGCCTAGACCTCCCGTAGCACAATCTGGGACTATGTCCCCTTGTTCTGATCAAAGAACTATCCCCAAGCTAGCTGTGGAGGGACTATTTACAAAGTCTTGTAATGACAGAATGAGGGGAAAAGGGTTTAAAGTGAAAGAGGGTAGATTTAGACTAGATATTGGAAAGAAATTATTTATGGTGAGGATGGTGAGACCCTTGAACAGGCTGCCTAGGGAGGTTGTGGATGCCCTTTCCCTGGAGGTGTTCAAGGTCAGCTTGGATGAGGCCTTGAGCGACCTGTTCTAGTGGGAGTTGTCCCCGCTTATGGCAGGGGGTTGGAACTGGATGATCTCTGAGGTCCCTTCCAAGCTAAACCATTCTATGATTCTATGATGAACTACTCTTTATTCAGGTAATTTTGTTATCCTTAAATCATGAAAATTCCTTACCATTACTTGCAATTTAACTAAAGTATATGTTTTTCTCTTTAGGACCCCAAGTTTTTCATATCCATATTTAAAATATCAGGGAAAAGAAATATTAATGATTAATGAAAAAGATATAACAAGTGTCATGATCTGAAACAATGAAGAAAACATTCAAAGACAAGAACTGACAAGTTCTTTATTTGAAATTTCATATGGTGGGCCCAAAAAAGCAGCATCCTGCTGTGCATTCTCAGCAGCTCACTTTCCTCCCCGACACATCCAATGTATCTCTTTCCTGGGCTGGGAGTTTCCACTTCTTAGTTTTTCTGATCTTACTGTTGTTCAGGTTACTAACAACCTTTCACATCATAAAAAATGAGGGATTTTAAAAGGCATCTTTATTCTCAGAAATATTTTCATGTATTTCTCTCCTATCTTACAGATTTCCAGTTTCCCTTAATGGCTGCTTGCCTTTGCCACTTCTGAGGTTGTTCAAGCTCCAGCATTCTCTTTCTTTCTTCCTTTTTTCATCTGTATAATCTCCCTTGGTTATATTTTGCCCTTTCTTCCTCCTTCAGTTGGCATCTATAGTGAACTTTTTCTGTCTCCTTCTTAGGTCCTAATCTATTTAATTGCATTTTGTGGGCATGATTCCAAAGCTGAACTCAATATTGCTGTTTCTAACTCTTGTCTTTTACTTTACTCATTTTAATTCAGCTCACACAGGAGCCAGAAATTTTATCTGTAAACAAAGCATTTTACAATGCAACTCACTTTACCCTGTCCAGAGATATTTCTTCCAAAACAGGGGAGGCTATCTGGTCAACTGGCTGTCAAACTTTACATGCCAGTCCTGTTCAATATCTTTATTGATGATCTGGACCATGGGATTCAGCCTAGCATCAGTAAGTTTGCAGATGACACCAAACTAGGAGCATTGTAGAGTAGGAGAGCCCTGCAGAGGGACCTTGCCAGGCTGGATGAGTGGGCAGAGGCTTCTACACTTTGGGCACAATAACCCCAAGCAGCACTACAGGCTGGGGACAGAGTGGCATGAAAGCAGCCAGGAAGAAAGGGACCTGGGGGTACTGGTAGATAGTAGCTGAACATGAGGCAGCAGTGTGCCCAGTAGAGCCAATTGCATCCTGGCCTGTATCAGGAACAGTGTGGCCAGTAGGACAAGGGAGGTTATTCTTCCCCTGTACTCAGCACTGGTCAGGCCACACCTTGAGTCCTGTGTCCAGTTCTGGGCTCCTCAATTCAAGACAGATGTTGAGATACTGGAAGGTGTCCAGAGAAGGGTGACAAAGCTGGTGAGGGGCCCAGAGCATAGCCCTGTGAGGAGAGGCTGAGGGAGCTGGGGGTGTTTAGCCTGGAGAAGAGAAGGCTCAGGAGTGACCTCATTGCTGTCTACAACTACCTGAAGGGTGGCTGTAGCCAGGTTGGGATTGGTCTCTTCTCCCAGGAAAGAATCATAGAATCAACCAGGTTGGAAGAGACCTCCAAGATCATCCACCCAGCCCTAGCCAATCAACTAGACCATGGCAATAAATGCCTCAGCCAGGCTTTTCTCCAACACCTCCAGGGATGGCAATTCCACCACCTCCCTGGGCAGCCCATTCCAATGCCAATCACTCTCTCTGGCAACAACTTCCTCCTAACATCCAGCCTAGACATCCCCCGGCACATCCTCCTCAACAGAGCAAAAAGTTCCTTCGCTCTGTTGTTAGTGTCAGTCTGAAGTTACTTCAGCACAACATAGTTAACAGATAAAAGACCACAGAGAAAACTTTCCTGCAACTGGCCAAATTTATGTAAGAATAATGAAAAGAAGGAAGGTGTCAGGGGAGTAAAAGAAACTTTTAAGAGATGCATGAGAATGTCACCAGCAAGCACAAGATAATGGAGAACTTTCTGAAAGCTGGGATGGAAAATATTAAACAGCCTTCCACCTGGGAAAAGGGAGGGGAACAAAATGTTGCTCTTACATTCCAAGTAGACTGACAGAAATGCAAGGCTCTTTGTAAGAGGTCTTGGCAAAGACACAATCCCAAGGCAAACTCAACTGGGACAGTAAAAACTGAGCTAGTATTCAGCCACGTGTTCCAGATCTTTCTACTTCCCTCTTTCTTGATGCCTCGTAACTTCTCTTACACGTACAAATGGCATGACCTTTCTTCTTGGAATTCTTCACCTTCTGCTTCCAGAAGATTTTCCCTTACAGGGAATTATTCTTAGCAATAATGAAGAAAAAAGCAAATCAAACAATTTGCATCTGAGAAGCCAGGTAAAGCTGGGAGTAAAGGTTGACATTTTTACCTAGTGTGGATTTGATTTTCCATTTTTACACATTGCCTCAAGAACAACTTGTACAGATTTATATGAGCTGCCATTGTTCCGTCAGTTCTCCGTGTGGCAAATGATTCTGGAGACTGGACTTGAATTTCCTTTAGCAACAAAAAAATGAGCACCACACATAAGCCAAATCTATGACTATTTTTGAGATCTGCTTGGAAGAATCCCATGGAATGCAATCCAGGATGGAATAGAGGTCCAAATGAGCTGGTTATTTTTTGGAGATCATCTGCCCCAAGCTCAAGAATAGCCTAACCCAATGATGGGAGGTTAAGCAATAGTAGCAGGAGGCTTGGCTGGATTTAAAAAGGAGCTCCCAACAGAATTCATATGTAAGAAAGAAGCCTGTAAGAGGTAGAAGCAGAGACAGAGAATCTGGGGAGGCAAATGGAGACACAGAGTGTGCAGGAATAGGGTTAAGAAAGCCATTTGGAGTTATATCTGCCAAAGGCAACAAGAAATGTTCCTATGGGTACTTCAGCAGCAAAAGGTAGACTATTGAATGGTGCGGGAGACCCGGTGACACTGGTCCTGGTAATAGCTGAAGTACTCCATGCCTTCACCTCACTATGGGCTGATAAATTTGGCCTTCAGGTATCCCAAGCATCAGAGAACAACGGGAAGGTTTGAAGCAAGGAAGATGCTCTTAGTGCATGAGGGGGATATGCATCTTCTCAGTAGCTCTCACTGACAGGGCAAAAGTCAATAGGCAAAAACTAAATTAGAAGAAATTCCTCTTAAACATAAGAGAGTTTTGATTTTTTTTTTTTCCACTATGTGGTCAAACAATAGACCAAGTTCCTCAGACAGGTTGCTGAGTCCTCATCCTTGGAAACATTAAACTCCTGACTAGACAGAGTTCTCAGTAACCTGCTTGAGCACATGAGGTTATTCTGCAGTTCCTCTTTTTATCCTTTTCTCCATTCACCTTCTTCAAAGTCAGAAGAATGAAATTGCAACAGTAGGATCTCAGAGCTTTCTGAACTAACATATTTCTCTTTCTCTCTCTCTCTTAGCATTTTGTTAGCATCTTTGTAGCCTTCACGTCCACTAACATAACCTTGTCAGCTTTTTAAATTAAGAGAAAGAGCATTTTGATATACGTAACAATATGATAGAAGCAATTTTAAATCTAGGATGTGTACTCACAATGTAGACAAATCTCAATCCATATATGTCCTTCAGATTAAGATACATCTTTATGACTCATTGAATAGCAGGTCCCAGGCATTACCATAGCAGAACTCGTGGAAGTAATCTAGGAGGGTATGCAACACTTGCTGAAGACAATTCTTTTCAGTGCAAGCTTTGATTAAGGAAAGTAGGTACACATTTTAATTTAGCTTTTCTGAGGAGAAATCCTTGAGAGCTATAATGAAAAGAAATAAAAAGAGCATCCAGAGAGACTACCGTAGCATATCTCAAGCATCAACATAGCAATCACATTTAAAATGCTTTAAGCAGTCTGAAAATACTTTCTGCTATTACACAGACTTTCACAGATGCATATTTAAGGATAAGAAGGATAAGGTTGCTGTTTTCTCTGCAAAGGAAACTGTACCCTCAATGACTGCACCAGGAGTTAGATGCCCAGGTACAGTAACCCAGAGAGGTTGTGAGGTCTCCTTCTATGGATACTTTCAAGGCCTGTCTGGATGAAAAAGGAGACACAGTCTCAAGCTGTGTCGGGGGAGGTCTAGGCTGAATGTTAGGAGGAAGTTGTTGTCAGAGAGAGTGACTGGCATTGGAATGGGCTGCCCAGGGAGGTGGTGAAGTCACCGTCCCTGGAGGTGTTCAAGAGAAGACTGGATGAGATGTTTGGTGACATGGTCTAGTTGACTGGATAGGGCTGGTTGATAGGTTGGACTGGATGAGCTTGGAGGTCTCTTCCAACCTGGTTGATTCTATGATTCTATGATGTGTTCCTCTGTGATCTGTGTTAGATAGTATTGTCCTGCTGTGGCAGGGGGGTTGGGCTCGATGATCTTGGGTCCCCTCCTAACCCCTAACATCCTGTGATCCTGTGACTCATAGGAGAATTTTATGTGCCTGCTGAAAAATTCATGTCATAGAAACTCATGTCATAATTCCTAAACCATCATACTTCTGCAGCTTCAGCATGAAAATATTCTTTAGAAACAAAAAAATCCAGCCTGTATTTCCACCAAATAAATGAAAAAATGGCATAAACCTTAAATGCTTTCATAAAGATAAACATTTAGAATAGAAGAGAATCAACCAGGTTGGAAGAGACCTCCAACATCATCCAGTCCAACCTAGCACCCAGCCCTATCCAATCAACTAGACCATAACACTAAGTGCCTCAGCCAGGCTTTTCTTCAACACCTCCAGGGATGGCGACTCCACCACCTCCCTGGGCAGCCCATTCCAACGCCAATCACTCTCTGGCAAGAACTTCCTCATAACATCCAGCCTAGACCTCCCCCAGCACAACTTGAGGCTGTGTCCCCTTGTTCTGTTGCTGGTTGTCTGGGAGAAGAGACCAACCCCTACCTGGCTACAACCTCCCTTCAGGTAGTTGTAGATTTAAGTGTATTTGACTCTGAATTACTTTTTGATTTGACCTTGACCAAACTGAAAACACACACAAAAAAAATGTACAGTGACTGCTAAATGTGGGCATTAATACCTGGCTAACTGCCTTTGCTGTGAAAGCTGTTTCTATTTTAATAAAAGTTGATGCACAAAAGCATTTTCCAGAATCTGATGCGATGTGGGCTATACTGTTTTAAATACTCAAGCTTAATTACCAAAGCTTTTTCGTAATAACAAATATTGTCCCAAGCAGAGACTCTATTTAATAAATATGCCTATTATTTTCCTTAATGAAAGTAATGTTTAAAAATTGTAGGTAATCCCATTACACTGTGCTTCAATTAGACAGCCCAGCTCTCCTAACCTCCTGCTGATAGAAGGCTACCTCATCTTAGCTTCCAATTATATACATTAAGCCCTTCCAAAAGCACCTTCATTATTACACACAGCATGTGTAGCTCTATCAGAGATTTAAAAAAAAACCCCTGTAATTGGGAAAGTGCAAAATGCATTTTCAAGCCTAAGATAATCATGAGAAAAGTTAATTATATCAATTAAAACAATCTTCTCTCCACTCAATAGATATGACCTGGTTGCACAGGGAAACACAGCAGGACAGGTTCTGATTCTTAATAAACTGTAGTGGTTTCTACTCAAGTAATTTGTACCAAGAGATCTGAGATCACAGAATCATAGAATCAACCAGGTTGGAAGAGACCTCCCTCCAACATCATCCAGTCCAACCTAGCACCCAGCCCTGTCCAATTAACTAGACCATGGCACTAAGCGCCTCAGACAGTGTTTTCTTGAACAGCTCCAGGGACGGTGACTCCACCACCTCCCTGGGCAGCCCATTCCAATGCCAATCACTCTCTCTGGAAACAACTTCCTCCTAACATCCAGCCTAGACCTCCTCTGGCACAACTTGAGACTGTGTCCCCTTGTTCTGTTGCTGGTTGTTTGGCAGAAGAGACCAACCCCCACCTGCCTACAACCTCCCCCTGAGCTTCCTCCAGGCTAAACAACCCCAGCTCCCTCAGCCTCTCCTCACATGGCTGTGTTCCAGGCCCCTCACCAGCTTCATTGCTCTTCTCTGGACATGTTCCTGTATCTCAACATCTCTCTCGAATTAAGGAGCCCAGAACTGGACACAGTACTCAAGGTGTGGGCTGATTAGTGTTGAGTACAAGGGAAGAATAACCTCCCTTGTCCTACTGGCCACATTGTTTCTGATAAAGGCCAGAAGGCCCTCAGGAACAGAGAGGGCCAGAGAATTTTCCTGGATACTCACTAGCATTCAGACAGGTGATAGAATGAAAATATGCTACAGAGCTGCTGCTGCCGTGGGTTTGCCATTCAGGGGCTGAAGAACGCCCAGAGGTAGTTGTACAAGTTTTGACTATAAGCTATCGTAATGAATGAATGGCTAAAAAAACTATTGGATGAAGCCAGGGCAATCCTCTGAAACTCAAACAGTGAAGTTTCACATACATATCCCAAATTAAACCCAAGTAGTTCAGTCCTTAGATTAAATTTCCACTACATAAAAGCAGAAAAGGATTACTGATACAAGAGGTCTACTGCCAGAAGATGTCCCGGAAAATCGTGAAATGAAAAGTAGTAGTTACAAGAAGTGAAACCTGCACAGTTGCTGCCAATTGCTCATCTCAACATCAAGAGGCAACTAGAAGCATTGACTTGCAGTTACTACTTCAAGTCAGAGCTACAAGTGTTGAATAAACCACTTTATGCAGCAAAACTTATGCTGCTCACCCTGAACAGCGTCAGAGAAGACATCAAACATGCTATAACTGCATAAGCCCAACCTGCAGACCCTCAGGTTATAAAAGGAACAGCAAGATGTGAAGCATCCCTCCTTATTAGCTGTTTCTGACAGTTAATTTTCCTTTCTGTGCACACTGTACCTGGCTTTGACATTCAACTCGATCAACCACAGCCACTTCACCACTTTCTAGAAAGTGCAGAGTTTCCAACAGCCGGCTCATTCCCATATTTTCATGGTATCTAATTGTGACAGGGCAGCTATTTGCAACCCTAATTTTGCTGTGCTGAGCTTTTTCCATCCCACCTCACAACAACTTAATTAGACCGTTCAAGGACTGAACATTTCCTAAGCTACTTGTTGTTGTTCTGCAGGCACCAGAAATAGAAATAATACGTAGAGAGCTGTGCAATATTTCTAGAATGCCACAGCAAACTTGCTTTAAGACAGTTCTTTGCTTATGTCAGCTTCATATTTCTTTATCTTATACATTCCTGGCAATTTGCTCTATAAAATTTGTATAATAATTTGTGATATGACAGGAGAAGTCAAGTGCAAGTACACTGCTTTTTAGAAAGCATTTGCAGCTACTACAAGGAAATGCTTCTCTTAGAAGCTCCAAGCTTTTAATTTCTTTTACCCTGATTTGATTTTTTCCTTATCACTTGGCGACTTTGTCAGAGAATTGGGATCACTGCCAAAGATGTTTACCTCAATTTTGTTTCCAGACCTAAATTAGATTCCTGCTAAACACTAAATTAGATTATTAATCAGTTAAAAACCAAATCTTCATTATTAATTTACTAGAAACAATAGAGCAGCTTGTAAAACATTTATGCAGCAGTAAATGGAGAACCACTTTGCAGAGATCATGACATGCTTAATTTACTACACAACTAAATATTTAATTACAAATGGTAGCAGAGCTGAAGGTGCTTTGTTGAAATTAAACAATCTTTTTAAACAATAAAAGTCTTTATTGTGGGAAGTAATAGTACATTTCTAATACAAGTGGAAGGAAATAAGACCTTTTCTTTTTTCTGGGGTTTGCCCTCACTATTTAGAATCATAGAATCATAGAATCAATCAGGGTTGGAAGGGACCGCAAGGATCATCTAGTTCCAACTCCCCTGCCACTCTAGGCACCCTAGCCTAGATCAGGCTGGCCACAGCCTCATCCAGCCTGGCCTTAAACACCTATTTAAGTGAAGAACCATGTTCTCTTCTCCCAGACAACCAGCAATAGAACAAGGGGACAAAGTCTCAAGTTGCGGCGGAGGAGGTCTAGGCTGGATGTTAGGAGGAAGTTCTTCCCAGAGAGAGTGATTGGCGTTGGAATGGGCTGCCCAGGGAGGTGGTGGAGTTGCCATCCCTGGAGGTGTTCAAGAAAAGCCTGGCTGAGGCACTTAGTGCCATGGTCTAGATGACTGGATAGGGCTGGGTGCTAGATTGGACTGGATGATCTTGGAGGTGTCTTCCAACCTGGTTGATTCTGTGATTCTATGATTGTACTTGGCTACCCACTTTGCTATTTGCTGATAGGTCTGTTCCTTGCAGTACTTTCAACAGAAATAATTTTGAAATGGCATTTTAAATTAGTTGAAAACACAATGTACTTCATATGCCAGGTGAAAGAAATAGAATTTGGAGGAAAAGAGCATTGTATTCTCTACAGCAGGTTATTTTTGCATTTACAATCTAATAGTCTTGATTCAATGCCTCCTTTCTCACAGTACCATCTCTAATTAGAGTAATGCTATTTTAACTTTCTCCTGCATATTTACTTAATTCTTTGTTTCAGATTCAGTTTTTAAAACCTGCCAGCTACATTTTTTCTAACACATTTGCATTTATACATAGAGATTTATGCAATGCAGGCAATGGCACACAGACCATTACAAAGGCTGTCTCGGCATGGATCACAGAATCATGGAATTGTCAGGGTTGGAAGACACCTCAAGGATCATCCAGTTCCAACCTTCCTGTCATGGGTATGGACACTTTCCACTTAATCAGGTTGCTCGTAGCCCCATCCAGCCTGGCCTTAAACATTTCCAGGGATGGAGATTCCACCACCTCCCTGGGCAAACCATTCCAGTGTTGCCGTCCCTGGAGGTGTTCAAGAAAAGCCTGGATGAGGCACTTAGAACCATGGTCTAGTTGATTGGACAGGGCTGAGCAATAGGTTGGACTGGATGATCTTGGAGGTCCCTTCCAACCTGGTTGATTCTATGATTCTATAAGAATTTCTTCCTAACATATAATCTAAATCTAGCCTCCTCTAGCTTGGATTCATTCCCCCTACTCTATCAGTATCTGACATCATAAAAAATAAATCACTCCCAAGTTTTCCTAAAGGCCCCCTTCTGAGATGCTGGGAGGCCACAGTAAGGTCTCCTCAGAGACTTCTCTTCTCCAGACTGATCTATTATTCCCAGTGTTGAACCTGAACAGCAAATGCTATCACAGAATCACAGAAGTTCAGAGGTTGGAAGGGACCTCCAGAGATCACTGAGTCCAACCTCCTTGACAAGGCAGGATCCCCTAGGGTAGATTGCTCAGGAATGCATCCAGGCAGGTTTTGAAGGTCTTCAGAGAAGGAAACTCCACAACCTCTCTGGGCAGCCTGTTCCAGTGCTCTGTCACCCTGCCTGTAAAGAAGTTTCTCCTCAGAGAAACTATATGCTGCTATGCAGAGTATCTATTTAAGGTAACCTTTCAAAACATGTCATTAGGTCAATAGATGTAATTGCATGTTTCAAAAGTAAAGTGTACAGCAAGATGGACCATAAGGAGTTCTTGGGTTCAGAGAATGGTAGTGGTTGGATGGGAGCTCTGGGGATCATCTAGTCCAACCCCTCTGTTAAAGCAGGTTCACCTAGAGCAGGTCTCTCAGGAACATGTCCAGGCAGGTTTTGAAAGCCTCCAGAGAAAGAGACTCTAAAACACCTCTGGACAACCAGTTCTGGTGTTCAGGCATACTCAAAAGAAATATTTTCTTATCTTATGTTTAGGTGGAACTTTGTGTATTCTAGTTTATACCCTTTGCCTCTTACCCTATCACTGGGCACGAGTGAAAACAGACTGCCCCCCATCCTCTCGAAATCCATTCTTTAGATATTTACAAGCATTGATAAGATCCCCTCTCAGTTGTCTTTTCTCCAGGCTAAGCAGCCCCCAGGTCTCAGCCTTTCCTCATAAGAGACATGCTTCAGTCCCCTCAACTTCACAGCCCTATGCTGGACTCTCTCCAGAAGCTCCTCACTGACTCGGATAGGACGGCTTTCAGAAGAGGAAGGCAGGTTTGTTTTTACACTCTTCTGGACCAAGATGAATGTGAAGAATGCAGAGACAGGCCGAAGGAAGTTAAAAGCACCAAGAACGTGTCCCATTTCAAGGGGAAGGCTCATTCAATAGAATATTACACCAAACAAAACAACGATCAGGCTATAAGCTTAGCTCTGAAAACAAAGAGTCAACACAGGATCGCTTTCACCTAATCTTAAACATGTATTTCAAAACAGTAAATTAATCCTTCTTAGCTGTCAAGCTGTTTTTGTTAATAATAGAGCAAATCCTGACCCTTTGCTACCTTATAAAAGTACATGACAGTCTTGTCAAGAAGAATTCACCTTCAATCTTTAAAAAGTTGTCAACTAAGAAAACCCACAGCTCACGGCTAATTCCAAAGCAGTATCATGTTTAGAAAATGAATAAAACATTTTTCTACATCTCCCTTATGTCTCAGAGCTAAGGAGTATTTCATAATGGGCTGCCCAGGGAGGTGGTGGAGTCACCATCTCTGAAGGTGTTGAAGAAAAGCCTGGATGAGGCACTTGGTGCCATGGTCTAGTTGACTGGATAGGGCTGGGAGACAGAATCATAGAATGGTTTAGGTTGAAAGGGACCTCAAGGATCATCCAGCTCCAACCCCCTGCCATAGGCAGGGACACCTCCCACTAGAGCAGGTTGCTCAAGGCCTCATCAAGCCTGGCCTTAAACAGGCTGGGTAATAGGTTGGACTGGATGGTCTTGGAGGTCTCTTCCAACCTGGTTGATTCTGTGACTCTGTGATAAACTTCTAGTTGCATTCTACAACTATTAAGACTCTGAACAGAATAAAGAAGTGCACACTTGGTACTGAGTCTCTCATTTCACTTCATATATCGTTCACTTTCATTTCACATATCATACCATTCACTTTCATCTATCCTCTAATACCCTAATGATATGGCCTTGCTTCCCCAGGTAACTGGTTTTCATCAACCCATGGCCACTTTAAATGTTGCTGCATAGAAAACGGAAGAAGAATTTAATGGCAGACAGGTAAATTTGGAAAGAAGCCTTAGTCTGGGTCTGAAATGCAGAGATTTCATGCAAAGTTTGCTGTTCAAATCCATTTCCAATTTCATCACGACAAAACTATTGCATTGCCAAGCTTCACAAAAGGCATGCGGTAACCTCAGACTAATCAATCAATTGGTAAACTAATAGAATAGCTGAAGATAATGAATCACTCATCATAGTGCTGGTATCATCACCAGTTGCCTCCGCAGAGCTGAGTTGTGCTTCACATATTTCTCTGTATCTAAAGGCTGTCATTTCTGAACAGTCACGCAATGGGGAATGTGATAAACCTTTAGCTGCTGTTTTCTGAGGTACATGTAAGCTGCTGTGAAACATGTAAGCTGTTGTGGCAACAAGAGCTTCAGTCTTCATAACAGTTTGAGTCCTTCCTGGTGTTAAAAACTCTTATACTCCACGTACCATCTAATCCCCTGACTTGTTCAAATTGCTCATCTGAAATTGTTAACATATATTAAATCTGTAAGCTTTCCCTGACTGCCTCAACATTTTAAGTTGTGTACAGCAGAGGAATTATTTTTGCTTCTTTTAAAATAAACTGTCTTGAGAACCATATTACATGACAATAATTCTGAACGTTACATCTACAACTACCTGAAGGGAGGCTGTAGCCAGGTGGGGGTTGGTCTCTTCTCCCAGACAACCAGCAACAGAACAAGGGGACACAGTCTCAAGTTGTGCTGAGGGAAGTATAGGCTGGATGTTAGGAGGAAGTTGTTGCCAGAGAGAGTGATTGGCATTGGAATGGGCTGCCCAGGGAGGTGGTGGAGTCACTGTCCCTGGAGATGTTCAAGAAAAGACTGAATGAGGCACTTAGTGCCATGGTCTAGTTGACTGGATAGGGCTGGGTGCTAGGTTGGACTGGATGATGTTGGAGGTCTCTTCCAACCTGGTTGATTCTATTCTACTCTATTCTATTCTAAAGCTGTTTGCACGCACGCATCATTGGCAGGATGCCTTCCAGAGGGAGCAAGTTACACACATACCAGTTGTAACGGCCCACATAGTACAATAAAAACATGTAAAGCATAATTTGATAATCTACCTTTAGGAACTAGTGAGAGAATTCTCATCTCAGTTTTCTCCAGGGACTCTAATGCCAAAGGACAGATTGTTTCTTGTCAGAACTTCAAACCGAGCTCTATTTGCAAACATAGCAAGTGATGCCAAGTGCAGTTCAGAACATAAATCAAACAACTCTTTTCCTACGTGCTGTTTTGAATTGCATATACAGGCCAGAAAGGAAAGTGACTGGAAAATAAAGAAATAATCCTTACTCGCGCGCCACAAGAGACACTTTGATAATACACTTGAACACTGCATTAAAATGCAAAGAAATAAACCAAGTCCAATAAAACAATCGGTTCCTTATGAATTAAATATTACATTCACAATGGTAGGCACTGCAATTCAAAAGAGAGCAATATGCAACACAGGCCAAAATGGGGAAAAGCCAACTCAATTTACAAATGTGGCAGATAGACTACTTCTTCTCTTCAAAAGAAAACCAAACGAAGAAAGAAATGAGGGTAATTATTTCTTTAAGGAAAACAGGTGAAAAATAAAAAAAAAAAAAAAAAAGATTTGAGAATAAATAATAATTCTTTCCAAAAATAGGGTAGCTTGCAGCTAACGATAATAAACCCACTTATTCATTAGAAGCAGGTCCAAACTGATTCCATTTGAGTCACAGCATGAGCACCGAGAACAGCAATTAATGCAGCCATCAGTGTGGCAGTTGTTTCCTGCATCTCTTCCTGGCTATTTTGGGTATGGTTTAAAGCAAATAAAAAATTTAAGTGGAAAAAAATTTACTTAGCCTGTTTCTAAGATGATCACAACAGTAGCTAAATTGGTAAAGGAAAAAAAAACAGGTTTGGGTTCTGGAGACACCTATGGATCGTGAAGTAGGACTTTGTTGTATCTGGCAGGCAAATACATACAGCAGAGTGTATGCCAGAATGAATCTGTGGGGGAAAGTGAAAAGGCATCACCAATGTGTGGCAGCCAGCTACGATTAATCTAGTCTTCTCAGATTAAATCTGAAAGAAAGAAAGCAAATATCCTGGTTTTACAAAGAGCTTGCCTAATAGTTTATTAACAGGCATTTCTTTGATGAATGGAAACTAATTTAAACAACAATACCACTTATTGCTCATTAGATGCTACAAGTAGGCGCCGGGTATGTGAAGATGGAACGGGAGAGCAAAAGAAGAGCAAAATCTCTCACAGAAGACAGGAAAATATTTGAAGTGAAAGATTGCAAAGGACTAACTTCAGTAGTTTACTGTTGATCAGTATCTTCTTTTAATACCACTCTTACATTATTTCAGTTTTATTATTATTATTAGGGTGATTGTGATGTGGAAGTGAGTTATGAGCATAATAAATCTCTACTTAAGCAGATTGTCGCCACTATTACGTATTATTCACAGCACATATGAGATTATAGCGAGCTGCAAACCCAAAAATGAAGGGAAAAGAAAAAGATTTGAGTAGTTACACATTTCTGTATTAAATCTCAGTGTAAGAAAATGTCTTAGGGTTCCAACTGTACTAAAGCAAAAGACACAACAAGCTCTGAAAACAGGAACGTTCGCATCTTTTTCTTGGCACAGTTTTGTGTGAAAAGAGAAGCCGTCTCCGTAAAAGTGTAAAATAGAGCACTTACAAAGCCCATTTGAAAAGATCCCTCCAGAGATCTGAAATAGCTCTGGCGTCTGCTAAAGCAGGGAGTTCTACAAATAAGCGACGTGCTTTTGTCATCCCATTGACTGTGGTCAGTGTAGGCCTTCCTTTGCCCAAACACAATTAAAATTATCTGCCTGTTCTTACACTGTGTGGCAGCTACATGAGATGGCCCTTAGAGAAGCAGCCAGCTCACCTTTAGCCAAGACAATAACTTAACCTGCAAGCTTTATCACTTCATCACAGCCTTGGTCGACTGCAATATTTGATAAGCTTTGGATTGAAAGAGAGCACACAGTCTCAAGTTGTGCTGGGGGAAGTACAGGCTGGATGTTAGGAGGAAGTTCTTGCCACAGAGAGTGATTGGCATTGGAATGGGCTGCCCAGGGAGGTGGTGGAGTCGCCATCCCTGGAGGTGTTAAAAAAAAAAGCCTGGCTGAGGCACTTAGTGCCATGGTCCAGTTGACTGGATAGGGCTGGGTGCTAGGTTGGACTGGATGATCTTGGAGGTCTCTTCCAACTTGGTTGATTCTATGATTCTCTTGTTAAGAAATCTAAGTTATACATTCAAATATCGAAGGAAAGAGTTTATCTCTTTAAAAATAAATATATATAGATGTGTGATAGTTTGGGTGTTCCCTTGTTCCCTGTCGTCGTCGTGTCCCCCCCCTTTGGAAATCACCCAGACTAGAGTCAGCAGCTCTGGAAATTGAATGTAGCTTTATATTTACAGCTTAGCACAATATACAAGCAGATTTTTACCATATATGCTGTTATATACAGAAGTATACAAGTTAAAAGGCAATACAGAAACACAACAGCCCTCCCAGAAACCTGAGTCCCCAGGAGGGGCTCTCAACCACCCTTCTACATTCCTCCCACTCCTCTACCTTACTCAAGATCTTGCCTTATGTTTAAGGTAGGTTTGAGGGTCGGCCAGGAGGGTTAGGAAGCAGGTGGATTAGTCACACAGACGGCAGGTTAGGTTAGAGAGAGAAGTGCAGCCCACAAAGCCCAGAAAGTGACTTATCTATGTTTATGTTCTTGTTCTTATACATCTCGGCAAGCTTAAGAGTGAAGTAGACATCATCACTGTTTCCCTTTCACAGCCTGTATTCTAGCTCTTCTCACCAAAACATTCTAGCTAGCTTCAAACTAGCACAATGTATATTTTAAAATATTGTAAGTAAAAATGGATTTATTTGGTGTTCTGTTTCATGATTTTCTGTTCTATGTTGTGAGTAATCACTGTTTCAAGTGAATTTCTTTTACAAATTCAATTGCTGGGCATCTACTTGTAAACAAAATAGAAATTAAGGGCCACACATAACCTAGAACAGCTTCCTCTGCAATTAGTTAGATTGAAATAGATAGGAGAATGATCTAGGTCTTAAGTGTCATCTTGACACTTAGGACAAGGAGCAATGGGTGTAAGTTGCAGCACAAGCGGTTCCGCCTCAACATAAGGGGGAACTTCTTTACTGTAAGGGTCACAGAGCACTGGAACAGGCTCCCCAGAGAGGTTGTGGAGTCTTCTTCCCTGAAGATTTTCAAGGCCTGCCTGGATGCGTTCTTCTGTGATCTGTGTTAGATAGTGTTGCCCTGCTGTGGCAGGGAGGTTGGACTCAATGATCTCCTTGGTCTCTTCCAACCCCTAACATCCTGTGTCCTGTGACACAATGAGTTAATTGTCGCTATTGCCAGGACACAGTCAGAAAAATGATAAAAGATGCCTGCATTTACAGAGAAAGCTTTTGTTACATTTCCCAGTTTTACTAACCTCTTAAGGCAAATTTTCCTTGTTGTAATTATTTCCTTGTAGGATGACAGTCCACCAAGGACATTGAATTCACTCAAAACAGCTCTAAACCCAGGCAGACAGAATGAAAAGCTGCCTGCTGAACAACGTTCTGCTTATCTACTCGGCACTACATGGCATTTAAAACTACTCACTCAAAATTACACCGTTCAGTTTGTGAGTCTTGCTTATTGGGAATCTTTATTTTTGTTTAAAGCTGAGAGTCTAGACACTGTACGCTATTTGTATCCTTCTACCTGCACCTATTTTTGAAAGTTAAATTGATTCTGCCTTAAATTATAAGAATATTAATTGAGTTAAACTAAACTGATGAAGTAAAACTCCTGGGCTAAAGCTTTATATATTTTCAAACACAGGACATCACAGGACATCAGTTCTCAGGAGTGATAACACCATAAGAGCACTTTGGCTTCTAAAAGCTAGGAACAAAATTCTAATGATATTGTTTTCAAGAGGTTCAATTCAAGAGAGATGTTGAGATACTGGAACGTGTCCAGAGAAGGGTGACAAAGCTGGTGAGAGGCCTGGAACACAGCCCTGTGAGGCGAGGCTGAGGGAGCTGTGGGTGTTTAGCCTGGAGAAGAGGAGGCTCAGGGGTGACCACATTGCTGCCTACAACTACACCTGAGTTGTAGCTGGGTGGGGGTTGGTCTCTCCTGCCAGACAGCCAGCAACAGAACAAGGGGACACAGTCTCAAGTTGTGCTGGGGGAAGTATAGGCTGGATGTTAGGAGGAAGTTCTTGCCACAGAGAGTGATTTGGATTGGAATGGGCTGCCCAGGGAGGTGGTGGAGTCGCTGTCCCTGGAGGTATTCAAGCAAAGCCTGGCTGAGGCACTTAGTGCCATGGTCTAGATGATTGGACAGGGCTGGGTGCTAGGTTGGACTGGATGATCTTGGAGGTCTCTTCCAACCTGCTTGATTCTATGATTCCATGAATAATCTTCTGTTAAGGCTGGTGAAAACCAGCACATTTAAACACTTTGAATGAGTCACAGAATCACAGAATCAATCAGGCTGGAAGAGACCTCCAAGATCATCCAGCCCAACCTATCACCAGCCCTATCCAGTCAACTAGACCATGGCACTTACCCATTTTCAACTACCTGAGAAGTCACACCTCAACAAACTCTGTCCCAGTTTCCCAGATACTGTAGGTACCAGTTGGCTGCAGTGCATTATAGGCACCAGTTGCCCTACTAAGGATCACATATGGGAGCTTCCTTAGAGCATGCTTCTGTGAAGGTCTCTCCAAAGGATCACCTGTTTTACCTGCTGCCAAGGGTGCAGGACTATACACTGCTGACAACTGTATGGACAATGGCCATCTCAGGTGGCAAGAAATACACAGGGTGGGTGATAGGTTGGACCAGACGGTCCCAGAGGTCTCCTCCAACCTGCCTGATTCTATGATTCCTGCTCTGCTTTGCTTCCAAAAATAACACTCCCTTTTAAAATGATTGTTATCTTTAGATATAAAAACTCAACCACGTGGCTAATTGTTAAGAGTCTTTATAATTTGGGTCTCATGATTGAAACATGTTCCACTTCTGAACAAGCAGGAAAAATGGTATTCATCTTCCCCACTGAAATTAAATGGTAAGGTGCCTTTGGAAAGTCTTTCCCCACTTCTGGTACTGTCCCTTGAAATCCAAATTTTATCAGTATAGTGAAGCATTATCAGCCTTTTTCACACTGCTTTAGCTCACCCTCTCTGATCAACATGATTAATTGCTCAGTTACTTTTCTGTACCTCTTCCAATCATTAGGAGTACTTAGTTTTATAGCATAACCACATGCAGTTAACATCTCTTGATTTCTGCTTGATTGTGGTTTAATGAGAAAAATTCAGCACATCAATCTTTGGCTTAGGTTATTGTACTTCTGATGCTCAAATGGTTATGCTTGTTCTCATAACAATAATCATTTCACGTGACAAAACATTTCCACAACTTTTATAGAACAGGTAAGAACAGAGCAGCTTTGAAAGGAGTTCAGTAATTTTCAGGCAATATTAGTGGCAGCATTTCCTATACTCTAAATATCTTGCTACTTGAGGGCAAAAGTAACACCAGCAAGCAAGCTAAGACAGCCAGGTTGAGATAGAATTTGTAGTAAACACCTACAATATAAGCCAGAAAGAGTTTATGACCCAGTCTAATAAAACCAATAAAATAAATTTGATGTACTTGAGCTTTCCCTGGCAAAAAAAAATGAGAACATTAAAAACAATGAATAGGCATTACCCCATTTCACTTGTATAGACAAGAAGATTTATCCAGGACTGGTTAAAAGGGGGGGAAAAAAGTTCAGTGTTCCAAAGTTTTAAGGTTTTCCAACATATTTTGTTCCATTTCTGAATGAAAATAAGGCTTTTCAATATATTACAAAACTACTACTCAAATACACATAGTAGTGGACATTGCTTAACTAGAAAGCACTGTTGGACTTGATGATCTTACAAGTCTTTTCCAAACAGAACACTTCTGTGATTCTATGCCCTAAGGTTTCCATCCATCCAGCTCTTTCCTGATGTCTTCTCTACTCTCCAGATGACATTTTAACAGTAGAAGCTCATTAAGATTAAGATCTTCCAGCAAATCCTTAAGTTGTGTGTGGGAGTCAACAAAACAGTGTCCTAGCACAGGGTGTGACTCATATGACCCCAGCCTCCAAGGAAATGCCAGGCTGGTAGGGAAGCAAGGACTGAAAATGCAGGCCAGAAACAGCAGCGTTGGCACTTAACAGCAAGTATGGGTTAGGGACGTGAGTAAAACAGGACAAGGTTAGGGACGTGAGTAAAACAGGACAAGATTAGGGACATGAGTAAAACAGGACTCATGCTCTACATGAGTAAAACAGGTCTCAGTGAGAACAGGTCCACCTTCTCCTTTTGGTCTCCTAACTATTTGCTACTTACTATCACTCTTTCCTTCTTACATTTCACCAAGCCCCAAACAAAGCTTCTTCAGCATAGAATCATAGAATCATAGTTCTGGCTCCTAAGAGACCCTAGCCCTTGGTCTGCAACTCTGTAGGGATGACAGTGTCAAGAATAAAAAAGTGCCATCCATTTTGAGACACTTTGTATGTCAGCTTCTCCAGAGCAAGCAGTGTCATATTCAGCTATAGGGAAGTACAGAGAGACTGGAAGCATGAGGATGGGAAGTCCAACTTTGGAAAGCATAAGGAGCTCTGGAGATGCTTCAGACCAAATTGACCCACACTAACAAAACCAGATACAGAAAACACAGAAAAGGGGCACCACACAACTGTCTCACAAGAGACTGTCGCTATCATCATCCTTTCCCTTGCCTTTGTGCACATCCCCTGGCAGCCAATGCTCTTATTTACCTTGGAAATTCTTTTCAACCAGTCATGTAGGAGATCCAAGTCCTCTCTTTGCTTAGTTGGAAGTCCAAAGTTCTGGCATTTTAAGATACTGCTATGTCAGGTTCTGTGTGTGGACAAAAAAGTCCACGCTATAAGACTCTTCTATCAAGGCCTCCCAGTGTTCTTCCTGCTCCTAAGAAAGCAGATTTCTGTTTCTTAGAAATACTCATTTAAAAAAATAAGTTTTATGTATATATTTTTATATATATATCCCCTATATACATACACACACACATATATGTACTTATACATAGACTTGTACTAATCCAAAGAAGCTGAGCATAATAGAAAAACCTATTATGCCACCACACTCTTCTGATCCCTGCTATGCAGATTTTAACTGCAAGAAACTCTTTTTGCATACACAGAATATGACAGTTTACTGCTGTATGTTATTGCCTCCAAAAGCACACTAAAAAAACAACACCCAATTGTGCACTCAATTCAAATTGTGCATTTGCAGAAAAAGCTAATTATTCCTCCAGAAAACAGAAATATGTAAGGGTAGCACTGAATAACAAGTTGGTTATTCAACCATTACATAAAAGACACAACCAAAACAAGCCCCTTCCCCCCCCCCCAAAGCTATGCATTTAAATATTATTTTTCATTTACTTTTGATAGACTTTTTTCATATCTGTGTTCTCCTGTGACAAGGTATTGTACTGAAGATGTCAGTGTTGATCAGCTTCCAATCATCAATAGCACTTACTGAAATAGCATCCTGCTAGGAATGGCTTTTTTTTTTTTTGCCATTGCTGGAGTACTCCATTGATTGATGTGAAACAAATTATTAAATGAAATCATTAAAGTGAGCCCTGAGCATGGAATAAAGCTCCAAGAAAGACATTTTATTTTTGATAGAAGACGATAAGTAAACATTTTACAACACATTTTCTCGCATACTCGCTGCCTTCTGTTCAAAATAAAACTCTTTTGCAAAGATGCCAATAACATACTGCAGAAAGGTTCAGGGGAAAAAAAAAATAGCTTTTCTCTAAAAATATGAGGTAGGGCTTCAAAGCTTGAGCAGGGTGGACCTCAGGTATTTTGATTCTTTTGGAAGTCCTGTAGAGCTGAATAAGCAGCACGCTAATAGATTTCTATTGAAATATTTCACATAGCTTAGGACAAACAGAAAGGCAACATTTGAAAAGCTTTTATGCTGTGTTACCAGATACTATGGAGAAAAATACATTTTCTTAGTGAATACTCTGAAACTCTTTAATGCCTTTTTTTTTTTTTCCCAAGGCTATTGGACTCATCTACAAACATACATGCTTTAAACAACCCACACTAAATCTGTGTTTAAAGCTGCTGAGTGAGCTCCACCGTGCCAGGGGTGGAATATGTCCACTCATCCTGCCTCTGTCATCTCCGAGGAAGCCTGAAAGCAAATGTTCCTCTGGAGGGAGCCCCTCTGGACTAAGGAAGATCCAGCCTGCAACTTTTTTTCCTCCCATAGCAACACACAAACAGGAGGAGAGTTTATATGATGCCCTCTTTGCTGAAATATGATTAACAACGCAGAAAGTTGGACGGTCCCATGTACGGCGAACTGCATTTCTATCTTCCCATAGGCATACGACGTGAAATATATAACACAGCAGCTTAAATGTCAAAATTGCCAGACAGAATCTTTTCAATCACTGGTAGTTTTTGCAGAAAAAGCAAATCTTTGTCCATTCTCTCCTCTCCAATCATAAACACAATAAGTAGTATTTTTACTATACAGGGGGTTTGAGTGATGGGCAATTATGTAGTGGATTGATGGCTGCATAACAGAACATAAGATATAGCAAAGAAATAATAGAACAATCCATTTATAAATCCTTGCACCACATCAAAGACAGCAAGGAAAAGAGGAAGCTGTCAATATCAGGGTAATTAGGTAACTTTTTAACATTACATTTAACTTTTCTCCCCCAATCTAATGCTGAGTTTATAAAAGAGGAATCAGTCCCATTTTGAAAGCGTTTTGTACATTAATTCAGACAAAGCTGGAATGCAGGGCTCTTCAGAAAAAAAAGTTTCTATATTTAGAACTACAGGCAATTGCCTTGCTGCCCTCCAATTATCACTACTGCAAATTTAAGTTTTACTCATGGAGAAAATAGGCAGAAGAATCATACCTATAGGGCTTCCAGAAAACAGATGGTTAAACATAGTTAGATCTTTTACGGGCATAAAAGCACTGAAAGATAGTGCTGACCATTTTCACATACCTGTGTCTTTTTGTTTTAAATAGAAGGGACTGCAGCATAGTTTCAACAAGTATGATGAAACCAAATGCCCAAACAGTATAAATGCTTAACATGTTGTTACG
The DNA here is from genome assembly GCA_013400475.1 of Tricholaema leucomelas. Taxonomy (NCBI): domain Eukaryota; kingdom Metazoa; phylum Chordata; class Aves; order Piciformes; family Lybiidae; genus Tricholaema lacrymosa; species Tricholaema leucomelas. The sequence continues at coordinate 271,860 of WAAF01007049.1, forward strand.
TTCTCCTCGAAACCACACTACGAGAAATATACAAGCAGCAAACAATCAACTGTTGTTCAAAAAAGCCTAATATTGCACTAGTGAAATAATGCAGCACAGCAACAAGTTTACTGGAGTGCTCCCTTAACACACAACATAGCAGATGTACAGCTGTTTATCTTGCAAAGAAATAAAATAAACAAGGGCATAAAGACTTCTGAAAGGATCTTCTCCCCGTTGTTTAATAATATGCAAAGTAGTCGAAGATTCTTCTATGAAATCACAAATAGAAAAGGGTTGATTTTTGTCAGGGTATTAAAAAAAGCTAACCAGACACACAACAGGATGCCAGCAGGCAGCTTGCATGAGACATAAGGCTTTATATTCCCACTAGGAACATACCTTTTCTGCTTTTGCTTTCCTGGCGTTATGCACAAACCTGCGTCCCAGCTTCTTGGCATACCAGATAGAGGCAAACATTGTAGTGATGAAGATTTCAGTCTGAATATGCAGCACACACACAAAAAAAACCCCAAACCTCACACCACCAAAAAAAAAAAAAAAAAAAGGAAAGGAAAAAAAAAAAGAAAACTTCCCCCACAACTGAGCTACAAATCTAATGCTGGTTAAGGTCTCTCAAGTATGCTGTTGCTTTGTCAGGTCCTCTCATGCTGCCTTCTCAAAAAAAAGAGAAACCAAACCACCACCAAAACCACAAGCACCCAGTGTGGCCAGTCTGCAGGTGTATTTACATACTGCCAGCAGGAAGTCCAGGGTGAGGCATCTTTGCATCCAGCTCACATCCAGTCTGCTAAATGCCTGTCTGCAGTTCTTTAGCACTGTCACCACAAACTACATATGTGTCAGTATGAAAGGAAGCTGCAGTAAACTACTGTAGCAGACAGCTCACCTCCTCTTCTCCTGTTCTGAAATTTAACTCCTTGGTTCTCTTCGATCTGCCAGCATGCAACAGAAGCAGCAGCAGTTCAAATATGAGATACACAGCACTGCAGGAGAGGAAAGGGGTACAGAAGTGCCAAAAATAGAAATGGATATTAACTGTTAAGGTGAAGGAACAGGTGTTTTATGTCCTTCAGTGCAATTAAGATATGAAAGGAAAACTGATTTTACTTTGTTCTAGTGTTTTCAGATCTAATCAGGGATATTTTTGTTACCTAGTTTTAGTTTGCAGCAGAAAAAGATCGTAGCTGTTCAGTGCACTTGCTGATGTCATGCATGCTTTGCTGAAGGATTTAAGACTCAAGGACTTCTGCTTTTCTTTGATAATGGATCCATGACATAGAAAACTGACATTTTTCCCCCCTAAATCAATCTTTAACTTCTGCCCTACCTAAGCTGTATTTTTCATCTATTTTTTTTTCCCAGTGGCAAGTTATTTTAAATCAGCACTTGAGGAGTGCTTATGAACACCTTTTGTTGCATACTTCGGCTTTAACCCCTGCACATTTCTTCAATAACAATAAACAGAAACATACTTTTTTTTTTTGCTCCTGACATATGTCTAACCAGATGTTGCTCACAGCCAGAGGCTGTATCCAAGCTGTAAATTTACAGGGTTTATACCTATGTATTCTATCTGATAATACTTTGTATTACAGGACTAATCCTGCCCCTTGCTCTCCCACCTACAGCTGCAGAGATACCAACATGTGGGAGAGCCACTGCTGTCCTGTGTGTGGGATTGCATTTGGGATGCACACATGAAAGAATTTTTTCTGCTCTGCTTTTCAGTGGTAAAGAGCAAATCAAAATTAAGAGATGCACAGCAAAGGAAACACAGCCACAGCACTCTAGTATAGGGCTCCTGGGGCCAAGGAAACACTTTTCCTGCCCCTGGATTTTCAGAGAACGGCTGAAATTATTTTCCCCAGGGTGCAGGAACTCAAAAGGGAAAATATTCCACTCCCACATAAAACTTAGACAGAACATCCAAGTTACTGGAGCTGGATTGCAGAGCCCAAGCTTTGAGCCTGAAGGCGTATATTGCTCAATTCCACTAAGATTATAAAGAGTTCAAAGAAGTCCTTCAACACATTTTAAAATGGTAAGTTGATTAACTAGACTGAAATTCTTCAGAGTGATTTATTTTTTTGTCAAGGAAACTGCAAAGTGTATGTTCTGGTTTTGCTAACATTTAAAACCCCTATGTCAAAATATTTGGTATGTGGTAGCATTTCTGTGAAAGTTGTATTTTCTAATTGCTTCCAATTCAGACTTCCAGGTCACTGTGGCAGTCAGGAAGTTACATGACCACAGAACAGAGTAAAGCCATTGGTTTAAATTGACATAAAAGAGCTATCTGTCCGTAACACCACACCAATTCCAGACGGATGGGATGATAAGATGGATTCTCCAAGGTGCAAAAGCCCTTATTATGCCACATAATAAGCTCATACCACTCTCCACACTTGTAGGATGACAGAGTGCCCTATAATTAGAGTTATGGGAAGAAAAGGAAGAAAGGCAGCTTGAAAAATTTAGGAAGAAATCAGAAATCTTTCTAGCTGGGATATCACCATAAGAAAACGTGAGCAGGAGTGGGGGGGAAAAAGCAGTGCAGAAAAAGGGAAGCAACATCATTACACTGCTTAACCAACACTACAAATGTTAATGTAAAAAGAACAGGGGGAAAAAAAATAGCTCCTGTATTATATGCATAAACAGCAGAAGACTTCTCCCACTCTGCTCCCATGCTTTTATGAAGAGAATAAGTACAATTTGAAATCACTGCACCACAACCAAAAAAGGGTACGTTCTCTCAAGCAACTATTTATATAGTCTTATGTATATTCAGCTGCTGAGAAAATCGAAGGAAACACTCATTAAACAATAAACCTTCCTTTTTATGACTTCTATCATCAACATTAGCAGCTTTACTGAACTATTTATTCAGGAAAAATAGAGAGCAATAAAAAGCCACAATTCATCCCACTTAGAGGGGGGGGGGGGGGGAAAAAGACTACATTGTTCATTTAAGGAATAATGACAAAGCAATAGGGAGGTAATTTTCTCCACCCACTGAAAATGTTAGATCAGAAAGAATAAATCATACCAAATACCTAATTCTGATTCTAATCAGAAATGCATTTTAACTATTTGCATGCATTTGCAGATCTATCTAAATCCGACAGTACCAGACTACAAGCTATTTTCTCATAGCTCCAGCAGGCAGCAGTCTGCCATACATTGTCAATAGCAGGTTTATTAGGTCTGTACTGGGGATTTTATGATTATTAATATTTTACTGTAATCATAATGAAGCTCCCATTTTACAGAAGTGCTACAAGCAGAGCTGCTTTAGAAGAACTGGAGCTCCCAGCTGCTGTCTGCGCACAGGAGTAATACATACTTTAGCTTGCTCACTGAAGTGCTACATTACAAGGGCAGAGAGATGCGTGCAATTGAGCAGCAATATTATCACAGACAGGAGATAATCAGTTAAGAATAAATTTTACAAGGGGCTTTATTGTTGCAAACGAGTGGGTGGCTTTCAGTAAAGCAAACCGTATCTATGCTATGCATTAAATTGCGCTCTTGTGGCTCTGTGAGAAGGATTGGTCTTACCACAAGTGGACACATGGGTATAAGCATAATGCCACTACAGTGTTGAATTCTATTCCTTTTATGACACGGCTCCCCAGCATTGCAAGCGAAGGCAATCGATGCTCAGTACCAAAACAGATGGTTGTTTCCAACACCTTGCCAACTGTTTGCATGCACTGAGTATCACCACTGGTTCTGATGGTCAGATTCCTCTTTCAATTTTAACATTGCCATTTTACTTCAGCAGCGCATGGGAAGAAGCGCAGCTTAGCTTTAGACAGAGCATTAATCTTCTCTCGTTAAGGGATAACTTCTCACAGCGCACATGTGGGGTGTCAACCTCCCCCTCACACACCTGTGGTGAAGATAGATGTTAGCTGTGGATTCTGTTTCTCTCCTACAGCTACCTGAATATATATATACATAGTAGTCAGAAAATGGGATGACAGGGGTGTTGAAATTACAGATACAGTTCAGTCATAAATAATCCCTTTCTTGTAAGAATAGGAAGGCAGGTGAAACGATTAGTCATTCAGGGGTTATGGAGCTCTGCTTCCAGTGAAGTGGACAGGAGATGGAGCAAGTTTAAAATGTAATATCAAAGGTTTAAAGCAACCACTTCAAGGTTTAAATGTTAACAGTCAGCATAGCTGCGGATACAGGAACGGAGCTGATGATGTGAAACTAAGGTAGCTTCCCCCCCCCCCCCTCTTTTTTAGCACTAGGCAACAACAAATACTGATTTGGCTGACTGTAAAAGCAATCATTTCCCATTCCCAACACAAGTAATTATCTTAGACAGTTACATGATGCCAAGGCATATTATTTAATGACCAGATTTCTAGGAAAGGCAGGAACCTTAATGTCTGCTATTCCATCTAAAATATATAAATTTTAGGCATTCAGACCTTACCACAGTTAAAGTAGATGGAAGGCTCAAGATTTTTAAAGATCTCATTTTTCATTCTTTTTGCTACAAACAGAAGCAAGTAGACAAACGTACGTCCTATTGCAACAGGCAGTACTCATACAGGAAATGCATGGCCACTCTTACAAAAGGGGTAGTAACACCACCACCACCAAAATCCAGAGTTCTCTTTTGGCCAAAGCAGAACTCACTCTCATGTAGTTGCAATACAGCCAAAATAATATCATAAAATAGAATAATAGAATCGTTGAGGTTGAGAAAAAGCCTTAAGATCTTTGAGTCCAACTGCAAAACTAACACTGCCAAGCCCACCACTAAGCTGTATCGATAAACATCACTTCTACTTGTCCCTTAAATACCTCCAGGAATGGTGACTACACCACTACCTCGGGTAGCTGCTGCAAAGCTTGACAACTCTTTCAGTAAAGAAGTATTTCCTAATATCCAATCTAAACCTTCTGTGGCACAACCTGAGGCTGTTTCCCCTTGCGCTATTGCTTGTTACCTGGTAGAAGAGATTGACTCTCATCTCACTCCAACCTCCTTTTAGATAGTTGTAGAGAGTGGAAGGTCTCCCCTGATCCTCCTTTTCTCCAGATTAAATAACCCCAGTTCCCTCAGCCACTCCCCATAAGAGTTGTTCTCTAGACCTTTCATCAACTCTTCCACCATTGCCCTTTTTTGGACACACTCCACTACCTCAACGTCTTCCCTGCAGTGAGGGGCTGAAAAAAACTAAACACAGTATTCAAGATGCAGCCTCACCGTTTATTTTGTGTTTCAATTTATTTTAATTCATAACAAAAAATGTAAAATCCTATCACACAGGCCTGAGTTTTAAAGGTGAGGAAATCTGTGTGCTTAAAAAACAGATGCTTCCTTGCAGCTTCTAAGCCAATGGTGGCAATAGAGCATAGTCATTCTGAGAACAGTCAATCATTCTGATAGAGAAATATTGCAGAGAAGAAAGGAGGGCAAAAAAAGAAAGAAGATGGGATAAAACCAGGGGAAAAAGGAATGAAAGTGAAATGCTGCATATTAAGGAAGGCAGACATTCATGCTCTTCTCTTCTGATTTACATTCTTCTGCTCCCTTAATATTTCTTCTGCCAAAACTTTGCTTTTCTTTCTAATTTCTTTTCTAATTCCTTTCCTTTTTGCTTTCCTTTTTCCTTTCCTCTGGTCCTTTTTTCTTGTCTTTTTTTTTCTTTTCTCCTCTTCTCTCCTCTCTTCTTTTCTCTTCTCCTCTCCTCTCCTCTCCTCTCTTCAAATTATGCTTTCAGAAACCCATCTATGACACTACAAGTTTGCCCTGGGTCTAACTTCCCCTTAAAATAGAAGACACCTCTTTTCTCACCTTTTCTGATGTATGGCAGAATTGTCTTCTAGCAGAGGGCATGAAGAATTTCATGTGCAATGTCACAGGACTTCAGAGCACTACAGAAATAAAATGCAAGCATTTCCTCCTGTTGATCTCCTTTAAGTGTGAGACCCTAAAAAATGGTGTACCTGCCCTCTGCCACGCAATTATCCCTTCTATTTTTCTACTCTCCTATCTTTTGATGTGATAGATGGCACTGACCATCTATCCAGTGCCACAACAGGTCAAGAGAAGAGAGAATGAGGTGTTGAGCTACATAATGGAGTGAAATGGAGCTTTAACTGTGGAAGTAGAAGAAATGGAGATTAAATAATTCCTATGCTAAACACTGAGACTGAGCTCATCCCTGCAGCCAGGGAGATATTCTTGCACTTCACAATGTAACGGCATAAAAGGCAGCGGTTTAAATTCAGGCAGTTCTTTTTCCTGTTTTATTTGTTAAGCTTTTGAATAGAGACAAACCTAATTATGGTACTTAATTTTGATTTTAGAAATTGATTTTCCACTTTAGTTTCTGCTGGTGCATAGGAAACTCTAGTGAGTCACACAAGTAATATGACAACCATTAACAGCATCAAAAAAACAAGACTAAAAACTTGAAAAATGCTACTTTATTCTTCTGCTTGTCCCTAGTTCAGCACAAATTGTCTCTTGTTCTACTATCTGGTAGAATTTTTTATGTGTCTTCCTGCTATCCTAAGAAATCACAACCAGAACTGTGTGTGAAATGCTCAGATGTGCCATTATGCTGCTCAGATTCTTGTGTCAAATGGAAGCGCGGTGTATGTAGTAAAGTTATCTACTCACATGGCAAATAATCCCTCAGGAGATAATATAAACTACAAAATTTATCCTTGGGGAGCTAAAATGAAAGAAAGAGGCACACACTGCAAGCAATGCTTATTTGTGTGTCACCAGTGCATTCTGCAAGGAACTTGTCAAGCATAATTCTGATGAAAATGGAATCTGGAATGGAAACACATATGGTATCCAAACTGATGAAGGGTCTACAGAACAGGTCTTAAGAAGAGTGGTTGAGAGAACCAGATTCTGGGCTGCGTGAGGAGAAGTGTGGCCAGCAGATTGAGGGAGGTGATTCTCCCTCTCTGCTCTGGTGAGACCATCCAGTTCTGCAGCCCCTATTACAAGAAGGATGTGGAGATGCTGGAGCATGTCCAGAGAAGGGCCATGAGGATGCTCAATGGGCTGGAGCAGCTCTGCTATGAGAACAGACTGAAGGAGTTGGGGATGTTCAGTCTGGAGAAGAGGAGGCTCCAAGGTGACTTTATTGTTGCTTTTCATTATCTGAAGGGGGCCTACAGAAAAGCTGGGGAGGGACTTTTCAGGATATCAGGTAGTGACAGGACTAGGGAGAATGGAGCAAAGCTGGAGATGGGTAGGTTCGGAATGGATGTGATGAGGAAATTGTTGAGCATGAGAGTGGTGAGAGGCTGGAATGGGTTTGCTCAGGAAGGTGATTGAGGTCCCATCCCCGGAGGTGTTTAAGGCCAGGCTGGATGAGGCTGTGGGCAGCCTGATCTCAGGTAGGGTGTCCCTGCTCATGGCAGGGGGCTGGAACTAGATGATCCTTGTGGTCCCTTCCAACCCTGACTGATTCTACGGTTCTGTGAACTGGAGTTCTTTAGTCTAGAGATAAGGAGGCTGAGGGGAAACCTCATTGCTCTCTACAACTACCTGAAAGGAGGCTTGCAGTGAGGTGGAAGTCAGTTTTTCTCACTAGGAACAGGTGATATGATCAACAGGAAATGGACTCAGATTGCACCAGGGGAGGTTTAGGTTAGATATTAGGAAAAAATATTTATAGAATGAATGGTCAGACATTTGAATAGGTTACCCAGGGAGGTGGTGGAGTCACCATCCCCTGAGGTGTTCAAGAAACATGTGAACATGGCACTTCAGGATGTGGTTCAATGGCCATGGTGGTGTTAGGGTAACAGTTGGACTCAACAATCCTAGAGGTCTTTTCCTAGGGTAACAGCTGCATTCAAAAATCCCAGAGGTTTCCTCCTAGGGTAGCAGTTGGACTCGATGATCCTAGAGGACTTTTTCTAGGGTAGCAGTTGGACTCAATGATCCTAGAGGTCTTTTCCTAGGGCAACAGATGGACTTAAGGATCCTAGAGGTCTTTTTCTAGGGTAGCAATTGGACTCAATGATCCTAGAGGTCTTTTTCGAGGGTAACAGTTGGACTCAATGATCCTAGAGGTCTTTTCCTAGGGCAACAGATGGACTTAATGATCCTAGAGGTCTTTTTCTAGGGTAGCAATTGGACTCAATGATCCTAGAGGTCTTTTTCGAGGGTAACAGTTGGATTCAATGATCCTAGAGGACTTTTTCGAGGGTAACAGTCGGACTCAATGATCCTAGAGGTCTTTTTCTAGGGTAGCAGTTGGACTCAATGATCCTAGAGGTCTTTTTCGAGGGTAACAGTTGGACTCAATGATCCTAGAGGTCTTTTTCTAGGGTTGCAGTTGGACTCAATGATCCTAGAGGTCTTTTTCGAGGGTAACAGTTGGACTTTATGATCCTGGAGGTCTTTTTCAACCTAAACAAGTGTATGTTCTATATATTATGTTACAGCACTGTGTACATTCCTCTCTTCCTTCACTATTCAAGGATTTTTGCTTTCTTGGTGCTTACAAATAGTTCTGTATCATGGCACAGTATTATCTCTGTTTCAAAAGAGGATGAAGGAAAGTTCAAATAAGCTACTTGGTTATGACCATAGTGGAAATTAGAGAATCTGCGTGACTCCTGGGAGCTCAAAAATCTCTATCCCTGCCTGTGGACAGAGGGTTTGTCATGGCCAAAGCTAAGCAGAGGTGCCATACATTACAGAATCATTGAGGCTGGAAAAAACCTCTGAGATCAAGAAGTCCAGCCTATGGCCTAACACCATCACATCAGCTAAACCATGCTATCTAGTGTCCCTGGGAGGTGTCCCTGCCTATGGTAGGGGGTTGGAACTGGATGATCTTTGAGGTTCCTTCCAACCTAAACCATTCTGTGATTCTAAGTGCCACATCCAATCTTGTGACTCCACTTCCCTGGGCAGTCCATTTGAGTGCCAAATCACCCTTTCTGTGATGAACTGCTTCCTAATATCCAACCTAAACCTCCCCTGGCACAGCTTGAGACCATGCCTGGGAGAAGAACATGACCCCCACCTGACTACAACTTCCTTTTAGGTAGTTGTAGAGAGCGATAAGGTCCCCTCTAAGTCCCCTCTTCTCCAAACTGAACAATCCCAGCTCCCTCAACCTTTCTCCATAACTCCATCCTCTGTCAGTCACAGATTTGTGTCTGCACAGAGTAGGGAAGGAGCAGGAGGGCTGGCAATGTCCATTTACCTACCCACAAATACCAGTGAGATATATCTTCTCCATAGGATCTTTTTTTTAGCTCCAGGAAGTGAGGAAGCCTTTAATGAGCCATTCATCTCACTAATAGTTTGCAGATGACACTAAGCTGGGGGCAGATGTGACTGAGTTGGAGGGCAGAAGGGCTCTGCAGCGGGACCTTGACCGCCTGGACAGATGGGCAGAGTCCAGTGGGATGGCATTCAATGGCTCCAAGTGCAGGGTGCTGCACTTTGGCCACAACAACCCCATGCAGAGATACAGGCGGGGGTCAGAGTGGCTGGAGAGCAGCCAGACAGAGAGGGATCTGGGGGTGCTGATTGATACCCACCTGAACATGAGCCAGCAGTGTGCCCAGGTGGCCAAGAGAGCCAATGGCATCCTGGCCTGCATCAGGAATGGTGTGGCCAGCAGGAGCAGGGAGGTCATTCTGCCCCTGTACTCTGCACTGGTTAGACCACACCTTGAGTACTGTGTCCAGTTCTGGGCCCCCCAGTTTAAGAGGGACATTGAGATGCTTGAACGTGTCCAGAGAAGGGCAACGAGGCTGGTGAGAGGCCTCGAGCACAGCCCTACGAGGAGAGGCTGAGGGAGCTGGGATTGTTTAGCCTGGAGAAGAGGAGGCTCAGGGGTGACCTTATTGCTGTCTACAACTACCTGAGGGGTGGTTGTAGCCAGGAGGAGGTTGCTCTCTTCTCTCAGGCAGCCAGCACCAGAACGAGAGGACACAGCCTCAAGCTGCGCCAGGGGAAGTTTAGGCTTGAGGTGAGGAGAAAGTTCTTCACTGAGAGAGTCATTGGACACTGGAATGGGCTGCCCAGGGAGGTGGTGGAGTCGCCGTCCCTGGAGCTGTTCAAGGCAGGATTGGACGTGGCACTTGGTGCCATGGTCTAGCCTTGAGCTCTGTGGTGAAGGGTTGGACTTGATGATCCTTGAGGTCTCTTCCAACCTTGGTGATACTGTGAGACTGTGATAATACTCACAAAAGAACCCCCAAAACCAGATACAGACGCAAAGATGGGGATAGATATAATTCTATCAGGTTGTAAGTATTTTTTTTTAATTCCTGGCTGATTACAAGCTGCTTTCTCTTTCAAAGCCCTTCTTAAATCTCACTCTCACTTTATCAGCCCCAAGAGCAAAATTAAAAAGTCAGCTTAAGGAGAATTACCACAAGTTACAGCTGCAGTATCAGTGAAACACATGGCCTCCTTTGACCCACAGCCACTTTGTGGTTTCAGGTGGATGTACCCAGCCCTTGTCCTTATAATCACCTCCTGTGCATGAGAAGCCAGGTATCACTGAGCTATGAAATATTAAGGAATTACAAGTGACAAGGTCAAAGAAGGTAGCTATAACCTAACGTCGTGCCGCCAACACCTCACAGGCAACACACACACATACCTGCATGGGTTGAGCCCACTCTGCACATTTCTGAGTAGTGGCAGAGTTCACACTCACAGAATCATAAAATCATAGAATCAACCAGTTGGAAGAGACCTCCAAGATCATCCAATCCAACCTAGCACCCAGCCCTGTCCAATCAACTAGACCATGGCACTAAGTGCCTCAGCCAGGCTTTTCTTGAACACCTCCAGGGATGGCGACTCCACTATCTCCCTGGGTGGCAAAAATGGCAATGGCAAATCACTCTCTCTGTGAAGAGAGGCCCATGTTAGCCTGAAATTGATCACTCTCCCTAGTCTCTGCCAAAGCAATGTTTCCCCACTCTCAGCTGTCACTCTTTACACTCATATTTTGCTGTTGTCTGGGCCATCCCCCACTCAGCCTCTCTCACCCCTCTCCCACTTCAAGGTTTCCTTACAGTTTTTTAATGCTTGCTAGAGAACATAATGCACATGTGATGGAAAGCAAATAACACAACAGATAATGGCTTCTGCTGTCTTTCATTCTAGTATTTGGATAGGGCTGGGTGATAGGTTGGACTGGATGATCCTGGAGGTCTCTTCTAACCTGGTTGATTCTATGATCCTTACTTCTTTCCTAGCCTGTAATCCTCACAGCTCAAGGAAGAGGACCTACAGTTCAATGTAATTTCAGAGGCAAATCATTAACACTGCTGAACACTTCAGTTGCTGAACAAATGTTTTTAAAAATAATGTATTTTGCTAAAATGCAAAAAAAAAAAAAAATAATAAGAAATATGGGGGAAAACATTCTAGTAAATAACAATATAATAATCCAAATCACAGGATCACAGAATCATCCAGGTTGGAAAAGACCCTCAGGATCACCAAGTCCAACCTATAACCCTACCCCACAAGATTCACCTTAAACCATATCCTTAAGTACCACATCCAAATGACCCTGAAACACATTCAGGGTTGGTGACTCAACCACCAACTTGGGCAGCTCATTCTAGTGCCTAACCACTCTCCCCATGAAACACTTTTTCCTACTGTCCAATCTAAACCTACCCACTCGCAGTTTGAGGTCATTCCCCCTTGTTCTGTTTCCAATTACTGTGAGAAGAGACCAGCACCAGCCTCTCCACAATGTCCCTTCAGGTAGTTGTAGACAGCAATGAGGTCTCCCCTCAGCCTCCTCTCTTTCAAACTAAATTAAATATAAATATATACTTAAAAGCAAAATATATCTATAAATAAATGGTTAGATCCATAAATAAGTTTAAATATAACAAAGTATTATGGGCAAACAGCAAATCTTTATCCACAACTGGGTGCAACTTGCTTCCTGTGGGCAAAGACTACAGGAAGCAATGTTGAGGTGCTGGAACATGTCCAGAAAAGGGTAACAAAGCTGGTGAAAGGCCTGGAAGACAAACCTTATGAGGAGAGGCTGAGAGAGCTGGGGTTGTTTAGCCTGGAGAAGAGGAGGCTCAGGGGTGACCTCATTGCTGTCTACAACTACCTGAAGGGAGGTTGCAGCCCGGTGGGAGTAGGTCCCATCTTCCAGGCAACTAGCAAGAGAACAAGAGGACATAGTTTCAAGTTGTGCTGAAGGAAGTCTAGGCTGGATGTTAGGAGGAAGTTGTTGCCAGAGAGAGTGATTTGGATTGGAATGGGCTGCCCAGGGAGGTAGTGGAGTTGCCGTCCCTGGAGGTGTTGAAGCAAAGCCTGGATGAGGCACTTAGTGCCATGGTCTAGTTGACTGGACAAGGCTGAGTGATAGGGTGGACTGTATGATCCTGGAGGTCTCTTCCAACCTGGCTGATTCTGTGATCTGCAAAAGGCTATACATTCAAAGACAAGAAATTCATCTTCCACCTATGAGATCTTCAGAAGTTAAACTAACCCTCTCCTATGCACCTGTCTTACGAGGACAGACTGAAAGAGTTGGGGCTGTTCAGTCTGGAGAAGAGGAGGTTCTGAGATGATCTTATAGTGGCTTTCCAGTATCTGAAGGGGGCCTACAAAAAAGCTGGGGAGCAACTTATCAGTATATCAGGGAGTGAGAGGACTAGGGGGAATGGAGCAAAGCTGGAGATGGGGAGATTCAGGCTGGATGTGAGGAGGAAGTTGTTGAGCATGAGAGTGGTGAGAGCCTGGAATGGGTTGCCCAGGGAAGTGGTTGAGGTCCCATCCCTGGAGGTGTTTGAGGGCAGGCTGGATGAGGCTGTGGGCAGCCTGATCTAGGGTAGGGTGTCCCTGCCCATGTCGGTGGGGTTGGAACTGGATGATCCTTGTGGTCCCTTCCAACCCTGACTGATTCTATGATTCTATATAGCAAATACTAAAGAATAAAATGTAATTTACCTTCCTAAAACATATTTAAATCAATTAATTAACTATATGCTAACAAAGGAGGAGAAAAAATATCTATTCCACCATGTTTTCTCAGTCAGTATCTTTTGAATGCCACCCCAGTATATTTTATTCCCATTGCTCTGGACAAGCATTGGAGGGCAAATGCTTTGTTGCAAAGGATTTTGGCACTTTGAAACCAGAAGGAGAATTCAGGTGGCATATGGCTAGTGGGATATACTTTGACAACAGACCTCCAAAAAATCCAGATAAGATGTTATAGCTTTCTAGGACAACAATAAAAGAAATAGAAAATTAAAAGTTTTTTAATTTTCTCTGAGTGGTTCACAAACACAGAAACTTTTGGAGCTCTCTAACCAGCAGAAAATTGAGAAAATGTTACTGAAATTGTGAAAATATTTGCCTCTCTGTTGCATCAAAATGCAGAACATTTCAGCCTTCTCCAGGGCTGGTAATATTTCAGTCTAATTTACATTTGCATTTAACTTTTTCCCTGGGATCCCAGTCAACAGATATTTTTAAAATGCCTGTTGTGCACATCTCATTGGAAATGCTTTCTTTCCATCCATACATCTAGCAGCCCAAAAGATTCTCCCACACCTTTCTGCAAACTGAATTTTGCCAAGCTAGGCACACTGATTGTCTTCTCACATGTCACCTAGATTCTGTGAAGGTGCTATGTACTAGTTTGAGCCTAGCTGGGATATTTTAGTGAGAGGAATTAGATTACAGGCTGTGAAAAGGAAACAATGGCGATGTCTGCTTCACTCACAGGCTTGCTGAGATCACAGGATGTTAGGGGTTGGAAGGGACCCAAAGAGATCATCGAGTCCAACTCCCTGCCACAGCAGGACAATAGTATCTAACACAGATAACAGAGGAACACATCCACAAAGGCCTTGAAAGTCTCCAGAGAAGGAGACCCCACGACATCCCTAGGGAGCCTGTTCCAGTGCTCTATGACCCTTACAGAAAAGAAGGTCCCCCTTGAGGCAGAACCTCTTGTGCTGCAACTTACCCATTGCTCCTTGTCCTATCCCAGGGAGCAAGTGAGCTGAGCCTGTCCCCCCACTCCTGGCAGCCTTCAGATACTTATAAACATTTATCAAATCCCCTCTAAGTCTTCTCTTCTCCAGACTAAAAAGTCCCAAGTCCCTCAGCCTCTCCTCATTAGCCATGCCCCTCAGTGTCCTCATCATCCTCATGGCCTTACGCTGGACCCTCTCCAGCAGATCCCTGTCCCTCTTAAACTGGTGAGCACAAAACTAAACACAATATTCAAGATGAGATCTAGGGTAGGGTGTCCCTGCCCATGGCAGGGGAGTTGGAACTAAATGAATCTTGTGGTCCCATCCAATCCTGACTGATTCTATGACTCTATGAACGTGTATAAATATCTGAGGGGTGGGTCTCAATGTCCGGGACCAATATCTTTTCAGTAGTCTGCAGTAATAAGACAAGGAGCAGTGGGTACAAACTGGAACATAGAAGGTTCCACCTCAACATGAGAACAAACTGCTTAACAGTGAGGGTGACAGAGCACTGGAATAGGCTGCCCATAGAGTTTGTGGAGTCTCCTTCTCTGGAGACTTTCAAAACCTGCCTGGATGAATTCCTGTGCGAGCTTCCCTAGGGGAGCCTGCTTTGGGTGGGGGGTTGGAGGTCCAACAGTTAATGTTCTGTGATTCTACAATTCTTTGAAGGATGTTTTACTTCAAACAGGTGAGCTCCTAATTCCTAAGTGAAATTCTCTTTCCACTGATTTACATGAGAGTTTTGCCTTTTTGACCTCATTGCTGTCTACAACTACCTGAAGCGAGGCTGTAGCGAGGTGGGGGTTGGTCTCTTCTGCCAGGCAACCAGCAACAGAACAAGGGGACACAGTATCAAGTTGTGCTGGGGGAGGTCTAGGCTGGATGTTAGGAGGAAGTTCTTCCCAGAGAGAGTGATTGGCATTGGAATGGGCTGCCCAGGGAGGTGGTGGAGTCTCTGTCCCTGGACATGTCCAAAAAAAGCCTGTCTGAGGCACTTAGTGCCATGGTCTAGTTGACTGGATAGGGCTGGGTGCTAGGTTGGACTGGATGATCTTGGAGGTCTCTTACAACCTGGTTGATTCTATGATTTAAGAACTTTAGGCACTCTCTGAGGAGTGAATAAGAAATTGAATATTGCCTTGGTATGAGAATTCTCACTATTTCCATCTTCCAGACAGGACAGGATACAACAGGGGAAAAAAAACAGAAGATTGCCTAAATTCTTTAGGTTATTGCCAACACCAGGCAACTAATCTATAGATAATTCTTCAGTTGAGAAGAAAGGTCAAACTATAGGCTGTAAAAGTCACACACATTTGATTCATCCAGCTCCATTTCTTTAAAAAGCAGAAAGCCTAAAATGCTACCAAAAGTAGTATCTTTCACTTAATTAAGCTTCTCAATACATGTGTAAGTACTTTAGGAGGTGTACTCCAGGTCAATGAAAACAAAAATCGACAACCACAAAAGCCCTGAATTCGTTTATAAATAAATACTGATTCTGGCACTTAATGCTGCTGTAATTTATCCTACATGAAGAAATCAGCTATGCAAGAAGGAGCAATTTATCCTTTGCTCAGCAGTGAACGTAGCCCATGGCACTGAATAATCTGAATGACACCATTTTCCCTATGAGCACACATGTATTTCCTTCTCTTGTGATGAGACACTTTCCCACATCTGTGTTATGATTTACATGGGTATTCTTTTCTTTAAGCCCCCAGTTTTAATCCAGGCATATGACAGAGAGACAACCCAGATTCTCTGTCACGTTTTTAACGTGAACTGAAGCATTTGAAAAGCAAAAACACAGTTAATGTGCATGAGTGGAATCAGACTGCAGCTCAGCAGAGCTGTTCAGCTGGCTTGCTTAACAGCTGCTCTGAGTCTCTTTGAGAAGAGTATATTTTTACAAACCAGTCTATGAGGCCACACACTGAGAACTACAGGAGTTTATTATAGAGGCAGACAGGTTGATTAATAAATATCAATTTTGCTTTGGGAATCAGAAATGTAAGTGGATTGCCTGTCCAAGATGCCTGAGCAATTGATGGGTTTATGCTTATTTACGCGTGTCTGATTTAGCAACTAAAAATGTCACATTAAATAAATAGCCTCGTGCATAACCAGCCCAGATCTTTTATCAACTTCTCAAATGCTTACATTTGACAACATTCAGGAGTGACTATCCCAATCCTCAGACAAAAAACAAACAAACAAACAAACAAAAAAAAAAAACATTTGAAGAAAATGAGGATAGAAGAGCTGAGCCAACATGTAGCAGCAATCTCTCTGCAAGATGCATTCACAAGCAGCCTGGCAAGAGAGCTAGAGCAACAGAGGTGGAGAGAGGGCCAAAGATTGGGGTGTGTCAGATAGGTAGTTGTGCATCACTTTAGGAGGAAGTTCTTCACAAAGACAGTGATTTGCCATTGGAATGGGCTGCCCAGGGAGGTGGTGGAGTCACCATCCCTGGAGGTGTTCAAGAAAAGCCTGGCTGAGGCACTTAGTGCCATGGTCTAGTTGACTGGCTAGGGCTGGGTGCTAGGTTGGACTGGATGAAGTTGGAGGTCTCTTCCAACCTGGTTGATTCTATGATTTTATTTTCTAAGTTCCTGCATAAGATAAATGTCACGACCTTTCCCAGAGCATTGATGAATAAAGTGTCAGCAATACAAGATGTCAGCCTGGACAATAACTTGAATCATTTTACAAAAGCTCAAAAATATCTGCAGTTTTCCATGAGGCATTCCTTTCTGCAGGCTCACTGCTTCTGTCCTCCTGCCACATCGATACTGCTTTGTAGTCATAGAGAATGATGCATAGAATCACAGAATCAGCCAGGCTGGAAGAGACCTCCAAGATATCCAATCCAACCTAGCACCCAGCCCTGGCCAATCAACTAGAACATGGCACTAAGTGCCACAGCCAGGCTTTTTTTGGACACATCCAGTGACGGAGACTCCACCACCTCCCTGGGCAGCCCATTCCAATGCCTATCTCTCTCTCTGGCAAGAACTTCCTCCTAACATCCAGCCTAGACCTCCCCCGGCACAACTTGATACTGTGTCCCCTTCTTCTGTTGCTGGTTGCCTGGCAGAAGAGACCAACACCACCTGGCTACAGCCTCCCTTCAGGTAGTTGTAGACAGCAATGAGATCTGCCCTGAGCCTCCTCTTCTCCAGGCTGCACACCCCCAGCTCCCTCAGCCTCTCCTCACAGGGCTGTGTTCCAGGCCTCTCAACAGCTTTGTTGCCCTTCTCTGGACATATTCCAGTATCTCAACATCTCTCTTGAATTGAGGGGCTCAGAACTGGACACAGGACTCAAGGTGTGGGCTGACCAGTGTTGAGTACAGGGGAAGAATAACCTCCCTTTCTCCACCGGCCACACTGTTCCTGATACAAGCCAGGATGCCACTGGCTCTCTTGGCCACCTGGGCACATTGCTGATTCAACTTCAGTCTACTATCTACCAGTACCCCCAGGTCACTTTCTTCCTGGCTGCTCTCCAGCCACTCTGACCCCAGCCTGTAGTAGTGCATGGAGTTGTTGTGGCCAAAGGGTAGAACCCTGCCTCATTAAATCTCACCCCATTGGCCTCTGCCCATCCAGTCTGGCAAGGTCCCTCTGAAGGACTATCCTACTCTGTAACAAATCCACACCTGCTCCTAGTTTGGTGTCATCTGCAAATTTACTGATGCTGGACTCAACTTCCTTGTCCAGATCATCAATAAAGATAACGAACAGGACTAGGCCCAGCAATGATCGTCGGGACACACCATTAGTGACAGCTGCCAATTGGATATGGCACCATTCACCACCACTCTCTGGGTTTGGCCCTCCAGGCAGTTCTTGACCCATATCAGAGTCAATCTGTCCAAGCCACGAGCTGCTAGCTTTGCCAGGAGCTTGTTGTGACGGACAGTGTCCAGCACAAGTTGGATTTTTTAATTAGGGTTTTTTTTTGTTTCTTTGTTGGCAGTCACTCAGATAATTTCCATGTTGATAACCAAAACATTTTCTATACACCTCCACTTCAGCTCTAGCTGTAGACAAGGTCTCAAGCTCCATCTCACTGTTATTTTGTCAACCTTTCAATTAATATTATAGATTGTTACTATTTTCTACTAACCAATCCCATCTGACAGCTCCTAGCACTCTATCATATGAACAATTGTACCCAGTCATTGAACTCTATTAATACAGAGCATCTCTAGGAGGACACTCATGTTCATTCTCTGTGTTTCTCTCTTTTTAGTCCTCTGTCATTAGGGTCACACATAGCATATCATCTGCATGAAACACAGTATGCATCTTCCCACTCATATTAATTCTCTGTCAAACCCATCCATGCAAAACAAACATGTTATGAATGTGCAGACTGGGCTCTCTTGTCTTAGATTCCCTATTGTCAGTGTCTTCACTTTCTTTTCCTTTCTTATTTATTTTTTAATGTATAATCTCTTTCTGGTTGGTACAAACTGGACAGAATGTCATGCTCTTCAACCTACTCTCACTCCCTTTATTTTCCAGCTCAGTCCATCATAGATTCCTCAGCAGAGGTGGATGGTATCTGTTTTATTTTTTTCCCTCTAAACTCCTTTTCCTGTGCTTCCAACTCAACCAACTTAGCAAAGCTTAACCAATAACTTATTTTGTGAAGTAGAAATTAGGCAGCTTTCTAAAATGCAAAACAAAAAATTCTTCCAAGTTCTTTAAGGAAAAAAAAAAGATCAATAACACATTAATAATTCATTAAAAATCTGTTACTCTTCAAGCATTTTTTAAAGCATCTCATTCTGCCTCAGAGGTTTTCAGTTTATGAGAGAGTCTTTTATGCCTGTGACTCAGGAACCAAAAAGAGTCTTCCCTAAAAACTCCATCATGACATAAAGGATTAAGCCAAAAAGAAGAGGTGAAGGGACATTACGTCAGGAGAGATTTAGGTTGGATGTTGGGAGGAAGTTCCTTATTGAGCAGGTGGTCGGGCAATGGAACAGGCTGCCCAGAGAGGTGGTGGAGTCACCATCCCTGAAGGTGTTTAAAAGGAGAGTGGATGTGGCACATGAAGCTATGCTTTAGTGATTAAGGATGCTGGGATGAAGGAGGCTATGGTCTAGTAATTAAGGATGCTGGGATGAAGGTTGGATTGGATGATCTTGGTGGTCCTTTCCAACCATAGCGATTCATAGTGATGAGATGTTGTGCTGAGGGATTTGGTTTAGTCAAGGACTTGTCAGTGTGAAACTAATGATTGGACTCAATACTCTTGAGGGTCTTTTCCAATCTAAGAAATTCTGTGATTCTGTGATTCCGTTGCTTTGATAGTACATTTTATGATTGACTGCATAGATTATATTTTCCCACTTCTCAAAATATAGTAACTCAAACATAACTGACCCACATTTTACCTGGGCTAAAGCAAAGAAAAAGGCACCAGGAAAAAGCAAACAAATGAAGAAAAAAACCCCAAAAAACCCAAAACCCCAACAACCAAACCCAGGCTGAAATAAGTTAAAAAACCAAACAAACCTGACAAACAAATACTAACATTTCAACACGTTTTGATTGTAGAGAGTGCACCAGTAATAGGCCTGGTCAAATGCTGAACCACACACAGACACCGAAAAAGCACCTCACAGAAAAAGAAGGTACTTTTAACAGTAGTTTGGCAGATTGACACCACTTACAAACAAAGCAATGTCAGTTTTGCCTGTTATACTGCCTTGTTGTAAGCACTTTCCGTGGCCTCTCCATTCTGTAAAACCTCATAATCATTTGGGAAGGTCACTACCTCCTGCTCTGCAGAGCTGTTAAGCGCTAAGGTAGACCTGCCACTCAGAGATGATACTGGGAAAACTGCCATGACCAGAGAGCTGCTACTTGTTATCCATTGTTTTTGAAAGAAGAAGCAAGAAAAGCTCTAATTTGGCTCAAAATAGACTGTTGTCTGGGTATCTTTACAGTTATTCAAATGACCCTAATATTACATGGTATAGATGCAGATCTGAAGCTGTAGCTGCAAAATAATCTTGGGGAATGTTTGCTAACTCACTACATGTTCTAAATTCTGCAAATCATAGAATTATAGAATCATGGAATCAACCAGGTTGGAAGAGACCTCCAAGATCAGCCAGTCCAACCTAGCACCCAGCCCTAGCCAATGAACCAGGCCATGGCACTAAGTGCCTCAGCCAGACTTTTCTTCAATATCTCCAGGGACAGCAACTCCATCACCTCCCTGGGCAGCCCACTCCAGTGGTAAATCACTCTCTCTGTCAAGAACTTCCTCCTAACATCCAACCTAGACCTCCTCCAGCACAACTTGAGACTGTGTTCCTTTCTTCTGTTGCTGGTTGCCCGGCAGAAGAGATGACTCTCATCTGGCTACAATCTCCCTTCAGGTAGTTGTAGACAGCAATGAGGTCACCCCTAAGCCTCCTCTTCTCCAGGCTAAACACCCCCAGCTCCCTCAGCCTCTCCTCACAGGGTTGTGTTTCAGGCCTCTCACCAGCTTCATTGCCTCTAGACAAGCACTGTTTATTCCTGAATAGTCAAACCCTACTTTGCTTTAAAGGAGTTAACTCCTTCCAGATGCTACATCCTGCAGTATAACCCTCCTAATTGCCAGATTGGGGTCCCACGTAGGCTGCAGCACCCCTGAAAATCCATTCGCACCTATGCATGGCTTTGTCCTGGGATTTCTGAGAATATTTCATCCTTTCTCATGTAATCTCAGACTAATCATTGCACAAAACTTACAACATAATATGCCTCCTTTTTGCCACTGAGTATCAGGGACCCTGTGATCATAGAATCAATGAGGTTGGAGGAGACCTCCAAGACCATTCAGTCCAACCTATCACCCAACCCTACAATCAACTAGACCATGGCACTAAGTGCCTCAGCCAGGCTTTTCTTGAACACCTCCAGGGACAAAGACTCCACCACCTCCCTGGGCAGCCCATTCCAATGCCAATCACTCTCTCTGGAAAGAACTTTTTCCTAATAGCCAGCCTGTACCTCCCCTGGCACAACTTGAGACTGTGTCCCCTTGTTCTGTTGCTGAGACCAACTCTCATCTGGCTACAGCCTCCCTTCAGGCAGCTAATACTGTGGAGAAGGCCAAAGGAATGTTAAGCTTAGACTGAGATAACTAACTTTTAGATGTCTAAAAAGCAGGTGAATTGTGCCATGGCACAGCTTTCATAAACATCTTGTACAACCAAACAGAAAATGCTCATTTGTGTTTTTTCAGGAGTTGACAGTTCAGAATATGTAATTATATCCTTCTGCATAATTAATTAGGATAGTTAAGAATAGCACTCAGAAGAACATTTGATTTAATAAGACATTCAAGGCATTCAAAGACACCCTAGTCTCAGTATAGTTTTTTGATGGATTTCCACTGGCTTTCTAGAAGGATGAATTGAAATATTTGGGTTCCAAAGACACAGATGCTCAGCTAAGTCAGGAAAAGAAGCAGATCATCCCAGTGTACTTTAAGTACATGCAAACTGCACCTTCTTGCTATGGGGCTGCACCCTCGCGTATATCTTCACTTACAATTACCTCATTTGGACTTCTGCTTGGCTTTCCAGTAACTATTTAAGAGAAACAGCTTTTCTTTTGCAGGCCCATCAACATAGCCCTTTCTTATTGCTAAAGCAAGTCATGCCTACAGTTTGCTCCAGATAGTATATTTGATTTCATAGCCAGGGTCTCTGGCTGCAAGGGTAATCACTTACTTGAAGAGACTACTTGACAATATCCAAGGATAGACCCATTTAAAGTTAGTCCTTGGGCAGATTATTTAGGAATTAAAGTTCTACAAAAACTTGGTTGCTTAAACATTCACCATCTTTCCTGTCCATATGTTTCCAGGAGATTTAAAAGGATGGCACCTTATCATGCTTTTTCACCAGGGACAGATAACCCTTGTAAAGATTAATGTGCTGCCAGACTACTCAACCATCCCCAAATGTATCACTTTAAAATTTCATAAGACATTTTTTTTTCCCCACTAAGCTGAAAAATGCCCACAGAGCTTTCTCTTGTGTGCTGCAAGGAAAGAACTGTAAAGCATGCCAATACCAAACATATTTTCAAAATTACAGAATCATAGAATCAGTAAAGGTTAGAAGGGACCACAAGCATCATCTAGTTCCAACTCCCCTGCCGTGGGTAGGGACACCCTACCCTAGATCAGGCTGGCCATGGTCTCATCCAGCCTGGCCTGAAACACCTCCAGGGATGGGGCCTCAACCACCTCCCTGGGCAACCCATTCCAGACTCTCACCACTCTCATGCTGAACAGCTTCCTCCTCACATCCAGGCTGAACCTACTCAACTCCAGCTTTGCTCCATTCCCCCTAGTCCTGTCACTCCCTGATACCCTGAAAAGTCCCTCCCCATCTTTTTTGTAGGCCCCCTTTAGATACTGAAAGTCCACAATAAGGTGGCCTTTTAAACATCTGTTTCACACATGCACCCTGTATAAGTAGAGATAGTGCAGCACCAAGACTTCAAACTACATTTTTCTGCCTCATTAGACTTCACAATGTTATATATTGCCTTAAAGGGTATATTAAGGATATCTTAGTGAAGGTTATTAGCACTGATTTATGTTATTTTAATGCCTGACATTTTTCAGCAGAAGTATCTACAGAAAGCAATGAAATAGTTAAGCTGAATGCTACTGCACTTTATTAACTCACACCCTGATTTTAATATTAAAATGAAAACTTGATCTGAAAGATGCAAAAGGCAGGGATCTATTATGCATTAATGCTAGAAGTTATGTATTAATTCCAGAAATCAGAGAAAGATTTGACAGGGGAAAAACTGTGTCAGTCTGATCCCAGTTCTGTGAACAGAATTGAAAGCCAGCATCCATACCCAAACATTTTTTCTCTGGTACAGTAATTTCAGTAAAAGAGTTTCTAAGACTTTATAACTTAAAGAAATGTAGCTAGGATATAGAAAATGGAGAAAATTTACTGAACTAACTTTTAAGGTGGGCCTGGATGAAAAAATAGAATTATTTCCTCATTAACTTACTTGCTTTAGAGATCAAAATCCTGTTTCTGGCTTGCCGACACAATTATTTGCTTGTATGCTCGCCAGGAGGTGTGATACTTATCCATCTTCACTACATGCTACATGGCAGCAATTGCTCTGATTGTGCTGGGCAGTTGGAAAGCAAGCTGCTAATGCCCACAGCATGATGCAAACCCATTGTCCTCTCCTCCTTACATCTTTCTCATTGAGAGCTGCCTTAAAGCACAATTTCTCTCCATCAGCATCTCCACTTACTAGGCCAACGGAATTTCATGAGTCAACACTTAAGTTATCGAATGATGCTTTCTTGGCATAGATTTTTTTTTTTTGAGTTGCAGAATAGCACACAGATGGAAAACTGCTTGGTTCTACCTCAACCAGCTATATACTCTCTTATAATTTGGATGACTGGCCTGGATCAGGAACAGTGTGGCCAGTAGGATAAGGGAGGTTATTCCTCCCCTCTATTTAGCACTGGTCAGGCCACACCTTGAGTCCTGTGTCCAGTTCTGGGCTCCTCAATTCAAGAGAGATGCTGAGATACTGGAACATGCCCAGAGATGGGCAACAAAGCTGGTGAGGGGCCTGGAACACAGCCCTGTGAGGAGAGGCTGAGTGAGCTGGGGTTGTTTAGCCTGGAGAAGAGGAGTCTCAGGGGTGGCCTCATTGCTGTCTACAACTACCTGAAGAGAAGCTGTAGCCAGGTGGGGGTTGGCCTCTTCTACCAGGCAATCTGCAACAGAACAAGAGGACACAGTCTCAAGTTGTGCTGGAGGAGGTCTAGGCTGGATGTTAGGAGGAAGTTCTTGACAGAGAGAGAGTGATTGGCATTGGAATGGGCTGCCCAGGGAGGTGGTGGAGTCACCAACTCTGGAGGTGTTCAAGAAAAGCCTGGCTGAAGCACTTAGTGTCGTGGTGTAGTTGAAAAAAGCTAAAATGTTAATAATCTTAGAATCATAGAATCTTCCCTCACTCCATCCTGGGATGTTTCCCTATCATTCTGCTCTAATCTCTCTGATACAAATAACAAAGTAAGCTTTGCTGTTTTTGGTTTTGTTTGCCCGTTTGGGATGGGAGATAGAGAGGGAGAAAGAAGGGTAGCTCTGAGCTCTCCCAGGCAGTCTCCTTTGTCTAGGAGGGAGTTTGGATTTCTGTATTTTTTATAATTTGACATAATTTCTAATTTGACATAATTGTAAATCCTTGTATATACTTGCAAATATACCGTATATATGTCTTGGTAGGGCATAAATCCTGCCAGGCAGGTTTAAGCCTTGCTCTCCTCCTCCTATGTTGGGATATGGAAGTGAGTCAGATGAGCAAACAGTAAGGGTTTGGCCCCAGAAAAAGCCTTGAGGGCCAGGGGGCTTAGCACCATCTATCAGGTGTCTTGTGCTGCCCTCACCATGCCTGTGTGGCCAAAGGAGGCAGGAAGGTTTGAATTCATTGGCCAGAACAATGGTGCTAGTGCCTATTGGCCAGTTTGATTTTCAAAATGAAGTATTTAAAGGGGGATGATTTAAAAACTGAGCCTTTCTGCATTAGCTTTTCTGCACCTGCCTTTGTCTGCAGGGAGCTTTCTTGCCTCTCATCGTTTGAGGTGGACACATGTTGCAGCCAGCACTAGCAGTTTAGCAGCAACTCCTTCTCCTCTGCCTGAAATACTTTATATATTACCCTGGGATCATCATCATGAGTTTGAAAGTGTCTTTGATACAGGAGACTTACTCAGGGACCAAAAGGGTCGTGAGTACATCTGCTGGAGTGAATGCCAAGACTCCAGAAGTATAGCTAGAATTTTTCCTGTGTTTGTGTTACTGTTTTCCAAGTTCTGATTGTTTAAACTGTTTATTTCTGTGTAAATGCTTCCTGTCAACTGAAAATCCAAAGAATCTCAGGGAATTTCCCCAAATTTTGAATATTCATCATAAATATTAATATTCACACAGCAATTAATATTAATGATTCAGAACTATTATTACATTTCTGATCCAATATATATGCTTGCAAATTTTGCCATGTTGTAAATATAGCTTCAGCTTACTTCCAAGCCAACTGAGCTCATCTGGTAAATTTTAAATGGGGGTGGGGAGGAGAAAATTCCTAACCCACATTACCTTCCTAACCCACACTACCATTACTGAACTACTTGTCTAGGCAAGCTGAAGAGTTGGGCAATGCATCAGCCTGCTAATGTAACTCTCATTCAAATCTTCTTGCACAGCAGAAAGTATTTAATATTACAATCCATCACACAATTCCCTTGATGGTGTTGGTACACAAGGAGTCTTTTGATTTTCTTTCTTCTTTTGAGATCTACTTTTAAAGTTGCATTCAAAGAAAGCATAGGCTTTGTACATGTGCTTTCAAAAATGTCTGCCTTGCAAATTACATGGACTTCCAAACTAGGCACTCTGACACTGTGTAATGCTTATTACTAGGAAAGAGGAGTTTTCATCAGCATCTGTTAACATGACTCCTTCAGCACTCATCCATCGTGTCAGAAGTCCTGCTGTCCTATTAAAGCATCTCTGACTTGTTGCCGACAATTTACTTTAGAACAAAAAGATTTCCTTGTTATCTACAAAAATGAGCATTAGTGATGGAAGAGAATGGCTAGGGCACTGGAAGAGACTCAGAATACTGAGCTGGGAGCTCAGCCATGAAATTATTGTGCAGTGTTATTAGACTTGAAGGTCCTTTCTTTTCACATTCCATATCTTTGTTTCACGAAATCACAACGCAATAGCAATAGTCTGGGCTCCTCAGTTCAAGAGAGATGCTGACATACTGGAATGTGTCCAGAGAAGGGCAACAAAGCTGGTGAGGGGCCTGGAACACAGCCCTGTGGAGAGGCTCAGAGAGCTGAGGGTGTTTAGCCTGGAGAAGACTGAAGGGAGGTTGTAGCCAGGTGGGGTTGGTCTCTTCTGCCAGGCAACCAGCTACAGAACAAGGGGACACAGTCTCAAGCCCCAGGGGAGGTATAGGAAGGATGTTAGGAGGATGTTCTTCCCAGAGAGAGTGATTTGTCATTGGAATGGGCTGCCCAGGGAGGTGGTGGAGTTGCCATCCCTGGAGGTGTTAAGAACAGCCTGGCTGAGGCACTTAGTGCAATCTAGTTGATTGGCTAGGGCTGGTGTTGGACTGGCTGATCTTGGAGGTCTCTTCCAACCTGGTCAATTCTATTTTATTCCTTGCTATGTACAAAAATGAGCATTAGTGATGGGAGAGAATTGCTAGGACAGTGGAAGAGACTCAGAAAACTGAGCTGGGAGCTCAGCCATGGAATTGTCATGCAGTGTTGCTAGACTTGAAGGCCCTTCCTTTTCACATTCCATATCTTTTTTTCACCAAATCAGAAGGCAATGGCAATAGTGATTTCTGGAAAGCCTTTCAAACTACACAGATTAAAACTGCTTTAGAGGTCAATATCATTAAAACAACAACAAAAAAGTAAGATCCTACACTATTAACCACATCTAAAATACATAATGCAAAGTCGTAGAATCATAGAATCAACTGGGTTGGAAGAGACCTCCATGATCATGCAGTCCAACCTATCACCCAGCCCTGTCCAGCCAATGATTGCAATAAATGCAGAGCCATTTGTTTAAATTTCCAAGAATATATACAAAGTTATGTGTAAGCCTCTTGTGCCTTCTCCCTTTAGCCTTTTTTTCTATTTTAGGATAAGGGAACCAAGGAAAAGACCCATTCATTCATCATATAAATTTCCCTCTGGCCTCTTCCCAGGTGATTCCTTTTAAATTAGTAACTGAAATTAAGAAAGGCATGTAGAGCAGGGATGAAGCTAGCATGAGTTTTTAACTTGGGAATCCATAACAAAGAGCTTAAAGTGAGAAAAAGTCATTTAAGACAAAAGAATGGTGTAGAATTGCAGAACAAGTCTGTAAATAACACAGCAACATGAGCAGATTTCACACCAACGCAGAGGCAAAGTTTATCAACACTACATTTCAGGGCAGTTACCAGGCTCACTTCTGAATGAAACTTCTGTACTGGCATTGCAAAATCCATCATAAACATTAAACAAAATAAAAGCAATGGATTAGTCAAATTGCAAGGACACACTGACTCTAAAACAGCCACCAAAAAGCGTGGAAGTGCTTTCCAGAAAAAGAGGTAAGAGAACTTCCTTTCTCACTAAATTTCATTAATTAGCTTCTAGTAATCATAAAGTTCCTCTTGCCCAGTCACAGCACAGACAAAGTTTTGAGCATGATAAAAAAAACAAACAGAACTTCTTAAAGTACACCCTGGAGAAGAGAAGGCTCAGGGGTGATCTCATTGCTGTCTACAACCACCTGAAGGGAGGTTGTATCCAGATGGGGGTTGGTCTCTTCTGCCAGACAACCAGCAACAGAACAAGGGGACACAGTCTCAAGTTGTGCCGGGGGAAGTCTAGGCTGGATGTCAGGAGGAAGTTGTTGCCAGAGAGAGTGATTGGCATTGGAATGGGCTGCCCAGGGAGGTGGTGGAGTTGCCGTCCCTGGTGGTGTTGAAGAGAAGACTGGCTGAGGCACTTAGTGTCATGGTCTAATTGACTGGATAGGGCTGGGTGCTAGGTTGGACCAAATGATCTTGGAGGTCTCTTCCAACGTGGTTGATTCTATTCTATTCTATCCTCAAAAAATATTTTCCAGTCACAGGGCTTCTTTTTTATCTTGCCATGCTTTAATTCCTATACTTTATTCCACATTTTTTTCCCCCTAACCTAGATTCAGAATTTTGAAGTTTCTAGGATCATGCTTTAGGCCTACCCTGTAACTTTACATAATTTGTTATAACTGCTGGAATTATTAAAAAAAGAAAAGGTTTCAAGGGATATTTTTTAGAGTAAAATATCTCTGCAAAGATTTCTTGCTGATAGAGGACCCAAAAGAGTTCAGCTGCCAAGTGATGGTGGTTTATCTATGCAATATATTCAATTTTAGATCAACTTTACATTCTCTGATTGTTATTACTTTTATCTGTGAAATTCACCAGTGTTCAGCACAACTGAGGTATCATTTCAGAAGAGCTGTTCAGTATCTTGTAGGATATGCATCAAACCCTAAAATGTAATGAAGTGAATTAAACAGAGAATGAAAGGGTTGACTTCCTTTGTTATCCGTCTAAATGCAGAACACTGTTTTTTCCCTTGGTTGGTTTCTGGAACACTACAGTAGCATTTACCTTTCTTTCATTCTATTTATTTCTCTTTATTTCACTTTTTTAACTAAATTCTTTCAAAAGAAGCCCTGAGGAGAGGGACTTGGGGGTGCTACTGGATGAGAAGCTCAACATGAGCCAGCAGTGTGCACTTGCAGCCTGGAGGACTAACCAGATCCTGGACTGCTTCAGAAGTGTGGCCAGCAGGTGGAGGGAGGTGATTCTCCCCCTCTACTCCAGTCTGCTGAGACCCCACCTAGGTTACTGCATCCAGTTCTGAAGCCCCCATTACAAGAAGGATGTGGAGATGCTGAAGCACATCCAGAGAAGGGCCATGAGGATGATCAGAGGGTTGGAGCAGCTCTGCCATGAGGACAGACTGAAAGAGTTGGGGCTGTTCAGTCTGGAAAGGAGGAGGCTCTCAGGAGACCTTCTTGTGGTCTTCCAGTATCTGAAGGGGGACTACAAAAAAGCTGGGGAGGGACTTTTTAAGGCCATCAGGGAGTGACAGGACTAGGGGGAATGGAGCAAAGCTGGAGACAGGTAGGTTCAGACTGGACGTGAGGAGTTTGCTCTTGAGCATGAGAGTGGTGAGAGCCTGGAATGGGTTGCCCAGGGAGGTGGTTGAGGCCTCATCCCTGGAGATGTTTAAGGCCAGGCTGGATGGGGTTGTGGCCAGCCTGATCTAGGGTAGGGTGTCCCTGCCCATGGCAGGGGCGTTTGAACTAGATGATCCTTGTGGTCCCTTCCAACCCTGACTGATTCTGTGATTATTTCCACTAATCTTCATTGTTTCACCTCTGTCTGCACAGGTCAAAAAGAGGTGCTATCTCTTTAAGGAGGTTTAAAGTGAGAAATACAAAGTTTTGCTGGAAATAGGTTCTGTGTTCCCTCAGCAGCAATGTGGCAGAAGTACATCTACCCAAAGGAAAGGTCATCAGGGCAATACAGTTGCCAGAAAGTCAGTAGCAGAATGATCAGTTTGGTCAAAGAGAGGTGAATAGGCCCTGGTATTTACCCAGGAATTACTGAAAACATCCAAGCCAGAGCTAGTGGAATGGAAGAGAGAACTTTGGCTGTACAGTAGATGGCTTCAACAAACCAAAGTTCTTTAGGAGCACATTTTGGAGTAAAAGTAACAGGTTCACAGGATGTTAGGGGTTGGAAGGGACCCAAGGAGATTATGGAGTCCAACCCCCCTGCCACAGAAGGATGTCAGGACCACACAATCTAACACAAATCACAGAGCAATGCATCTAGACAGGCCTTGAAAGTCTCCAGAGAAGGAGACTCTACAACCTCTCTGGGAAGCCTGTTCCAGTGCTCTAGGACACTTACAGTAAAGAAACTCCTCCTTGTGTTGAGGTGGAACCTCTTGTGCTGCAACATACACCCATTGCTCCTTGTCCTATCCCAGGGAGCAAGTGAGCAGAGCCTGCCTCCCCATTCCTGACCCTCAGATGTTTAGAAACACTGATTAAATCCCCTCTCAGTCTTCTCTTCTCCAGCCTAAAAAGCCTCAGGTCCCTCAGCTTCTCATAAGGCAAGCTCTCCAGTCCCCTCAACATCCTCGTAGCCCTCCACTGGACCCTCTCCAGCAGATCCCTAGCATACTACATCAAAAGTTCATTAAAAGTTGCTGCTTTTTAAATTATGTGTAGGACCAATACTAACATAAATCCTGGTTGGTATCAAGTACAGGAAAACATAGCCTAGTGAACACGATAAATCACATTCTTCTGTCAGGAAGATAAAGTTTAGCCTCTGCCTTGTTATTTAACAAAGCCACCAAGCTTCATTATTCCTGGTGCATCAATACCAACAGTAAATTACAGTAGGTAAATATTTCCTGACTACTAGATTAGATTTATATTTCATTTCTAATAAATGACACTGGAAGAAAAGGAGGCAATTCCTGAGACTTCTCAAATGCATTTTAGAACACTGGTCATTTTCACCCTCAAAGGAAATCTGAATTTCAACAAGAATTTTTTAATTGAACCCACTGGATTTTATCTTGTGATTTAATCTTCCAAGTTGCTAAGGCAACCAACGATTATAGCTGCTGGGCAAAATTCACAGAATTGTTAATCGATCTTAATCTGGATACTCTGCAGCAGTAGCTCGTTCACCGGAGAAACAAACAATGCTATGAAAAGATGTTGACTTTAATCCTTAAATTACAGCATCCAATGACAGTAGAATTTCAAGTGTGATTTTGATAACAAACGTCTGTATTAGAAATATCCTCTTTTAAAAGCAGTTGCTCCAACAGAGACAAAGAGGTTTGCATACTCCCCAGCAGTGTGCGTCTCAGAGACATCTAATCAATGAGCTTTTTAATGTGCTCGACTGTCCCTTTGCTCTGAAAGGGGAAGAATGGATTTAACCTAATCAAAGGTTCCAGTCATTATTCTAAATATGATTGTGTTAGAGGATAACCTTTGTATGGTCCTGTTTTCAAGTCTGTGTGATACTTGCCTGGTCCACTATAAAATGTGTAATGATCAGCTAAGTTGTGGTCAAGAACTTCTGCAAGTCTGGAGAAGAGAAGACTTAGAGGGGATTTAACACATGTTTATAAACATCTGAGAGCTGGTCAGGATGGGGGGACAGGCTCTGCTCACTTGCTCCCTGGGATAGGACAAGGAGCAATGGGTGTAAGTTGCAGCACAAGAGGTTCCGCCTCAACACAAGGGGAAACTTCTTTACTGTAAGGGTCACAGAGCACTGGAACAGGCTCACCAGAGAGGTTGTAGAGTCTCCTTCCCTGGGGACTTTCAAGGCCTGTAAAGATGCATTCCTCTGTACCACCCAAACTCAGAAGCCCAACACTTCAAGATGTTCATCAGCATAACTCACAAATGAACTGTGAGAAGCCATTGTGATTACACTGCTTGAAATACAAAATCAGATGATATCTCAAAAGAAAGAAAAAGAGAATGATGAAGATGTATTTCAATTGAATTTGTACAATTGACACCCTTTTTTGCTTCACAGTAGGTTCAGGTATTGATCCAAAAGATATACTTTTTACATTTAGGTCTCCAAATCAAAACTACTTCATATAAAGGTTTCTGAAGGAAAGAATACAGAGGGTTGAAACTTAAATTGGTAGCACAGAACTGTTACAGCACAACTTTCATTACTAATTCTGTTTTTCTCATTGTCTTTTTCTTATCTTACTTTTCTCTATCTTATTTTTTTTTTTTTCTTTTCATAGAATCAACCAGGTTGGAAGAGACCTCCAAGATCATCCACTCCAACCCAGCACCCAGCCCTGGCCAATCAACTAGACCATGGCACTAAGTGCCTCACTCAGTCTTTTCTTGAACATCTCCAGGGACGGTGACTCCACCACCTCCCTGGGCAGCCCATTCCAATGCCAATCACTCTCTCTGGCAACAACTTCCTCCTAACATCCAGCCTAGACCTCCCCCACCAAAACTTGAGACTGTGTCCCCTTGTTCTGTTGCTGGTTGCCTGGCAGAATAGATCGACCCTCACCTGGCTACGGCCTCCATTCAGGTATTTGTAGCCAGCAATGAGCAATGTTTTTTGTTCTTTCCCTCCCCAGTATCTATTACAAATTCCTAATTTGTTCCTATCCCAGTCCCTTTTCATTTTATCTGGCATTTATCCAGGTTTTTTAAAAGCCTTCTACCTTCCTCTGCACCTGGTAAGTCTTGTCCCTTACCTACCTTTCTACATTACAGTAGTCACTGTGTTAAAATACATTTATTCAGTATCTTTCTGAAGAAACTTACCCACTTGTTTCAGTTAAAGGAAGCACATACTGCATGAGAATGTCAATATCTGGGTTATTTTAAAAGAATAAAGTGAAGAAACATACAGAGCTCTTCATTTTCTTAAAAAATAAGATTGTTTGCTTCTTTGCAAACATATTAGATAATACATATACATTCACACATATATAAATATGACTGTCAAGAGTTTTCTGGTCTTTCTAAGGAAGTTAAATATGATAAAGAGCCTTGAATGAGTGCAGGGATCTCTTTCTGAAAGATTAAAATCAAATTATGTATTAATCTACAATTTATGACCCATGAAAAAATCATACTAAGCTATAGATGTTAGGAGGAAGTTCTTCACAGAGAGAGTGATTTACCATTGGAATGGGCTGCCCAGGTGTCTTCAGAGGGGGAGAATACACAGCCTTTCTCAGCAGCCTGTTCCAGGGCTGCAGCACCCACGCAGCATGGAATCAGGTGAGGCACTTAGCGCCATGGCCCAGTTGATTGGCTAGGGCTGGGTGCTAGGTTGGACTGGATGATCTTGGAGGTCTCTATCAACCTGACTGATTCTATGGTGGAGTCACCATCCCTGGAGGTGTTGAAGAAAAGCCTGGATAAGGCACTTAATGTCATGGTCTAGTTGATTGGCTAGGGCTGGCTGCTAGGTCGGACTGGGTGATCTTGGAGGTCTCTTTCAACCTGATTGATTCTATGATTCTATGGTGGAGTCGCTGTTCCTGGAGGTGTCCAAGAAAAGCCTGGCTGAGGCACTTAGTGCCATGGTCTAGTTGACTGGATAGGGCTGGGTGCTAGGTTGGACTGGATGATCTTGGAGGTCTCTTCCAACCTGGCTGACTCTATGATTCTATACACCCAATAACAGTTAAGCATGCACACAATGTGAATAACCATATGAAACACTTCATTTTCATGCTTTCATTATTTATTTGACCGTTTTTTTATTTCCCCTATTCCAAAAGAGGTTTCCTAACACTTGACAAGAGTTATATTTTACCTGATACTTATACCTTGCTCTGGTTTAGTAAAAATGAATAAAGAAATAAATACACATTTAACAACAACAAATCCAGAACAAAGAAACAAATCAACAACATCAAAAAAGAACAAAACAAAAAAAAACAAAACCCTACCACATTTAGAAAGGTAAAGTCTGAAAAAAAAAATTATTCAGGCAAATGATTTGTGATTGACATTTTAGAAAGTGCTTCTGAGTGTGTAATCTCTGCATCCTCTGTAATTAATTACAAGGTGTTACAATCGTGGGAAGAAAAAATTATCATTTGCTTCAACTCTATATACAATACTCTAAGTAGAAGCAAGTATTTCTTCACAGAAGATAGAATCTTAGACAGCCTTTGAAAGCTAATTTAAGTTCTGTGTTTTCTCCATGTATTGAGAGGTGGAAGGAGGTATTGGAGGAAGACAGGAAAGCACTGCAATGAAAGGCTGTGGCATAGCAGAGGAGCATAGAACTACGAACTGGTGATTCCAAGAGTTGGATTGAAGCTACAGTGAAGTATACCATGAGGATACTCAGAGGGCTGGAGCACCTCTCCTATAAGGACAGACTGAAAGAGTTGAGGCTGTTCAGTCTGGAGAAGATGAGGCTCCCAGGTGGCCTTCTTGTGGTCTTCCAGTATCTGAAGGAGGCCTACATAAAAGATGGGGAGGGACTTTTTAGGCTATCAGGGAGTGACAGGACGAGGGGGAACGGAGCGAAGCTGGAGGTGGGTAGGTTCAGACTGGATGTGAGGAGGAAGTTGTTGAGCATGAGAGTGGTGAGAGCCTGGAATGGGTTGCCCAGGGAGGTGGTTGAGGCCCCATCCCTGGAGGTGTTTAAGGCCAGGCTGGATGAGGCTGTGGCCAGCCTGTTCTAGGGTAGAGTGTCCCTGGGCATGGCAGGGGGGTTGGAACTAGGTGATCCTTGTGGTCCCTTCCAACCCTGACTGATTCTATGATTCTGTGATATCCATTAAGGACATTTTTAGACAGCCTTTCCACTGCCTTGCATGCATGTCACCCTGACCTCAGAGTTGGCTGCCAGCAACCCTGCACCTCAGATGGGAAACTTAAAAAGATGAAAAATTGAGGTATAACAATTTAAACTCAAGCAATAGTTGGTTATATTGTTCTGTTTATGTATGTGGACACCATATGATCATAGAGCTGATATTGAAATAAGTTAAAACTGTACCACAATTTAGGCAATCATGACAGAATTTGTTGGAAATCATGATAATAGGAACAAAGATTCCTTAAGAACAGAATGTTGTAGTACACATCGTGTGAGGAAGCTATTGTCAAGCAGGAACTGCAGCTCAGGATGAAATTAAAGAAAAACAAGGTGGTGGCTCATAGGATGGAGAAATAACATCTAATTACTTAAGCTAATTACAATACCCCTCTACTACAAATAATGCAAACACAAGCTGATACAAATACTCCTCTAGGAAGAGATTTTTTTTAAATGGAAGTAGAATAGAACAGAACAGAACAGAATAGAATAGAATAGAATAGACTCAATCAGCTTGGAAGAGACTTCCAAGATCATTGATGATTATATGGTCTTGCTCTGGCAGGGTGGTTGGACTTGATGATCTCTTTGGGTCCTTTCCAACCCCTGACATCCTGTGATCCTTTCTGTGAGGTCCCCTGCTGCAGGTACTGGAAGGCTGCTGTTACACCTCCCTGGAGCCTTCTCTTCCCCAGGCTGAACCCCTCCACTTCCCCCAGACTGTCCTCATAGAATAGTTTCCATCCCCCTAAGGATTTTCATGGCCCTGCTCTGGATCAGGTCTGTGTCCTTTCTGTGTTGAGGGATCCAGAGCTGGATGCAGGTGAGGTCTCACCAGAGCAGAGCAAAGTATGGAATCCTTTTTTTCAATCTGTGGGCCATACTTTTTGTGATGCAGCCTAGGATGTGATTTGCCTTGAGGTGTGCGAATGTGTACTATCGATTCATACACAAGAGAAAAACATAAAAGTCAAGATAACATACACTGTATCTTGAGAAATCAAAATAAAGATTCAGAACTGAAAGATTTGCTGCATGTGTTCTCAGAATGCCTCATAAACCTGTGAACATATTGGATTACTCATTTGATGACTGAACAAAGAAATCAGGTCAGGTAGACCTGAGCTATTTCGTTTAGTCCAATAGAAATGTCTGTATCTAGAAATGTGAACATCCTTTCTTTTGCTATATTTACTCTTGAATATTTTCTTCCATTTCAGATTGTCAGTTTAAAAAGTCAAAAATTATTTTGCAGCTTTCAAATCAAATGTTTTGACTTTTCCAAAGCAAACCTTACATTAAAAATGTCAACACAAAATGCTGTCATTTCTAACTTTTTTTTTCCCTTAACTTTGACTTGAAAGTTTTAAGAGAAGAGTGAAAATAGCTTTTTTTTTTTTTTTTGGTAGCAAATTTACTATTAAAAATGTCACCATCTGTACTTATGGTAAACACCTTATGTATTTAGATTCTTGGCTGTAAGCTATAATTTCTGACAACAAATATACATGTGGATTCTTCTTATGCAGAAGACTATAGTTTTGTGGCAGCCATGCCACTTAAAACCTAGAAAAAGAAATCATGTTTCCCCTATATTTAAATATGTTATGACACCTAGTCCTGCAACTGGGGAGGAATAATAAACTCCACCACGACAGGCTGCGACGTGATCTGCTGGAAAGCAGTCCTGTGGAAAGGGACCTGGGGGTCCTGGTGGATAACAAGTTAACCATGGCACAGCAATGTGCTCTTGTGGCCAAGAAGGCCAATGGGATCCTGGGGGGTATCAGGAAGAGTGTGTCCAGCAGATCAAGAGAGGTTTTCCCTCTCCTCTACTCTGCCCTGCTGAGACCTAATCTTGAATACTGTGTTCAGTTTTGGGCTCCCCAGTTGAAGAGGGACAGGGATCTGCTGGAGAGAGTCCAGCAGAGGGCTATGAGGATGATTAGGGACTGGAGAGCATGGCTTATGAGGAGAGGCTGAGGGACCCGGGGCTTTTTAGTCTGGAGAAGAGAAGACTTAGAGGGGATTTGATAAATGTTTGTAAGTATCTGAAGGCTGGCCAGGAGGAGGGGGGCAGGCTCTGCTCACTTGCTCCCTGTGATAGGACAAGGAGCAATGGGTGTAAATTGCAGCAAAAGAGGTTCTGCCTCAAGTGGAAACTTCTTTTCTGTAAGAGTCACAGAGCACTGGAGTAGGCTTCCCAGAGAGGTTTTGGAGTCTCCTTCTCTGGAGACTTTCAAGGCCTGTCTGGATGTGTTCCTTTGTTATCTATGTTAGATAGGATTGTCCTGCTGTGGCAGGGGGGTTGGACTCGATGATCTCCTTGAGTCCCTTTCCACCCCTAACATCCTACTATCCTTGGGTCCCTTCCAACCCCTAACATCCTGTGAGCCCATGACCTTAAATACTTCAGGAAGATCACAAAACATTTCTTTGTTGCAGAAGGTAAGTCTGTGCATTTCCTTTCCTTCTATTTTTTTTGCATTTCTAAAAGCTTTAGGTCCTAGAACTTACAGCTTGAGGATGCTATCAGTACCTCTTGGGTTTTTTTGCCATTCATTCGTAACCTTTTTCCTTAGTGAATTCAGTGACTGCAGCACTTCAAGATTTGTCTAGAGATCTACAAGCCTTTCTAAACCATTTGGTTAACGAAGTATGTATGAGTCATTTATATTTCCCTTTCCATTGCAGATATGCATGTTTTTCAAAATTACATTTTATCATCTGCCTATTCTTCCAGATCTGTTTAATTCATCAGAAATGCCTTACAGCTTTGTCTAATTTTTACTATCCAGAGTAATTGTATGCCATCTGCAAATTGCCCTGTGCCTGCCTAGCTGTTTCACTCATAAATAATTACAGTATCTGTATTTCTATAGCCATGTCTAGGACAGATTTCAAAATGTGTACAGACTTTTCCTCTGTGCAGGTTGTCTTTAAATAACCTTAGCTTCCCTTTCACCATATTGTAAATAGCCTATTCATTTCTCTCAACTGTTTTAATCACTTAGATTTTAATCTTCCCTAGTATTTTATTTTCAAGGGAGGTTATTCTGCCCCTGTACTCAACACTGGTTAGGCCACACCTTGAGTCCTGTGTCCATTTCTGGGTTCCTCAATTCAAGAGAGATGTTGAGATACTGGAACGTGTCCAGAGACGGGCAAGAGAGCTGGTGAGGGGCCTGGAACACAGCCCTGTGAGGAGAGGCTGAGGGAGCTGGGGGTGTGCAGCCTGGAGAAGAGGAGGCTCAGGGGTGACCTCATTGCTGTCTACAACTACCTGAAGGGAGGTTGTAGCCAGGTGGGATTAGTCTCTTCTGCCAGGCAACCAGCAACAGAACAAGAGGACACAGTCTCAAGTCGTGCCACAGGAGGTCTAGGCTGGATGTTAGGAGGAAGTTCTTGCCAGAGAGAGTGATTGGCATTGGAATGGGCTGCCCAGGGAGGTGGTGGAGTCACCGTCCCTGAAGGTGTTCAAGAAAAGCCTGGATGAGACATTTAATGCCATGGTCTAGTTGATTGGACAGGACTGGGGGATAGGTTGGACTGGCTGATCTTGGAGGTCTCTTCCAATATGGTTGATTCTGTGATTCTTTCCTTAGCAGCTTAGAGTGATGGGCATTTGCTGAAGTTACTTAGCAAGTACAAATAAATGAGTTCAGCCTCTTTTCCACTTATTACTAATTTACTGATGCAATCAGAGATTCCATTAAGTTTAAAGAAACCTGTTTTCCTTTAGCAGAAGCTACTCCTGCTCATTCCAGTCCCATCACATTTATCTCATTAAAAGTATCTGGCACAGATTTTCTGATGTGTAATTCCCAAGATCATCCCTAGCGTTTCTTAAAAGATATAAATATTTGCTTCCATTCCATTCTCTGAATGGAACAGCTGTGATACTGCACATCTTTATTAACTGATCTCATCAGCCATCTTACTACCTGCAAGAAAGAAATATTTCTGTCTTTTTTTAAATATACAATACCATTAAATCTTAAAAGTTAAATTACCTCAACTGCAAATTTACTTATATCTGTGGAAAACAGACTGTATGAAGCAGATAGAGTTCTTTGCTTCTTAATAACAGGCTTTGTCCCTGATACATAGCAGCTGTCATGGGAGCTCTGAGGAGAGTTCTATGGGGCCCTGCAATCCTCCCAGAGCTACAGAAGAGCCACTGACACTGTGGTGGAAGGTCCAAATTATACCTTAAATACTTATCCATCACAAGCTCTAAACACCTGCTTGAATCCTCACCTTGGCACCCCCCTCCCATTCTTCTTCAGAAACCTGAGTTCCCAGGAGGGGCTCTC